>NQII01004534.1:120672-143634 GCA_002778355.1 Clitarchus hookeri
AGCGGTCAGACTACTCGCCTCCCACCAAGGCAAACCAGGTTCGATTCCCGGCGGGGTCGCTCCCGGATTTTCGCGTGTAGGAATCGTGCCGGACGTTGCCGCTGGTCGGCGGGTTTTCTCGGAGATTTCCCGTTTCCCCCACCCCTGCAATCCGGCGCTGCTTCATTCTCACCTCTGTTCACCCTCATCGGCTCTCAAGAGCTCGATGTTAATAGCCGGCCAAATATCTTCCCTCATTCACTCACTCACACTGATCCCCCCTCCCCCTTCCCAGCCGGAGTCTGAGATCAAACTGTGGATGGAGTTTTAGGAGGATAGTGATATAAACATAAAAATTAAATAGCGAGTGGAAGAAGCACCTTAGGGACGGAAAAGAGGGATACCTTTTCGATGTGTTACCAAGGTGGGACCCGTAGGAGCTCTTCGTTCCTAAACAGCGACAGGAATTTAAAGCCAAGGTAGAGGGGCGACGAGGAGGTGGGAGGACCCCGAGAAAAATCCACCGACCAATAGCAGCGTTAGTTACGTTAACCAAGTGCGAAAATCCTGGCGTGGCCCAGCCGGGAATGGAACTGGATTCTACTCGGTGATTGGCCTGAGCGCTAGTCACGAAACCGCCATGGTTCCAGACATGCTTCCAAATGTAATTCACGTTTAGACCCTAATTACAATTTAATTTCTATTAATAATAAACGGCGGTATAAGTTAGGAGTAAGCTCAGTACAACCTTCTTGCGAATTATTTCAATTTACAACAATTTAAAAAAGATTGTAAAGAATGGGGGAGGGGCAAACCCTCCCGGCCTACACCTCGTAGGTACCCAACTAATATCAGACCCAATAAACAGTTTACCAATCCATACTGAATTATTTTATAAATTATAAGTCCATATTTGACAGTTCCAGTATTTACTATAAAGTCCGTAACACACGATCGTACAGTTCCATCCTAATTCAGTCCACATTCCACCAGTCTGGAATGTTCTAGAGTGCTCCGACCGCCCCCATGCATGGTAGATGGACAGTAGCACTCTACTCGTTGGGTATCACGCCATATCGTCCATACACACCACACACACTCGTCCGCCATCGTCTCGCTTTGCCCGCTGTCGTCCGTCCGCTCCGATGATGTCCATCGCTACTCCATACTTTACCAGGTGTACGAACTTCAGCCAGATGGCTACCACAAAGACTGACTGCTTTCCAATTGGGGGGGGGGGGATATTCNAATGTCGGGTTGCACCGAGGAAGGAGATTACCAGAAGTTTCATTCGATAGCTCGCCGCCACCAATCTTTCCATTAGGGGTGGGTGTGAAGGGGGAGGGGAGAGTTACGCCAGGACAGGTAGCTAGCTGTCAAACATCCCTCTCGCCAGGCGACGTAAGGGTGGCCAATTATTTTCTTATAGGCATTATTTCGGCGGTAATCACGTTATGATTGTCATCGCACGGCGCACGGAGTACAAGCACAACAATTGTAGACTACAGCCGAACTTTCTGTGTGCCTCGGCTTTGCTAATTTTCTGTATATATGCTGCGCATTACTGTGTTGAGTTACATGCTTACACGTTTATTATTTGTGCGTTTGCGGGTGTGCTATGTTCTGAGATAATGAATGGTAGCGCGACCTAAAAACTCTTATTCCAAATCTCCGTACTCTCAGGTTGTAGCGAAAAAGACAAAAATTCCACAAGTTTCAATGACTGCATCTTATGAATTTTTGCCACCAAAAAATGCATTACTTCATTCATATCTGTAGGGTGAGTTAGTGAAGAGATTTGGGCTGCTCTTAACATCGAGATCTTTTGAGAGCCGATGAGGGTGATTGAGGTGAGTATTGAGCGATGCCGGAATGAAAGGGCGGGGGAAACGGGAGATCCCCGAGAAAACCCGCTGACCAGTGGAATCGTCCGACGCGATTCCCGCATGCAAAAATCCGGGAGTGACCTGGCTGAGGATTGTACCCGGTTCGCCTTGGTGGGAGGCGAGCAGGCTAACCGCTCACCACCGCGACCCCATCTGCAGAGAATACTGTTCAACTTGTCTTTATTCATAAGTACTATTTCCCCGCATAAAAAGTGTTAGATAACACATTTATTTTTTGCATAACGGTATGTCAAAAAATTATTTTCAGTGTTTTTGGAACGAACAAATAATATAAACTAACTACCTTACCAAAATGAGATTATTTCACATTGAAATACTCCAGCAAGAGTATATTTAAGATATCTTTAAAATAACTAAATTAAATATTTTTGTGATTTAAAAAAATTAATTTTACTAACAAAATGTTTGCATAATTTTATTTTGTAGCAGTTTATCATTTTTTGTAAAGATAAGTTTAGCTCAGTATATCCTGAAATGAACTAAAACATGACATTTCAGTCACCCCTGTTAAATTTTTTGTACATGTTCTCGTTTTATGTATTTATACGTACCAAAAATACTAAAACTGTGATTTTGACATTCCATGATGCAAAAACCATGATATCAAAAAAACAATTATGACAGGGAAGAGTATATACCTGTATTGTCTATAAGTTGAAAGGTATTTCGTACAAATATAAAATACTGAATTTATTTCCGTAGCAGCCCGCACTTCCTCCTAAGAGACACGGCTGTTACGGAATTACTTTTCTGGTACCGTAATCGCTCCCGTTACGAAAGCATTCTGTAAATGTATTTCCACACAGAGTGTGTCAACACACGGAAGGAGACAGTTGTACAACGGTGCGTCGGAAGGTTATTCGCCGTGTGGTTGCAGTCCCTTGGCAGCGTTGCCAACCTCTTTATATAAAATATCCTTAACGTCCCGAGCCCGCCAAGTCGGCAGCCGCGAACTTCAAATGGGGAATCAATGTTAAACGAAGTTCCTACTCATTGCGTCCATTTTAAAGATATCTATTTCAAACAAAAAGCATTCTACGAGAAATTTCTGTTTTTGTTTGAAATATTTATCTTTAAAATTGACGCAACGAGAAGGAATTTCGTTTAACATTGATTCCCCATTTGAAGTTCGTGGCTTCCGGCTTGGTAGGCAGGGCCGTTAACTTATCGAGAGTGTGAAGTTTTAAGACCAATAATAAAATTTCTGTATACAAAACAAGGAGCTAAAAATATTTTTAAAAAAATTTTCTTTAAAATCTGAATTTACCCTCTAATAATTTTCCTCGTGATATAGGTTGATCACGGCAAACTGAGCACTTTTAGAAATCCTACTTAAGATCTACTTGCATGCATATTGTGTGTTCTTCCACCAATCGTAAAATTAACGTTGCCATGAGCCTGATCACTTTATTCGTGCATTGGTCAAGCAAAACTGTGCAGTGGTTAGAAAATCAAACATTTTACAATTTTGCTAATTCTTCACCTGTATTCATAAAAAAAAAAAAAAAAAAAAAAAAATCATTTCAGTATTCACAAGTGTTTACCAAACACTTTAAATAATCCAACATTAAGACGTGGAACTACTTCCTTACCGCAGTGACCAACTTTACTGGGTGCATATCGGTGAGTGTGTCGGTTAACAGCATATGCAGGTACGGGCAGTGACGTTTTTCAAAGGTTGATTTCAGAAGTGCTTGAGTTAACAGTGAACATCCCATTAAATGCACAAATAACTTCACTTGCTCATGATACTACATTATTGCGTATTAATTGTTTATTAAATTCGACATAAAACGTATTACGTGGGTAAATAATTTTTAAAACTGTAAAACGCGGTATACATTTCCTACATGCACGGATATTGCTGTACAGTTGGCAACGCCGCCCATAGGAGGGTTTCGGGATCAAGGACCGGCTGCGACAGGAAGACGTTGGTTTCCTTTGATGTTCTCTTGAAGGGCACTCCAGTTTTTTTTTACTCCCGATCGCACGCACAGCCTTTACCGCTCCGTTAAGCCCCATGATCCGGTCCGGACGTCACCTCCGGTACTGTACGAGCGCGCAAGCAGCTTACAGATCTCTTCACGTGGTTGGGATCACGGAAGTGTTCGCACGCGAGTCACGGCGACACGGATGATCACAACGGGAAGTGCCGATAAGTTTTCCAGCTGCATTCCAGGTTTACCTACTGGTATGGTCCATACGGTATAAGAAGGCCACTTTCTGACAGTCAGTGAGTGGCAATTTGATGTATACGAAACAAACANCCATACGGTATAAGAAGGCCACTTTCTGACAGTCAGTGAGTGGCAATTTGATGTATACGAAACAAACAAAGTGCCGTTTACAAAATCCCGTATCAGCTGATGCACGAACGAACAAAAGTTAAAATTACGTTGGCTATTCTGAGTGCACTGCCGATGCATATCAGAAAAGCAGAAAATACGCGGATAAGAAAGAGTTCTTAGATTTATTAATACATTTTATTTTACAAGGTCACAAAACCATGGTTGTTAGTGTTAAAAACTAAACTTCGTGTTTATGTAGTTATGTATAGGTGTTCAAAATGAAATGCACAATAGAACGATACGACGTGGAAAAGTTTTCTGAAGTTGTGCTAACTTCAGAACACGTTATAGGACACACGCGCTAGGAGCGACTGAGGTACCCAGTAGCTTCCTCCAGGATGGCAGGGGTTCAGCTTCATTTACAGTACGCGATTACCTGGCAGGTACCAGCAAAATTATGGTTTCTCTTAATTTTTAGCATATTATATCCATTTTCGTTGTGATATGAAATAGCAGTCGGAAAAGAAGTATGACGTGTAGGAGAATGACTTCAAAAATAAACTAAACAAAATATTATTGATCTAAGTTTTTTTCTCGTGAAAATATAAAAACTGAACAAATTTGATACGTATGGATAACATACAAAACAATTTTTCATGTTGGCAGGAATGCCATGAAAAATGTTTCTTGGAAATTTTGTCATGTGGTTTGCCATTCCTGTTAACGTCAAAAGACAACTTAGCTGAAATAAAACTTGGGGTTAAAACAACCCTTTTGAAGTCTGTATCAAATTCGTTTAGAAAAATATTGTTGTTTATTGGACAGTGTTTGTATTTATCGAATGCGAATTTTTTCTCAAAAGACGTGAAATAATCAGTAATTGTGCTGCAACAATAATTTCCTCTTTCCTTAGCTTCGGAAGGATATCGAACAATGGCGTGTGCGTTTATATATACGGGAGCACCCCGAGAAGATACAGCGCCCAACTTCCGCTGTTTTCCATTTGCGAAAATAGAAACATCGGGCTTTCTTTGCTGTGTTGGGATACGAGTAATCGGACTACTACACTGCCGTGGTGCTTTATACAGAGGCGGTGATTAACTTTCGGCTAAGGCAATAAAAAATAAGCGTGATTGGACTGCTGGAGCCACGTGGTGGCAGAATATAGGTAGTTCATGATGTTGTGTGTCGCTGGTGTGCGTTGACCTTGGCCCGTCCCCTCGCGAGCGTGCCGGAGAGGAGGGCAGATAAGTTATATGATAACGGGCGGCAAATCAATAGAATGTTTTGAATGGCAGGTGAGCGATAAACCAAGAAGCGCGTATCTGTTACACAAAGCATCCCGCCGCGCGCTCCTGACCTTGGTTGTACTGAATTTTTGCGTTTATCTGAAGAATGATCTGGATTACTGACCTCGTTTCACTCAGCGTGACTCGGGGTGCGTTGAATCTTCCAGATGGTCAGGGCGTCTGATTATAAGCGCGTCGGGCCCCCCTGAGCCGGAGTTTATGAGTGGATGAGTGGCTGGAGTTTTGGCGATAGAACGATAAGAGAAACGAGCGGCGAGAGAAGTGACTAGCGGAAGGAAAATCTGCGACTGCGAGTATCGGCGCAGTGAAGAGTGCGACTGGCAGGTTGGGGACTATTGGAATGGATGCGGGAGTGAAAGACATTACAAATGGTGGCAACAGAAAGACTGAAAGTGTGTTAATGATGGGTATGAGTTAATTGAGTACAAACAGAGGCAAAACGAAGGACTTTATTTATATTTGAAATATACATTAAATATTGCACTCACTGAGAAATGAAAAGAGTAATAGTGAAGATAGATAGATTAAAGATGTAAATAATAGCTGTGTGAATAAATTGAAATCGAATTTAGTTCTTTTATTTTTATTAAGGTATCCGTCCCTCACGAACGCGGATACGCCCCTCAGGCGTCTTGCAACAATACATATATTTCGGGGTCCATAGTCCTGCGCAAGCCAGTAGGAGCAAAACACCACGTGAGTGATGTTCGGGCGGAAATGCAGCGGGATAGAAGAATGCGCAGGAAGTAGAATTATAGTCTATTCGAGGTTTCTTCACATTTTTTTAATCAAACCTTTGAAAAATTAACCCAATATATGGCGCGTTAAGCTGTTTCCTAAGTGTGCCATGTATCACAAGCGTTTTATAATTGTATTAACATAAAAATACTTAATTTTCAGTTAATCTGAATTTTTACAAATTTTTTATATATACAGTAGAACATTTATTTACAATTAACACGAATAAAACCAGTGAGAAAATATGTGTGTTGGCAATGCTTAGTAAGAAATAGTTCTTATGCAAAATATTATTACACCGAGCGCGCACGAATGCGGTGCGTTTTCACTTTGCTGTGATTTTAAAGACTTGGTTAAACTTGTTTTGCGTGAGGCGGAGGAATATCCCGGAAGTAGAACTTGAGCAGGGCTTCAGAAAAGTTGGAAGTAACCGCGAGTTGTCTATAGCTTCCACACGCCACGGGAATGTCCGTTACAGGACCCGCATAACGCTGCTTTAGCCGCAGGTTTCCCGTTCTTCCACGGCAGGGGAGAGGGTTAATGCTACGTCCTCGACAGTCGTTCAGTTCTGTCATTGAATATAAAGGTAAGATTTCACAGCGTAACTTTAATACCGTAAATTTTGGAACAAGCTTTAATAATAGCGTGTATATGCCAGCTGCGCATTCATTCAATACTTGCACTGTAAATACATACAAACACATCAAGACGTTTCGTAATTACGCCGACAAATCAAACTCTGTGAGGTGATTTCACGAAACATGATATGTCGTGTGAGTATAGGTGTGTGTGTGTGTATACACATACACAAGTTGCAAAGTATGCAATTCTACTGATTACCTCATTTCTCGTAGGCATAGACCGTGCTGGGAAAGGTACTTTTATTTAACTAAAAGGTCACGTGACCAGAATTAGTCCACTAAAATGTTGACGTATTTGGTATTTTAGTATGTAACGGAACTTACTGAAATACTAAATTAACCAAATCACAATAATATTTTAGCAAGTGGCTATCGACGATGTCAGAATAGAACGCTACTTAATACTAAAATACCAATGGTCAATTCGAACACGGCCTCACACAAAGAATGTGTTCACGTACGTCGCAGCTGCTCAAAGTGTTGCCTCACCACTAGGCGTAAACACTGTATGCTCACGCCTCATAAATGTGGTTTCTTGTAGGTAAAAACGGCGTGGGTTAGAGTCTTCCAACAAGGCCACCTTGTCTGTTACTTGTGACACGCAGTTTAATAATTGTGGTAACATAACATATAAATATAATATTTCGTTAGGCATACCATATTTACGGCTAACACCGGGTAGTAACTGTAGTAATTTTAGTGATAAGCGAGAGGGAAAGGTTGATATTAGTGACGAATTATAATGTACTTTCACGTGCTCGTCTGTTAACATTAAATTCTGAGAAATAACATTCCTCCAGTAATAATATTTGATATTTTGTTATTATACCCGTTTAGCATCTTCACACTAAGGGGATGTTATTACCCTAGGATTTGAATAAGGTCATACACGATATATTCCTGGCATATTTATCTAAGGAACCTTCTCAAAGTTTGTCGGTTTAATTACTAAACATCGTGTATGTATACAGCTACACATTAATTGTAACATGCTAGATGCGGTCACGTGTAATTTGTGTTTCGATCCTAGATCACATAACGGAACGTGTTTCCGGATGGAGCGTTGAACTTCACCAACGCAACCAGGCGTTAAGCAACCAACAAAGAAAACCGCAAGTCAGCCGAAGAAGCGTAACCACACCTGGTACGGAATCGCGAAACCGTAATATTGCGCAGTTAATATGTGGCTGCAAGATGCTTGTTNAAGCGTAACCACACCTGGTACGGAATCGCGAAACCGTAATATTGCGCAGTTAATATGTGGCTGCAAGATGCTTGTATCTCCAGCCCGCAAAACGTTTACCATAATGTTACATAAAGACATACAGGGTGTCTGAAAAGTGTTTCCCTGATTGCAGACTTTATTTTTATCCGCTATTTGCAAGATGGAGATGTGAAACCGGTTTCAAAATGTTGGCAAACTAACCACGTTTTTGTTGCAACAGGACAACACATCAGTAAGTCTAGTAGCACGTAGCACATCTAGTCGATATTTAATCTCTGTCCATACATTAGCCAACATCACAGGAGCCTGGAGGCCAAGTTGTCGGGACCTCACGACCGATCCATCGTCCAGGAAAAGTCGCACCAAGATAGGCACGAACCTCCAAGCCCCAACGAGGCTGAGCACCGTCTTGTTGGAAAACTACATCTGGGTGATACTCAAGCAACTGAGGAACAGCGAACAATCTCAGCATGCCCAGATACACTGGGTGACGGTGCCCCCAGTGAAAAGCAATGGCCCGATAATTTTGTCATGCAAAAGCGCGCATCAAACACAAATCTTTGGGCTGCCTCTGATACACACTGACATCTCACCAGAGGGACTCAGGACCACAAAATACGCACATTACGCCGGTTCACTACACCAATACCCACAAGTGTCGCCTCGTCAGAAAAAGCAATACGTTCGAAATGCCATTATCGCTCTCAGTACGTGATAAAATTTCGACTGCAAAGTCATACCGACGCGTGGCGTCATTGGGCAACAAAGCCTGAACTATTTGCACTTTGNAAGCGTAACCACACCTGGTACGGAATCGCGAAACCGTAATATTGCGCAGTTAATATGTGGCTGCAAGATGCTTGTTTCTCCAGCCCGCAAAACGTTTACCATAATGTTATATAAAGACGTACAGGGTGTCTGGAAAGTGTTTCCCTGATTGCAGACTTTATTTATATCCGTTATTTGCAAGATGGAGATGTGAAACCGGTGACAAAATGTTGGCAAACTAACAACGATGTTTGTTGCAACAGGACAACACATCAGCAAGTCTCCACGTGAGAGNGGCAAACTAACAACGATGTTTGTTGCAACAGGACAACACATCAGCAAGTCTCCACGTGAGAGCCCTTAGTAGCACGTAGCACATCTAGTCGATGTTGAATCTCTGTCCATACATTAGCCAACATCACAGGAGCCTGGAGACCAAGCTGTCAGGACCTCACGATCGATCCATCGTCCAGGAAAAGTCGTATCGAACCAGGCACGAACCTCCAAGCCCCAACGAGGCGTTGCACCGTCTTGTTGGGAAATTACATCTGGGTGATACTCAAGCAACTGAGGAACAGCGAACAATCTCAGCATGCCCAGATACGCTGGGTGACGGTGCCCCCGGCGAAAAACAATGGCCCGATAATTTTGTCATGCAAAAGCGCGCATCAAACATAAACCTTTGGGCTGCCTCTGATACACACTGACATCTCGCCAGGGGGACTCTGGACCATAAAATAGGCACATTATGCCGGTTCACTACACCAATACCCACAAGTGTCGCCTCGTCAGAAAAAGCAATACGTTCGAAATGCCATTATCGCTCTCAGTACGTGATAAAATTTCGACTGCAAAGTCATACCGACGCGTGGCGTCATTGGGCAACAAAGCCTGAACTATTTGCACTTTGTATACACGAAACAATAAACGCTTCTGTATGACGTCACGAAGATAACTTTTTTGGCGTCTGTAATTCACGCGAGGGGCCCTACGCACTGATTTCTTGGGACTTCGCACGAAAGACTTGTCTCACTTCCTCCCGCCCTTTCAGCTGACATTAATGGTCGGTCAGTTCTCGGTAAGTCAGCAACATATCCTGTGCTCTTGAACTTGTCATACCACGACTGAATGCTCTTGACGTCGGATGGCATCTTTCCACACGTTGTCTTAAATTTCCTCTGCACTGTTACTGGTGACCGGGTCTCGCGGTACCACAGAACACACTGAGCTCTTTCCTGATTTGTGAAAATGTCCGGTTTCCTGGAAGCTGCAACTGCTACGCTACAGCCACGTCACTGAAACCTGCAACAAAAAACTTTGTTTGTTTGCCAACATTTCGGCACCAGTTTCACACCTCAGTCTTAACGTACAGCGGATATAAACAAAGTTGGTAATAATCAGGGAAAGACTTTTCGGACAATCTTTATTTTATCGTTAGACTGGAATAAGTAGTCGACGCATGGTTAGTGCCGGAGTCTCATAGCCCCCCCACAATCACGGTACGACATTTAAAACTGAACAGCCAATANTCGACGCATGGTTAGTGCCGGAGTCTCATAGCCCCCCCACAATCACGGTACGACATTTAAAACTGAACAGCCAATACACGCTATATCTGACGTAAACTCTACAAATTCCGTCATACGACCAGCATTTTAGGATTTGAAATTATTTATATTTTTGTAGTGTCATGTGGCACCATTGAACAAGGGGTAGACACGGAATTGTTTAACTAGCTTTCCATGCAGTGGCAAATGTGCAGCCTAAAAGAAAAACAAAATCAGGATTTAACGCATAACAATAACATTTTTACCTTCGCATGCCTTAGATATAATATCTGCAGTCTTTTTCACCGNTCGACGCATGGTTAGTGCCGGAGTCTCATAGCCCCCCCACAATCACGGTACGACATTTAAAACTGAACAGCCAATTAAATACACGCTATATCTGACGTAAACTCTACAAATTCCGTCATACGACCAGCATTTTAGGATTTGAAATTATTTATATTTTTGTAGTGTCATGTGGCACCATTGAACAAGGGGTAGACACGGAATTGTTTAACTAGCTTTCCATGCAGTGGCAAATGTGCAGCCTAAAAGAAAAAAAATATCAGGATTTAACGCATAACAATAACATTTTTACCTTCGCATGCCTTAGATATAATATCTGCAGTCTTTTTCACCGNATCAGGATTTAACGCATAACAATAACATTTTTACCTTCGCATGCCTTAGATATAATATCTGCAGTCTTTTTCACCGTCGTGTTTTCCAAATTTCCGAACTGCTTACCACTTGATACTAGCTTAGTCTATCAGCGCCTTCTAAATGGTTCCGAAAAATTCTACTCTTCGTGCCGTGTGGGTAAACTGTGGTGCTGAAAATCCAAGCAGTTACATTGAAAATATAACTGCCATGTCGTGGTTGCTGTTTTTGCAGTGTCGTACGTCGTTTGTTGGGGCTCTACGACTCCAGCTAAGGTTACTTCTACTCAGGTTGCAAACAAAACGAGTTTTCTTATGGGAGAGTTTGGCTAAGGGAACATTTCCGTCGCTAGGTGCACAGTGTTCCAAAGAAATCACTTTTAACCGCTGTACACGGAAATACAAATGATACTTAAAAAATTAACCATACCCTTCGATATTTATGTACACTTTTGGAATTAATATCAAGCATGTATGGAAGGTGTGGAGAGTGGCGGTACCACATAAAAATAACTTACAATGTTTGAAGTTGCATTTAATTTGAATATGGACCGTTTTAATGTCCGTTTAATTTTGAACACGTATACATTACAACTTTAGCAGGAAGTTTAGTTTGTAACACTAATAACAGCTGGTTTGTAAACACGTANTTGAACACGTATACATTACAACTTTAGCAGGAAGTTTAGTTTGTAACACTAATAACAGCTGGTTTGTAAACACGTAAAATAAAATGTATTAATTCATCTAGGAACTCTTTCTTATCCGCGTATTTTCTGCTTGTTTGATGTGCGTCGGCAGTGCAGTCTGAATTAGCCAACGTAATTTTAACTTTTGTTCGTTCGTGCATCAGCTGATACAAATTTTTATAAATGGCACGTTGTTTGTTACGTATACTACGTCAAATTGCCGCTCACCGACTATCAAAACCTCGCCGACTTCTATGAGATAGACGATACGCAGAGACGGAGTAGCGTGGCGGTTCCTTTGATTGGCTGCGCGAGGCTGTGGGAACAAGCCTTGTGTCTGATTGGCTTCTGCATGCGGTACTGCTGACCAGCGGNTTGATTGGCTGCGCGAGGCTGTGGGAACAAGCCTTGTGTCTGATTGGCTTCTGCATGCGGTACTGCTGACCAGCGGCAACATTTCGCTGGCGTGTGCTCGTGGAGTTGGCGGTACAAGTGACAGTTTCACCTCTGTGAAGAGTGAGNCAGCGGCAACATTTCGCTGGCGTGTGCTCGTGGAGTTGGCGGTACAAGTGACAGTTTCACCTCTGTGAAGAGTGAGGAAATTCGGGCGGCACTTAACATCGAGGTCTTGAGAGCCGACGAGGGCGAAGCGGGGTGAGCATGGAGCAGAGCCGGAATGCAAGGGCAGGGAAACGGGAGATCTCCGAGAAAACTCGCCGACCAGAGGAATCGTCCGGCATGATTCCCACANGAATGCAAGGGCAGGGAAACGGGAGATCTCCGAGAAAACTCGCCGACCAGAGGAATCGTCCGGCATGATTCCCACATGCGGGAAATCCGGGAGCGACCCCGCCGGGAATCAAACCCGGTTCGCCTGGATGGGAGGCGAGTAGTCCGACTACTAAACAACAGCGGCCCTCGCGGTGTTGAGAACAAGCTGCGCAGAACAGACACCAGCGTACGTGCAAATATCCACGAACGTATCACCTTGTTTTTTTCGTCTCGAACCGAGAAAAAACGCACGGAGGCGTCTTTGTGTATGCCATTTACACACATGCATACAGAATATAATGTATGTAGATGTAAAACGCGTCTGTGTATTTTCGTTTCTGGAGGTGAAGGCACCTTTGAATTTTGCTTTTGTCCGGCTGTAGCGAATTTTCACTTCATCGGCGGGAGTCGAAGTGGCTACCTGTCGCGGACGTTTTAACCAGGGGAGTTAACTCACGCGGCGAAGCGTGGCCGGTGGTAAACCTGGTCCACGCGTGCGTGAACCGCGTGCGCACCGGCCTAACGTGCCGGAAGGGACGAGCCACGAGCAGGGGTCTGGTTAGTGAGGCTTCGGTGGCCGAGTTCTGCACCCTACGATAACGCCGCTCACTTAACAAGGGTAAGCGTTCCCAGTTCCTGGCTATAGTTTACAGGACACTCGTCTAGGGGGACTCCTGATTTTCGCGGAAGAGTTCCGCGCAGTTTAGACTTCAATACACCGCTGGCATTCCAGCAGTTTTCCTTTGCTTGTTGGTCGCGTGCCTTAGTGGCGAAGACATTTCCCTTACTCGACTCGCCAGTCGTGATTATAGGTTACTCTCGTCCGTGATTCGTGGGCAGACTTCGCAACAAGCGAAGCGCCCGATCACGAATGTGGACCCCGAGCGAGCGCGTTCTGTAAATACAATACGACTAGGGAAGAAATCCTTTTCGCGAAAATCGGGCGTCCCCACGAGAATACCAGAACTCACCATAAAAAGCAGTTTGGCATTTTTGTGTAGGTAGCTATGGTAGAAATGGAGCGATGTCTGCGCACGTCGTGTTAATGTCGAGATTCAAGGTCTCGCCGGGACGTGTTTCCGTGTCCGAGGCGTACAGCCGTGTGGGGGCGCTGAGGGCGACTCAGGCACGCGCATCACATGCCTCGTCGCCTCTATGAGCAAGCCACTGAACTGGCTTGTAGTCTTTCCGTCGGTTATGTGCTTCTATGAGACTCTAAGCGGTTGCCCTGCAATTTTATGTCGTAATAATAAAGATAAATGGGTGCTGCACGATTCCCGTACTATATCCCATGCGTTGTTTCTTCGAACTTTTTAAATCGAGCCTTCGAAAAATCACTTCATGTATGACGTGTTTCGAAGTTTCCTAAATATGACATGTATCAGAAGCCTTTTATATGTACTTGTGTTGACATAAAATTATTATTTTCTTATTAATTTGAGGTAATTTATTTATAAATTATAATATTTCATTAAAATTTAATTCGAATAAAACCAGAGAGAAAATATGTGTGTTGGTAATACCTAGTAAGAAATAGTTCTTATGCAAATTATTAGTACACTGAGTGCGAACGAATGCGGTGAGCGGTCACTTTGGTGTAATTTTATATACTTGGTTAATTGTAATTTGCACGAGGCGGAGGGATACCCTGGAAGTAGAACTTTTGCAGGGCTCCAGAAAAGTTGGAAGTAATCGCAAATTGACTCTAGGCTAGACCTATTCCTTTAAATACGCACATGCAAATGTATCATCGGGCAGCTGCAACAAGTACCACTCAAACATCAGTAGAAACTCATATTACATAATCACTCCGTGTATTATACAAGAAAGTCGTTTGTGAGTGGTAAGAGTCAAGTATTGGAAAACGTTTGATTCGTGTTCAATTCTTGCTCCAAAAATAAAATATTTAGACTTAGACCAGTTTTTTTTAATTTTTACGCAATAAAACGGCTACACAACAAAAAAAAAAAAAAATTCGTAATGTTTTTTTTTACTCCTGAAATACCAAAAATCTAACAAGCAAGTTGACGGAGAGGCCCCGTGAATTCACGGAAAGTTATGTGTAACTAGCTTTTACTCGCGGCTACGCTCGCGTTTTTTTATAGTAACAAACTTATAGGGAAAAATAACGGTATTTGTTAGTAGACAGACACTGATCATAAACACAGAACAGAGCACTGACGATGTCATTTTTTGGTGCAAGAATCGCTGTTTTACATAGCCACTGGTCGTCATTTATATTTATTTGTAGATCTGGGTAAACGTTAGCAATCAGTTTCGTATCACTCTGCACCAAATTACTAAAATCCCCCGTTACGACACACAGCCCTCGGCATCTGTTTCTAACCACCCATCTCCAATTTTTAATAGTGTATGAGCATAATGTCCTGTATCAACGTCATTGTAGAGGTGCACTCTCATATTTGTCGTCAAGCTGAATTTCTTGACATTTGCCCATAAGCTTGAAGACTTGAGACAGGCTTTGATTTCCATCCGCAGGTGTGCCCCTCTGAATCACGTGTAGAGTTTGGCGGAAGTCACCAGCCAGTTATACAACAATTCCTCCCATAATGTCTGTATTGTTTCGTTAATCCTGTAGAGTTCGGTTTAGGGCCTCTATAGCTTTTTTGTGTGAAATTGTGCTTTCGTCCCACACTAACAACTTACATTGACGCAGCATTGTACCCCAAGCGTTATTTTTACTAAAAAGTTTTTCCTAAGGGAATGATATATTTTTTCGGGATAAAAAGTAGCCTATGTCACTTCCCGGCCCTCCAACTATCCCTGTGCAAAAAAATCACGTCAATCCGTAGCTCTGTTCCAACGTGAAAGAAGGTCAAACAAACAAACACAATTTCGCATTTATAATATTAGTTAGGATTTACGGAAAGCCCTGTTATTGAAAGAGCTGCGTGTCCGTGATGTTACGAAGAATTTTTACCAGAATTTTAACGTTAAATGACGTAAAATTCTTTTTAGCTGTGTACTTAAACTCGTGCGCAGTTCGTGGGTGAGTTCCGTACAGCCCGAGCAGTTGTTAATCGTCAACCCACCACGTCGTCGTCAGGCCTTGTGGCACTGCAAGCCAGGGTCCGGCCTCGCAATTATTCGTCGCACGAGTTTTCTTAGCAGTCCGCATTAACTCAGGGAACGGAAGTTGCTGGTATGATTCACCACGCACGAACATGGCAGCGTGATTCATCCCGTCACTGGAGCTTTTCCGTGCAAGACATTCGTGGCTGGACGGTCGACCTTGAATAGCCAGCCTGTGGATTCGTGCAAGCGTCTACGTATCAAGAAGAAAAAAAAAAAACCCACCACTAATATTGTCACTGCCTTATCATTTACCCTTCTGTGTTGTTATACATGTAATGCATTTTCGTCAAAAAGAGTTTTAGAACAAAACGACGATGTAAGTTTTTGGTAAACTCTTTCAACATTCATAGCTTCGTTACATAGCAGGTCTACCTGCTGTTGGGTGTTTACGCAAGTAATAACGAACCTAAGCAGGTCAGTTTAAATGGATGCAGATTTCGTATAGCAACAAGTTCCCGAACGTGATAATTATTCTTTTGATTATTTTGATGTTATGTTTTAGGTTTATCTTACTTCTATATTTCAAGTTAGGTCGTTCAATTTAATTCTAGAAGATCCTTCTTACTTTTGGTTATGTTTTTCAAGAACGCGTTAGAAATAATTTACAGAATTATTTAGCTTCGGTTTGGTAATCTAAAGATAAGTAAATTAATGTTTTTATCCTGATATAAATGCTTTCACAATTACAGCATACGCAATATGACATCGTATCTTACAATCTGAATGAACCTTACCAAACTTACGTATCTCAACAAACTCTTAAAAATTTAATTCCCCAATAGTTAATCAAATCAAATTCTCCTGGTTAGCGTCTGGTTGTCCTGAGTCACCCTAGAAGTTATATAAAATTCAAGTCCTCATGCTTATTTTCAGATCTTTAGATCCAAGCTGTACTTGACTAGAATTTTTAAGGACAGAACTGAAGTCTTGTCTACAGTACTAACTGTATTTTAATGTTCACGTAATAAAAAAGCCCCTTAGTGTAAATTACGTATCAAACACAGATAAATATCATACAACTGCATTCTTTAGTGCATAGTTCAAATTTTCGCCAGAAAAAGAAAGCATGCACGATAACAGATCAAACTTGATGTCGTTTAAACATTCCACAGCAACACATATGCAGCATTGTTTTAATTTTTTTTGTATGGAAGCAAAATTTACCTGTGAACACATTTTCCTACGCAAAGCTAGCCAGTTTTTCGGACAATCTGTACTATACCTAAATTTAAAAAGTTTTCAAATATAAATATATGCTCTTATTTAGATTATAAGAAATTCACGTTTGCGAGCCAGGACATAGTGTATAGGTATAAATATGACGATTTTTACTGTGACAAACCAGAATAAAGTAGGCCGACTCAACCCAAAGAGCTGCTTCAATGTTCGTCCACAATGGAGATAACAACAGCGCAAGGAAAAAAAAAAAAATACTGTATGTCCAAAATTAAGTATTGATTTGGTTGACATAGTTATTGAACTACAGTGTTAAAAAGGTTTCGTGTATTTAGTAACATATTTAAATTCCTAACAATTCCACGATTTTTAGTATCACGCGCATGAATCTCAAACTCATTATATGGTTACCAGACACTTTGAATATAAAAGGACATCCACTTTGAAAAAAAAAAGAGGACATTTAATTAAATAGGAGAACAGTGCAATTTTATTAGCGCTGCCAATGATTTATACTGGAGAAATACACATTAAATTGTTTTCCCAAACAGCTTTATCTTAACAATGCTGAAAAAAATGGGAAAAAAGTGAAGTTTTTCAAAATTATTGCGATCTTATTTTTTAAGCAAACAATTTTGAACTTTTTGTTCAATAACATAAAATAATAGTCTCATACGTTAAAATAAAACATGGAAGTTAATTATCAGAAAATGAGGTTGTATGCTTACAATTGTTTTGTAATTACAATAAAATACTTTAATAGTTTCACTGCAGTATGAACAAACTAATTTAAATAAGAAATGAAGAAAATAAATCTAAACATACATGTACAACATAAAAAAACATACTGAACTTTCTATGAGATCAACAACATAAATGTTGACAACAGAGCTGTAACAAGTTTTGCAGCACAACAAAGAATAATATGAAAATAATTAGTAGAGAAACACTATCTTTTATCAGGTCGAAAAAGCAGGACATTTTCCATCAACACGAAAAATCCGGCCGTACGCGAACATATGCTTAAAAAAAGTCATACTCTCATTTTACCTGGCGTCTGCTAGCCCGAGGTCATAGCAATCTTAAATACACATATGGCAGAAGGATGCAACATGAGAAGACAAGTAGATCATATGCAAAACTTTCAAAAATGCACAATTAACTCGGGAACAACCTATATATCTGGTTATATTCTGGTGATGTTTGTACTCTCTCAGAAAAGTTGGCAACTCTGCTCACAGGCTAGGCGTGTTAAGCGCGGTTTACGATACGAAAATTAATGCGTTAAGAGTTATGCAGTAATCGTGGTTCTCGAGCACGGAACTACGTCTTGTGGATTTACTATTCACAACTCACCTGATACAGTAAGAATTTGAGACAATTCTGTTCCGTATTTAAGCATATCGTATTTCAAAGCAGACATCTTCTAGCAGGGAAGTTTTATTTTTGTGAGCAAATATAATCATAAACAATGTGCATGCCTTTCTAATAATTTTGTATTTGTTACGTCACTGTAAATAACAGTTCCCCGCCAACTACACCTGCTGCTCTGTCCTGGTTGGTTGTCGCTTCACAGGTTTCACTTTAACGTGTAAAATATAACAATTTCTTTTAACTCTTAAAATAAATCCCAAACAACGCACACGACCTGCTAATGTACATTGTAAACCAATGCACGTGATAACACGCGTTCAGTTCTTCTTTGCACGTAATAACTCATAATATAACGCTTGATTTTTCCCTCTTGCATACCCAGCTGTAGAGCCGCAGCAGGTATTTAAGGCGCCCGTCTACCTTGAACTTTTACCCACTTTTAGGCCGAGAAGCGCGGGAGCGATAAGGGCGACACTGCCACGCGCATCAAGTACGCCATCGTCGCTAAGCGCAAGGCTCTGAACTGGCGTGCAGTGTTCTCGTCGTGCTGCGTGTACCTATGGGACTTTCAGCGGTGACCATATTATTTTATTAATGGGAAGTCTTTAGGAAGGTTCAGTGCAGGCCCCTATAGTAGTTTTGTATGTATCTGATGCGTGCATTTTGAGCTACAGCGCCTTGGAAAGGCCGTTTTTAGCGGTTTTGGAGTACTCTGAATTGATGTTTCTAACGTACGTGATATTTTGAAAGTACTTAACAGCTCTCGTCTGAAGTGTGTGTTCTTTTCGTAGATCAGCACGTTGGACGCACGCTTAATAGTTTCGTTGAAAAACGTGTATTTGGAACACTCTGCAACGCAGTTCAAGCGCCAGGTAGACGGGTGCCTTAAACGCGAGGCGTAGAAAGCGAGGCGACTCTCGTTCGTCGCGATTAGTGGACGGCGGGGCGACAAGGCGGCGCGGCGAGGGAAACGCAGCTCGTGACCTGGTGAAAGTTGTCCGGGAGGTACCGTGCTAACTTCCTGGTGCACTCGCTGGCTGCAGTCCATTCGCTGTTACTTCACACTTTTCTGAAGCCAAGCTCTGCTTCCAGGATACTTCTCCACCTCGTGCAAACCAAGCTTAGACCAAGTCTAGAAAATTACACCGTAAGACAACGCACCGAATTCGTGCGCTCTCAAGTTATAATATTTTGCTTAAAAACTACGTCTTACTAGGCGCTACCAACACACATGTCTTCTCACTGTTTTTTTTTATCGACATTTATTATAAATGAAACACACTAATGTCTTAGTGGTGGTAAGGTATAACTGGCGATACGTTTGTGGAAATCACTACCCCATGGCTCAGATTTTGAATACCTGTTCGATTCCCAAGAGGTTCCAAACCCACTAAAGCTAACAAGTCCGGTCATCTTTGCTCTCGTTTTCAACGCCAGTGCTATGTAAATGAGAATGTAGTAACTGCGCGGTCGCAGACCAACTTACCCGGCATGCGAATCGCCGCGCATGTCGGGTTAACTGCCATACTGAACGAAGGCCTGGGCGGGGCGGGTTAGCTGCCCCTAACCCAGACCTAAATGTAGCTTACCACTCGGGAAGACAAGGTCCCTCACAGGCATGCACTTCCCCCCGCGCTGAGGGACTTGCCCCGGTGATGATAAGCGGCGGCGGCGCGGTCGCAGTGTTATCATCATACTGAAAACAGAATCTCCTTGAGAAAGTCAAAGATTGTATTTATCCTGACGTACAAATTATTCCACCAACCACTGCGTGTGATTTTTCAAAATGAAATTCAGCGAAAGCGAAGAAAAATACGATAGTAAAAACACTTAAGTACAATGACACATTTTTGTTTTACACCAGTATAATCTTTGAAATGTTCTCCACTTACACCATTTGAAGTGACTTTCTTTCTTATTTGCGTTGAATCCATGTTGCTTGGCAGCATCTCTTTCTTCCTCTTGAACGTCGTCTTCCTCTTCATTTCTGCGTAGCTCTAGCATCATAACCTTTACTTTTTATCGTAGGCGCTCTATGGTAGATTTATTCTGCTTCTTACTTCGAGTGACTACAGATGCCACGGTATTTACCAGTATTAAGGGTATTTTCCACTGTCCAATGTTCGGAGCACTGAGAATTCTTTAAGGAATGTACACAAATAGCCTAACTTCTTGTCATGACTATCCAAGTGAAGTATTTTCACATTGTATTACATATACGAAAAGCTCTACAATAATAACATAATTATCTTTTCCTTACCAAGACTTTGTCAAGTCATATTTTTTGGCAGATGATCATTAGTGTTCAGTGTGTTTATGAGTACGATATACCCTGAAGAGCAAAAAAAAAAAAAAAAACTGGTACACCTGCCTAATATCGTTTAGGGTCCCCCCAAGTACGCAAAAGTGCCGCAAGATGACGTGGCATGGACTCTACTAATGTCTGAAGGTATGCAGGAGGCAATTCACACCATAAATCCTGCAGAGCAGTCCACAAATCCAATCTGCGCCATTTTGAGAAAGGGTTGCACGTCTGTCACGTTTAATGATTCTCGTCAGTCGTCGTTTGTCCCGTTCTTTCACGATCTTTTTCCGGCCGCAGCGATGTCGAAGATGTGATGTTTTGCCGGATTCCCGATATTCACGGTACACTCGTGAAATGGTCGTACGCGAACATCCAAATGTTGTCGCTACCTCGGAGATGCTATGTTCCATCTCTCGCGCGCCGACTATAACACTACGTTCAAACTCACTTAAATCGTGATAACCTGCGATTGTAGCAGCAGTAACCGATCTAGTTTCCGACAGCATCGCGTTACTCTGATTGGTATACCAGTTTTTTTGGCTCTTGAGTGTATGATACTAGAAAACAATAAGTAATTGTATGACAGTACATTTCTGCTACGAAGGACACACTTCACACACCGACTCCTGTTCTTCTGTATCCATTTTTGGAACAATTAATAAACATTAAGCTGTTAATGTCCAGGTTTCTCAAATGAACACGATGGATTGTACTTTATTTTAGGTAGAAAAGAACGTTTGATTTGGCCAGTTCCAAGTAGTCGGCATTATATTGGCAGAGAGTCGGCCAGTAATGAACGTTGTACAGTGCAGTGAGAGTGTCTGACGTGTGAACCAATAATGCGATTGCAAATAGAAACACAGAGACCAACATAACTGATGGACATGCAAACGTGAATATATGTAACTCACTTCTAGCTTGTATTAACTCTTAAGGCGCCCGTCTACCTGGGTGCTTGAACTGCGTTGCAGAGTGTTCCAAATACACGTTTTTCAACGAAACTATTAAGCGTGCGTCCAACGTACTGATCTACGAAAAGAACACAATCTTCAGACGAGAGCTGTATAGTACTTTCAAAATATCACGTACGTTAGAAACATCAATTCAGAGTACTCCAAAACCGCTAAAAACGGCCTTTCCAAGGCGCTGTAGCTCAAAATGCACGCATCAGATAAATACAAAACTTACTATAGGCGCCTGCACTGAACCTTCCTAAAGACTTCCCACTAATAAAATAATATGGTTACCGCTGAAAGTCCCATAGGTACACGCAGCACGACGAGAACACTGCACGCCAGTTCAGAGCCTTGCGCTTAGCGGCGATGGCGTACTTGATGCGCGTGGCAGTGTCGCCCTTATCGCTCCCGCGCTTCTCGGCCTAAACGTGGGAAAAAGTTCCAGGTAGACGGGCGCCAGTAAACGTGTACCGCACTCGAAGTGTTTACGGGAGCTCCATAAGTGAGCTGAATACGTAGTGACAACTGGAGATAACCGAAACAGAATAATAACTGTTTCTGGTTTATTGCTGTGCGCCATTAAATACTGTTGTGTAAGGAGCGATTCACGGATATAGTCCATTCATGGTTACTTCCAACTTTCCTGAAGCCCTGCCGAAGTTCTGTTCCTCCGCCTCATGTAAACAAAGCTTAACCTAGTCTAAAAAATTACGACAAAGAGACAACGCACCGTATTCGTGCGCACTAAGTTTAATAATATTTTGCACGAGAACTATTTATTGCTAGACTTTACCACCACACCTATTTCCTTTATGTTTTATTAGTATTAATTATGAATGAAATATTATATGTTATAGATAAAATTTTTAGTAACGTTTTAATTAAACCAAAAATTATAAACTTTTATGTTAACAGAAGTATTAAACACTTGTGAAAAACTGTTTATTTAGGGAGGGGGGGGGGAATACGCCATACATAAAGTGATTTATCAAAGATTTGATTTAAAAAAAAGTGAATATACCGTTACTAGAAAATAACCTGTATTGCGTTTAGGTTGATCTCTCTGAAAACAGGAATTGACGGCCTGGCTGTAAAAAGTTTTTTTTCTCGTTTATTTACATTGGAGACTAATGACATATAAAACGTTTTTAACTAATAAAATGGCTAAGCTAGATTTCTTCGGTAGTTTTTCGAAATCACTTTATTTGAGCGAAGTGAATATGCTGTCTTTCATTCTTACTTTATCACCAAGGAAGAAGTCGAGATAAGATTCCGCTGTTTTCATTCCGTAGATAGCAGGTTTACCTATCCGCATCGGAAAAAAACTGCACATTTGTGCTTTCTGCCAAAGAAGTGAAAGCAAGTAAGTGCAGCTGTTTCTCGACTTATATTTGCCATGTAAACATCGAAGTGTAACAGGCGGGTAGCGTACAGTGGGTAGGATCGTGTAGAGTGGGCTTCAATTACCACAGCTTGAATCTTCGCGTGGAGTGCGACTTGAGTTACGTTACGCAAAAAAAAAAAAAAAAAAAA
>NQII01004534.1:148093-204741 GCA_002778355.1 Clitarchus hookeri
CCAAGCCGCCAGCCGAGGGAAGACAGCGCAGCAGTGTCAGATAAGTAGTTCTACACCAGGTGTGAAGAATCCTGCCCCTCCCCCCCCCACGTCGCCAATCGCGGCGTCAAACCATACGTAGCCTACATAGAAAAAGGGGAGGGGAGTTTGTCTCGTGAGTTCATGTACCAGTTAACCTGTTCAAGTAAAAATAAAACTCGATTATGTGAACTCGCAAATTAAGTGTAATTTATTAGTAAATTGGACCTAGAGACAACAGTGTCGACGTATTCCTACGCCCTATCACTGAGGGCTAGCATCAAGTGCTGGCGCCTCACGCCGCAGAGCAGATTCAATACCTACTTCCAAACTTCAGCATTTGGCAGGTATCAAGGTGATGGCCCCTTACATGCTTCATCACGTCCATATTTGTCGTCGCTTTCATATTTTCGACGTCACTTTCAAGATCGCCATGTAAATCCTCGTCCTCGTGTGTTGGTTCGCTGTTGCAACAACCACAACCACTGCAATAACCACACATTTTGGAGCACTGCAAACTACTCCTGCTGCACTCACGATTCCGTTCACATCCTGACTTGCAGTTGCGTGTAATTAGATCTAAAGTGTGTTGGGGAGCTGCCTCCTAAGTGTTGGAACAGGCCTAATGCAACCATTTTGAAACCTTCCAACCCCATTCGGCTGGTGTAAGGTCAACACCTCTCCACTGCTGCACTTGCTGAAACACACGAAGTGAGTATTGCTTGGCTGCTGCAGATGTTGGTGGAAGGGAAGCTAAGTTGAGGTTTGAATTGACAGGTTGCTTCGAAACAGTTTTTTAATTATGTTCGGTACCTGACCATGTCCAAATTGCTTCTTTCCATACATAGCTAAGAGAAAGTCTTCTCCTTTCATTGAGACCTCTTCCACTGATGATGCCGAGCTGTTGAAAGCTCTAGAAATGAGAATTTTTTTANGTCTTCTCCTTTCATTGAGACCTCTTCCACTGATGATGCCGAGCTGTTGAAAGCTCTAGAAATGAGAATTTTTTTTAACATTTTCTCGATTTTTGAAGTTATACTTTTTTTTTGGCGCGTTGAGGGTAAAAGTTTAGTGTGCAACGGAAGTTGCGCGCGCACAGTGTAACGAAATTCGACAGTGAACGTGGTAGGGGTATCACCCAACGCGCATGCGCGTATTGTTTTCAAGAATTTGAGGTTGTGCGCGTATCGTCTAGCTATATACAAACGCAAGATACACAACATAGCACGTGGTTATTTTTAAAACCGACAGAAAATCAGTTCATGTAATAAGCAAATTGAAAAACATTTCATTTATATCAGTAATTCATTGTGAATATATGTATCTTATTAATTAATTTTACTTACATTATGCAGTAAAAAATTTGTTAGGGACAAAAAATGTATAATACATTTTTATTTTAGTTTCGCCGAAGAACTATAACTTCTAACGTGCGTACATAAGTACACGCACCCCCTTTTTTTTCTTTCGGAATATATTTGATATAATAAAAAAAAAACTCGCGGGCTTAGATATTTGGTTTTTATCTTTACCAGCAAAACTTCGAATTCCCGGGATATGTATTTGCCGAGATACGCATAAACGCGCAAACAACAAACCTACACTAAGTATATCCGGACTCTTAAATATTCTGCCAACTTTTCTAAAGTAGACACTATAATCCATTCACGGTTAATTCGTACTTTTCTGAAGCCCTGCTAAAGTTCTACTTCCATGATATTCTTCCGCCTCGTGCAAAATAAGGTTAACTAAGTCTGGAAAATTACACCAAAGGCCAACGAACCGAATTCGTGCACACGCTGTTGTGATAATAATTTGCATTATAACTATTTCTTTCTAAGTATTACCAACACACACATTTTATCTTTATCACTTTTTATTCATATTATTTATAAATGAAGTATTAAAATTTATATAAAAATACATACAAATAACATTTCAATTTAACAAATAAAAAAAAGTTATTTTTATGAACACAAGTATAAAACGCCTGTGTTACATGGCATATTTAGGAAATAACTAAACACGTAATACATGGGAAGATTTTTTAAAGGTTTGATTATAAAAAAAAAGTGAAGAAACCGCGAATAGACTATAAATATTACGTTATAGTTTAAGTTATACGACTGACTTACCGGGACCGCGGTTGTCTCGTAGTGGTTCGAGCTCTCCCCTCCCGCCGAGGTGAACCAGACACGATTCCCAGCGGGGTCACACTCGCGGATTTTCTCACGCGGTAATTGTGCCGGACAATGCCGCTGGTTGGGTTGGCGCGTTTTCTCGGGGATTTACCGTTTCTTCAACCCCTTGCATTCCGGCGCTGCTCCATATCCACCTCGCTTCACTGTCATCGGCTCCCAAAATCTCGTTAAGAGAGGCCCAAAACCTTTTCACCACACTCCCCTCCTCCACAATTCACTTACTGGTACAAGTCCATGCCATGACTATGGCGACTGAGACAATTATTTTGACCATCGGAAAGAAATGTTTTTTTTAAATTTGGAAGTTTACAAATATTGAAAAGACTATACACGCACACACATACCCATAATATGAGACGTTATGACATTAATGTATTTCACAATTCAAACTAGATTACCTTGGTTGGTGATACTAAGGCGGTGCCTTCGCATTAGAGATTCTGGGGTTGAATCCCAGATAATCCTTGGAAAACTTGGGAAGGTGATCTTCGTTAACAAAGTGATGTTGGGAGATGCGTCACCATAAAAGTCAATAGCACTAATAAATAATGTGTAAAAATTTACAGTTATATATGTGCGTAATCCCCCCTTCCTGACAGAGAACCACCATTGGGGACTAAACGTAGGAAAATTCACACGTACTTAGACATACGTTATAAAACGAAAAGTTCTACCAGATAAAAAGGCCGCGCGTAAAAATGAGTGGGTGACACTTACAGATCCAGCCAATCGATCAATTTCGCGTGACTTCATGAGGAATACTAAAAGGCGTGGTAAGCTTTGGCAATTGCGAGCTTGGGAGTCACTACGGATCAAGTTGTCGACGAAGACAAATCGAACAGGTATGGCCGATTCAGAGCAGCACATAGGCCTACTGCGTTGAAACAAATCGTAACACACCAGTGACCAGGCGATTCAAGGATGACCCCTGATNGTCTTCTCCTTTCATTGAGACCTCTTCCACTGATGATGCCGAGCTGTTGAAAGCTCTAGAAATGAGAATTTTTTTAAACATTTTCTCGATTTTTGAAGTTATACTTTTTTTTTTGGCGCGTTGAGGGTAAAAGTTTAGTGTGCAACGGAAGTTGCGCGCGCACAGTGTAACGAAATTCGACAGTGAACGTGGTAGGGGTATCACCCAACGCGCATGCGCGTATTGTTTTCAAGAATTTGAGGTTATGCGCGTATCGTCTAGCTATATACAAACGCAAGATACACAACATAGCACGTGGTTATTTTTAAAACCGACAGAAAATCAGTTCATGTAATAAGCAAATTGAAAAACATTTCATTTATATCAGTAATTCATTGTGAATATATGTATCTTATTAATTAATTTTACTTACATTATGCAGTAAAAAATTTGTTAGGGACAAAAAATGTATAATACATTTTTATTTTAGTTTCGCCAAAGAACTATAACTTCTAACGTGCGTACATAAGTACACGCACCCCCTTTTTTTCTTTTGGAATACATTTGATATAATAAAAACAAAACCCGCGGGCTTAGATAATTGGTTTTTATCTTTACCAGCAAAACTTCGCAATCCCGGGATATTTATTTGCTGAGATACGCATAAACGCGCAAACAACAAACCCACACAAAGTATATCCGGACTCTTACATATTCTGCTAACTTTTCTAGAGTAGACACTATAATCCATTCACGGTTATTTCGTAATTTTCTGAAGCCCTGCTAAAGTTCTACTTCCATGATATTCTTCCGTCTCGTGCAAAACAAGGTTAACTAAGTCTGGAAAATTACACCAAAGGCCAACGAACCGAATTCGTGCACACGCTGTTGTGATGATAATTTGCATGATAACTATTTCTTTCTAAGTATTACCAACACACATATTTTCTCTTTATCATTTTTTATTCATATTATTTATAAATGAAGCATTAAAATTTATATAAAACACATCCAAATAACATTTCAATTTAACAAATAAAAAAAGTTATTTTTATGAACACAAGTATAAAACGCATGTGTTACATGGCATATTTAGGAAATAACTAAACACGTAATACACGGGGAGATTTTTCAAAGGTTTGATTTAAAAAAAAATGTGAAGAAACCGCGAATAGACTATAAATATTACGTTATAGATTTTTATACGACTGACTTACCGGGGCCGCGGTTGTCTCGTAGTGGTTCGAGCTCTCCCCTCCCGCCAAGGTGAACCAGACACGATTCCCAGCGGGGTCACACTCGCGGATTTTCTCACGCGGTAATTGTGCCGGACAATGCCGCTGGTTGGGTTGGCGCGTTTTCTCGGGGATTTACCGTTTCTTCAACCCCTTGCATTCCGGCGCTGCTCCATATCCACCTCGCTTCACTGTCATCGGCTCCCAAAATCTCGTTAAGAGAGGCCCAAAACCTTTTCACCACACTCCCCTCCTCCACAATTCACTTACTGGTACAAGTCCATGCCATGACTATGGCGACTGAGACAATTATTTTGACCATCGGAAAGAAATGTTTTTTTTTAATTTGGAAGTTTACAAATATTGAAAAGACTATACACGCACACACATACCCATAATATGAGACGTTATGACATTAATGTATTTCACAATTCAAACTAGATTACCTTGGTTGGTGATACTAAGGCGGTGCCTTCGCATTAGAGATTCTGGGAATCCCAGATAATCCTTGGAAAACTTGGGAAGGTGATCTTCGTTAACAAAGTGATGTTGGGAGATGCGTCACCATAAAAGTCAATAGCACTAATAAATAATGTGTAAAAATTTACAGTTATATATGTGCGTAATCCCCCCTTCCTGGCAGAGAACCACCATTGGGGACTAAACGTAGAAAAATTCACACGTACTTAGACATACGTAATAAAACGAAAAGTTCTACCAGATGAAAAGGCCGCGCGTAAAAATGAGTGGGCGACACTTACAGATCCAGTCAATCGCTCAATTTCGTGTGACTTCATGAGGAATACTAAAAGGCGTGGCAATCTTTGACAATTGCGAGCTTGGGTGTCACTACGGATCAAGTTGTTGACGAAGACAAATCGAACAGGTATGGCCGATTCACAGCAGCACATAGGCCTACTGCGTTGAAACAAATCGTAACACACCAGTGACCAGGCGATTCAAGGATGACCCCTGATNAGCAGCACATAGGCCTACTGCGTTGAAACAAATCGTAACACACCAGTGACCAGGCGATTCAAGGATGACCCCTGATGTTTACGTACATTATTAACACCACCACTTTTATGCCGGTAGGTAAATTGGGGTGGGGCGTACTAAAATGAAGTCGGCCTACTTGTTTGTTGAACTGCGTTGCAGCATTTTGAAATACCCTGTTTTTGACGAAACGTGACCTCAATATGGTATTTACCTCCGTAAAAGAGAATGTACCCCAGATGAGGACGGATTGGTACTTTTAAGAAATCACGCTTGTTGGAGCCCTCCAACATCATAAAAAAAACTGCTTTTTCATACTGCTATATTTATAAACGTGCATACACGTCGAACCTACAACGCGAAAACAGCACCACTAACGTGACTGTCTTAAATATAAAAAATTCTACACACGACTAGGGCTATCCTGGGACTCGGATCGCAATCCACAGGTGAAGCCACATCGGCCTCGCTACAGAAGGTCACCTACAGTGACTCTGTACTTGTTAGTCAAAGCGTGACGATCACGACCCTCGCCGGGCAGGGTCGTCATGCGGAATGCAGCGCATCGCGCACCGGCGTGCGAAGGCCTCGGGATAGAATGCGCCAACCTTCGTTGGTGGCGGTGGTGTAGTGGTTTGACTACTCGCCTCCCACCTAGGCGAACCGGGGTCGCTCCTGGAGTCTCGCATGCGGGAATCGTGCCGCGACGATGCCTCTGGTCGGCGGGTTTTCTGGGGATCTCCCATTTCCCCCCGCCCTTTCATTCCGGCGCTGCTCCACACTCACTTCACTTCACCCTCGTAGGCTCCCAAGACCTCGATGTTAAGAGCCGCCCAAATCACTTCATGCTAACGCTCTTCTTTAGCGGCAGTATCGCTTGCATCACTACCAGGAATGTCAAAGCGACGGTATGATATTCACACGAAGACCATTCGGATGCACTTTGTGCCAACCACCACCAGATAATAAAAGGAAGTGAAGGGTAGGGCGACATTTCAGATAGGCTACCCCACATGCANAGGGTCATCATGCGGCATGCAGCGCATCGCACACACCGGCGTGCAAAGGCCTTGGGATAGAAGGCGCCAGACTTCTGTGGTGGCGGTGGTGTAGTGGTTAGACTACTCGCCTCCCACCTAGGCGAACCGGGGTCGCTCCTGGAGCTTCGCATGCGGGAATCGTCCCGGACGATGCCTCTGGTCGGCAGGTTTTCTGGGGATCTTCCATTTCCCCCGCCCTTTCATTCCGGCGCTGCTCCACAGTCATTTCACTTCACCCTCGTAGGCTCTCAAGACCTCGATGTTAAGAGACGCCCAAATATTTTCACGCCCACGCTCTTCTTTGATGGCAGTATCGCTTGCATAACTACCAGGAAGACCATTCGGATGCATTNAAGCGACGGTATGATATTCACACGAAGACCATTCGGATGCACTTTGTGCCAACCACCACCAGATAATAAAAGGAAGTGAAGGGTAGGGCGACATTTCAGATAGGCTACCCCACATGCAAAAATTACTTGCATTACTTCTAAAGAATTTTCCTTCAGGAGTTATCACGTTTTCTCTTATTCTATCCTTCTCAATCTTACATTTCTTCCTTCTTAAAGTAACGGCTCTTATCATCAATGATAATCCAGTTATCAGCGTTGACCTTGGTGAACAGACTAATCAAAATCATCGGCCATATTTCCCTACCAATTCTTTTGACTCTCTACTGAAGATCTCTCTTTTTCAGTTCTTGCTGAAAATGATTCCTTCAATACCATTATCTTTCTAACTTAAACATTTCATCCCTTCTCCAGTATCCAAGCTTCTATGCTCATTCCATCAATTTCCAATGCCTTGTACCTTCAAGTGAAGTTAAGCATACTGACGCCTCGGTGTATTGCCCAGCCCTCGCGCGGTCTAGCGACGTCACGCATCCAGTGCGTGGCGTAGGTTCGCCTGATTGGCGAGTCTTGCTACGGCAGCGGCGTCCCTGGGTTGCCAAGAGACACAAGACTTCCAGAACATCGGGCAGAAATTAACAATAATTCACAAGTGTTGCTAACCTTGTAACTTCGTGACTGGTTACATTGTGTTATGATGATGTGATTTCTAGAGAATGAAAGCTGATTTTTCGCCGATTCCAGGGTGGATTTGACTCTTGGGCTTGGTAGCATGTGGCATTGCACGTTACGTACACATCTTTGAATGTAAAAATCACCGGAACGTAAAAATGCTTTGTGGATCTTCAGCAAAATGTAAAACAAATCAGAAAAGTTTTGGCTTAGAAATTTTTTGTGGTGAAACTTCTTTACTAGAATTTAAATGTCTTACAAATGAACTTGTGATATTTCAAAGCCCATAATATTTGAATTGGGTAAAAAATATACTTAGCGTAGATCGCGTGGAAAAAAATTTAAACAGAATGAGATTAACTAAATGTTTAAAGAACACGAGTTGTGACGGAAAAGCCTGTTTGAGGAAGAAGACTTTTTTACCTTAGTCCCATGATTTGTCAGGACACACTTAATATTGTAGATTCAAGTATAAGTAAGTTAATATTCTGAATAATCATGCAACACACTTCTACATATTTGTACTTGATTTGCATATATGTATACATGATAAACCAATTGCTGTAGCTACGTATTATATGCATTTGAAATTAATCGACTTGGAGCAACTATAGTAACCAATCACCAACCATAAGATTCAAATTTACAATCTTAATGACAAAATAGTGCGCTAGTACAATAATTTCAAGTGTTGTACCAATTAAATGTTTAAAAACCTTTAATGCTCCTTGTTCTGACTTGTGGTCCATTGCTGACCACGTGCCGCGTGGCTTATCTCAGGCAGAATGAAGACGAAGACCATAAAAAAACACAAATGATAACACACAATAGTATCTAATTTTTACAAACTTTTTGTACAAACACATTTTCAAAATTAAATTTATGTGTGCACTGTATGTGAGGAATTTGTGCCACTCTCTTCCTGCATATACCAACCCATCTCATAATAACTTGATCAGCAAGCCAAACTTGCTCAACAAACTGTTGATGCACACAAAAGCTTGTACAATGACTATTCATATAATTCGCAAACTTAATTTTTTCCCTCAAAAATTGTTAGTCCCCATTGCTAGTATAAGATACATTGTTCACTACAACTATTTGATTGTACATGTTATACTTACTGCAATTCACATGGACTTTTAGTGTAGCCCAAAGTATTTTATACGAGTGTAAATCAATGTTATGTACTAATTAAATAGAACGAACGAAGTTGCTCAGTCTTTCAATGGCTTCACTTAGCTGTGTTGCTGGGGCTTAATGCTCTTATGTGATTGCAGCATACAAGGGGCATACCATATTTTAGCTTAGCCATGTATTTGGAATTCGGTGTAGTCCATCCATCAGAAATTCTCCTCGTCATGTGGTTAATTAACCACTTACGAGACATTTTCGCATCTTTGCAATACTTTCTGCACTGACATTCAAAACATCACATTTCACATCACGTGCCATACTAACAAGTTCAGTCAGAATGGAGAGCGAAGCTTATGTGCATGAATAATGCAAAACACTGAGTGTTGAAACATCTATGTTTTATGGATTTAATGAAAATTGGAATTATTTCCTTAGAATACGTATTAACTGGGCAGTTACAACCGAGTAATAATCTCTAGTGGCCGATAAAAAACCTTTGTGGTAATAACAGCACAAAGTTAAGAATTCTGCATATGAGTTTTAAAGGAATTGAGCTAAAGTAGTACTAAAATATTATTTTATGCATACGTTAATTTGGTAAGCAAATTAAGACATTTTATAAATTTTATGTTTTTTTTTTTTAGATTTTGTTTGCTTCCAAAATAGTATTTATTTTAGGTAGTGTTGGTACAAATAATCATTACAAGTAATGTGTTTTTGTATTGTTTCAGTGACGGCACCAAAACCACCTCATGACCGTACTGTAGTATGTTACGTCGCAACGTGGGCTGTTTACAGACCCAACAGGGGAGCCTTCACGTTGGACAACCTCGACCCCACACTTTGCACACACTTAGTGTATGCCTTTGCTGGTCTTAACATCTCAAACAACAGCATCAGGAGTCTTGACCCATACCACGACTTACAAGAGAACTATGGAAAGGGTAACTAACTCACAATACTGTTATCATGCTCATGCATGTAGTAGTGACTTCTTTGTATTTATTAAAGGGACAGGTAAATCGAGTTGAGAGATATGGGCTTCTCTTAACAACGAGATCTTGAGAGCCGACGTGGGTGAAATGAGGTAAGAATGGAACAGCGCCAGAATGCAGGTAGAGGAAATGGGAGATCCCTGAGAAAACCAGCCAACCAGCGGCATCGTACGGCATGATTCCCACTAGCGAAAATCCGTGAGTGATCCAGCCGGGAATTGAACCTGGTTCACCTTGGTGGGAGGTTAGAAGGCTAACCGCTCAGCCACCGCAGCCCCAGGGACAGGTAAAAATATACAGTAACTTGGGGTAACTTTGCACCAGCCAGTGCAACTTCGCCCCATCTGCCTAATTTACTTTCAAATGAAAGCAAGAAGAATTTGTGTATATTGTGTTCTTTATAAATTAAATTATTTCCTCTGTAAAGCCTTAATTGGTACAAAGTTTCCCATAATGACTATGTATGATAACTTTGCAGATGGTCAGTGACATGCAAAAATATGCGTGGTCAGAGGTGACCATTATATTGGTATTGGCTATTCATGGTAAAGTGAGCATTTTTCATGGCCCTGCTAAATTTTTCCTTTCAGCCAACCTCTATCTTTCCTCCACTTTTTAATATAAACATTGCGATGTGACTAATAAACACAGTGCATACATTTCACCACTAGCAAAATTTAACGTCTGAGGGCTGCAATAAAATATATTTATTAGTGGTTAATGCCTGTTGGGAGGACCTTAAAAAGTGCTCACATTACCGTCAAAAGTCTATAATGGGTGGTCCCACTCCAAGAACCCAAGAGCCTTTATTTAAAATTTAATGTCGCCAAGGTTAACATATATATATCTGCGGCACAATGAAACCAATAAATGAACTGAAAAATATAGTGAGCCTCACTCCATCATGTGTTACGAGGTTTTAATCCAGAAGGGAGAACATTGGTGTGTGTTTAATTCTTTCCTAATGTGTGGTCATTTGCATACTAGAATCACCCCTTATGGCGTATTCCAATTACTGCACTGGGCTGCACTCAGTGCGCACCGGCCAAGTGCCACGTGTTCCAATTATTACCAGAAACAAGAAAGTTATATTGCTACCGTATGTTGGAAATTCTATAATATTTAACTGTTCAGCAACTGAAGAATACGTAATAGTTAATATGGAACAAACATGCTGTTGGTATATTGACGATATCGTTTGTCGTTACAGCGACGATGAGGTTAATTTCACCCAGTGACTCGTGCGTACATTTGTCAAGTTAAAAAAGAGAAATTGGATAAAATTTATCCATAAAATTTTGTAAATCTAAATTAAAATACTTTTATGGACATCTAAACTCAAGCATCTCCTGAAAGTCATATATTGTCGCAAATGTTTTGAACTTTTGTGGCGGAGTGTTCCAGTTGGATAAATATAGTCCTTTCATGCAATCACGTGACACATGCACTTTTTCAGTTTTCAGTACGCACCCAGTGCAGTCGATTCCATCGGAAAATGCCATTAGTCACGCCTATGCATGCACATTTAATTAAGAAAAAAATGCTGATTTTAACCATTTGCCGAATCACTTTAAAAAGATAAATAATTTCAAATGTTAAAATACTATTATAAATAGCACAAGCACTTCTTCAAAGCGTGTATTGGGAGTCCACAACATACCTGCTATCATACTAATCTTCTTTTTTTGCTATATAGTACACAGTATACAATATTACAATGTCTATGGTTCTATATTTATCGGCATTTGCTCTGGATTTTTTTACATTGTCATTCTTGAAACAGAAATTTGTACCGTATGTTTAATAACATTCCTTGTGTCAATGTGCCAGGTACATACCAGAAGATGACAAACTTGCGCACTAAGTTTCCTCATCTGAAGGTGTCCATTGCAATAGGCGGCTGGAACGAGGGCTCGACAAACTACTCGATACTAGCAGCAGACCCAGGCAGGCGGCAGGTTTTCATCGCCAGCACTGTCAAGTTCATACAGTAGGTGCAAAACTGATATATATATTACATACCAGTTTTCTTGTTGTCTGGATTTGCAAAACATTACTTTCCATATAGAAACAAGTATTATAATTTGGCAGTTTTCCATGTACAATTCAGCACTTACAGTGAGGTCTTAGCTTTATAAATAACATAATGATAGGAGCATAATAACTCTTTTTTTTACCAAAAGTTCAAGCTACTTGCAAACTATTTGACTACAGAGTTTTCAAAATGTTCATTCAGGTAGTTTTATGCACAGGTTCTCTTTTTAATTAAAATACACAATTGCATTTACAAAATCATATGTAAGCCAACATATTATGTAGTTGCACTTCTGAGACTAGACAAAGTTTTTGTATATCTTGCAATACACTGTCACCACTACCTGCAAGATTTAATTCTGAAAGCAACATATATGAACACAACTGTTAAGTTTAACCATTCATGTTCATTGTTTTTTTAACTCCACACCTTTATTATACAATTTCAGTTCGGTACAAGGACAAATATATCAACAAGAAACTAATCCTAACTTAACCACATGCCATCTTTTCTCCACACTCCACAACATGCACTATAACCTACCTTAAACACAATAATCCCATTTGTTGATAATTTATTTTATTTTTTATAATTACTACTTGGTTAACCCTTATCTTTTTACATGTATTATGAATTTCCTATAACTCACTACATAAGGTTGTCAATATGACTTTTTAGATATACTTCCACATAGCTTATTACACCCAATACCAATTTAACCAACGGGCCTGTAAAACACACCCACAAGCTCATTACATGCTCTATATAAATATATCACAACTTTTACAATACCTCAGTAGGCGTACACATTACAAATTCAGTTGTATAAGATGCTTTATTTCTCTCCCTAATCATCTAAACGTCTTGTTTTCAATTCCCATAAAAGGGGTGCTAGCTAGCGTTGCTGTCCTTTATATTCTTATGCCTGTCATGTGAGGATTGCTTATCCCCCTCTGATTCCAGTTGTTGCTCTCGACCCTCCTTCCTCCACTTGTGCACTTTGGTGTGCTCTCCTGGCCTCTTATCTGCAAGGTGACTGCCTGTATTTGCACCTGTGTAGGGTGCCATAGTCTGCCTGCCGGATACACCAACCCCTACTCACCAATCTTGTTCCTCTATGTCTCCCTCTTTGTCCTGAAATGTGAGGCGTTTATCATCTTTCAAGTAGGATCCTCCTAGCTGATCGGTATGAACTACTCTCTCTTCTTTATTTCTTCCAGGCAACGTCACTAAGTACTTCATTTGACTCAGAACTTTCAGCACTCTGCCAGGAATCCATCTTCTGATCTTGTTTGCAATGGTTAGCGCCAAGACCTTATCTCCAATCTTATACCGAGGTATTTTCCCCTTATTTTCGGATGGCTCCTGCCAGTTTGTCACAGTCACTGCATTGTCACTTGGTTTCAACGTTGCCAATTTTTGTTCTAGGTTTGTACTGAAATACCATTTATGCTGGACTTGGACCTGTTGCTGTGCATGGCGTTTTGCAATACACAAATTGGAAATAGTCTAACCGGCGCTGCATGGGCAAACTCTTATTTCTGTTAGTACCTTCAATAACTTGCTTTCTCAAGGCATGCTTTATGGTGTCTGTACTGCCCTCTCTGCTAGTCCATTTTATTTGGGATGGTATGGGAGGAGTTTTCAGCATTTGAATTCCATTTGCCATACCCAAGTTGTCAAAATCCTCTGAGTTAAAAGGTATTCCCTCCATCAGATATAACCATTAGCCATACCCAAGTTGTCAAAATCCTCTGAGTTAAAAGGTATTCCCTCCATCAGATATAACCATTAGCCATACCCAAGTTGTCAAAATCCTCTGAGTTAAAAGGTATTCCCTCCATCAGATATAACCATTAGCCATACCCAAGTTGTCAAAATCCTCTGAGTTAAAAGGTATTCCCTCCATCAGATATAACCATTAGCCATACCCAAGTTGTCAAAATCCTCTGAGTTAAAAGGTATTCCCTCCATCAGATATAACCATTAGCCATACCCAAGTTGTCAAAATCCTCTGAGTTAAAAGGTATTCCCTCAATCAGATATAACTGTGACAGGCAAACCAAATGTCGCAAAACATCATCTGAGCTTTATTACCACCGTACTTGAAGTTGCTTTATTATAAACTAGGCTTCTATTAATTTTGAAATTACTGTCCTCTAATACCAAAACTGATGATCCTTCACATGCAAGGAAGTCTACATGCAGCCTCTCCCACGCTGCTTTTGACTTTGGCCAGGGTACTGTGGAAATATTCTGCCTTCCGATTTGTGTGCACTGACGCCCTTCGCAAGTTTTTACTTTGGTCACAAAGTCTTCATCCATATGATGCCACCACACAACTGAACATGCTGACATTTCCATTCAGACAATGCCAGGACGTTCTTCATGCGGCATATCCTGAGCACCAAGCTTCATAATGCCTTGGGTATAACCACAAAAGCACTCTGTTGCCCCATAATAAACAATCATCTCGCAAAGATAGCTCATATCTTTTCTCAAAGAAGGGTTTAAAATGTACGCCATTTATGCGATACAGCCAGCCCACTCTTGTAATTTTACACACTTGTGTTAAAACAGGGTCCTTTTTTGTCATACTATCTATTTGCTTGCTCGTTACCGGAGTTTCTGGGAGAGTTATGAACGGTAACGCATGCTCATCTCCTGTTGTGCGGGGTACAGGTAACCGAGACAATGCATCAGCATTGGACATAAGTGAACCCTCTCTATATTCTGCGATACAGTCATATGCTGCTAGTACCACAGCCCTTCTCTGAAATCTAGCATTTGACAAGGTAGGAATAGCTTTGTCGTGACCTACTACTACAATTACCAACTGAATTACTATAAAAAAAATCAGGAGGTACAATCTTGCACCATTTAAGATATNAAAAGTTCAAGCTACTTGCAAACTATTTGACTACAGAGTTTTCAAAATGTTCATTCAGGTAGTTTTATGCACAGGATCTCTTTTTAATTAAAATCCACAATTGCATTTACAAACTCATATGTAAGCCAACATATTATGTAGTTACACTTCTGAGACTAGACAAAGTTTTTGTATATCTTGCAATACACTGTCACCACAACCTGCAATATTTAATTCTGAAAGCAACATATATGAACACAACTGTTAAGTTTAACCATTCATGTTCATTGTTTTTTTAACTTCACACCTTTATTATACAATTTCAGTTCGGTACAAGGACAAATATATCAACAAGAAACTAATCCTAACTTAACCACATGCCATCTTTTCTCCACACTCCACAACATGCACTATAACCTACCTTAAACACAATAATCCCATTTGTTGATAATTTTTTTTATTTTTTACAATTACTACTTGGTTTAACCCTTATCTTTTTACATGTATTACGAATTTCCTATTACTCACTACATGAGGTTGTCAATATGACTTTTTAGATATACTTCCACATAGCCTATTACACCCAATACCAATTTAACCAATAGGCCTGTAAAACACACCCACAAGCTCATTACATGCTCTATATAAATATATCACAACTTTTACAATACCTCAGTAGGCATACACAATACAAATTTAGTCGTATAAGATACTTTATTTCTCTCCCTAATCATCTAAACGTCTTGTTTTCAATTCCCATAAAAGGGGTGCTAGCTAGCGTTGCTGTCCTTTATATTCTTATGCCTGTCATGTGAGGATTGCTTATCCCCCTCTGATTCCAGTTGTTGCTCTCGACCCTCCTTCCTCCACTTGTGCACTTTGGTGTGCTCTCCTGGCCTCTTATCTGCAAGGTGACTGCCTGTATCTGCACCTGTGTAGGGTGCCATAGTCTGCCTGCCGGATACACCAACCCCTACTCACCAATCTTGTTCCTCTATGTCTCCCTCTTNAACTTGTGCACTTTGGTGTGCTCTCCTGGCCTCTTATCTGCAAGGTGACTGCCTGTATCTGCACCTGTGTAGGGTGCCATAGTCTGCCTGCCGGATCCACCAACCCCTACTCACCAATCTTGTTCCTCGATGTCTCCCTCCTTGTCCTGAAATGTGGGGTGTATATCATCTTTCAAGTAGGATCCTCCTAGCTGATCGGTATGAGCTACTCTCTCTTCTTTATTTCTTCCAGGCAACGTCACTAAGTACTTCATTTGACTCAGAACTTTCAGCACTCTGCCAGGAATCCATCTTCTGATCTTGTTTGCAATNACGTCACTAAGTACTTCATTTGACTCAGAACTTTCAGCACTCTGCCAGGAATCCATCTTCTGATCTTGTTTGCAATGGTTAGCGCCAAGACCTTATCTCCAATCTTATACCGAGGTATTTTCCCCTTATTTTCGGATGGCTCCTGCCAGTTTGTCACAGTCACTGCATTGTCATTTGGTTTCAACGTTGCCAATTTTTGTTCTAGGTTTGTACTGAAATACCATTTATGCTGGACTTGGACCTGTTGCTGTGCATGGCGTTTTGCAATACACAAATTGGAAATAGTCTAACCGGCGCTGCATGGGCAAACTCTTATTTCTGTTAGTACCTTCAATAACTTGCTTTCTCAAGGCATGCTTTATGGTGTCTGTACTGCCCTCTCTGCTAGTCCATTTTATTTGGGATGGTATGGAGGAGTTTTCAGCATTTGAATTCCATTTGCCATACCCAAGTTGTCGAAATCCTCTGAGTTAAAAGGTATTCCCTCCATCAGATATAACCATTAGCCATACCCAAGTTGTCAAAATCCTCTGAGTTAAAAGGTATTCCCTCCATCAGATATAACCATTAGCCATACCCAAGTTGTCAAAATCCTCTGAGTTAAAAGGTATTCCCTCCATCAGATATAACCATTAGCCATACCCAAGTTGTCAAAATCCTCTGAGTTAAAAGGTATTCCCTCCATCAGATATAAGTGCGACAGGCAAACCAAATGTCGCAAAACATCATCTGAGCTTTATTACCACCGTACTTGTAGTTGCTTTATTATAAACTAGGCATCTATTAATTTGGAAATTACTGTCCTCTAATACCAAAACTGATGATCCTTCACATGCAAGGAAGTCTACATGCAGCCTCTCCCACGCTGCTTTTGACTTTGGCCAGGGTACTGTGGAAATATTCTGCCTTCNGCAAGGAAGTCTACATGCAGCCTCTCCCACGCTGCTTTTGACTTTGGCCAGGGTACTGTGGAAATATTCTGCCTTCCGATTTGTGTGCACTGACGCCCTTCGCAAGTTTTTACTTTGGTCACAAAGTCTTCATCCATATGATGCCACCACACAACTGAACATGCTGACATTTCCATTCAGACAATGCCAGGACGTTCTTCATGCGGCATATCCTGAGCACCAAGCTTCATAATGCCTTGGGTATAACCACAAAAGCACTCTGTTGCCCCATAATAAACAATCATCTCGCAAAGATAGCTCACNTCATAATGCCTTGGGTATAACCACAAAAGCACTCTGTTGCCCCATAATAAACAATCATCTCGCAAAGATAGCTCACATCTTTTCTCAAAGAAGGGTTTAAAATGTACGTCATTTATGCGATACAGCCAGCCCACTCTTGTAATTTTACACACTTGTGTTAAAACAGGGTCCTTTTTTGTCATACTACCTATTTGCTTGCTCGTTACCGGAGTTTCTGGGAGAGTTATGAACGGTAACGCATGCTCATCTCCTGTTGTGTGCGGTACAGGTGACCGAGACAATGCATCAGCATTGGACATAAGTGAACCCTCTCTATATTCTGCGATACAGTCATATGCTGCTAGTACCACAGCCCTTCTCTGAAATCTAGCATTTGACAAGGTAGGAATAGCTTTGTCATGACCTACTACTACAATTACCAACTGAATTACTATAAAAAAAATCAGGAGGTACAATCTTGCACCATTTAAGATATNTGACCTACTACTACAATTACCAACTGAATTACTATAAAAAAAATCAGGAGGTACAATCTTGCACCATTTAAGATATTTTATTGCTACTAACAAGGTATTATTAACCCGTTCAACACTGCCACATACCTTTTTTTGCACAAAAGTGGAAGGACATGCGAAATTTGTATTGTTACCTTCATGTACGCTGCCCTCCCCTCAACATATAAAAAAAATCACTATCATCACGAGGATGGGTATCTCAATTAGAATTGCCACTGAGAGAGGCAAGAAGAACATAAATGGGGGAAATTGAACGGCTGGTGATATATCCCACACGTACGTGACAAAAATAAAACATACTAGTTTGCACTTAAAAAATATATAGTCATAGATTTTAAAATATTTTTTTGCGAGGGAACGTCAGACATTTCTGCATCTAATGACACTGGACACAGTTACTTGTCAAGCAGACTCAAATGTTTGGGTGACAAACTTGCTACATGCTAAGACGATCTGCAGTTGTCTTCTGTGCAAGAATTCTGTACGTACAGTAGTATAACACATTTCTGAGTAAAATTATAACTATTCCATTGGTAAAAGTATTGAAAGACCTATCTCATGGGACAGATGTGAAAGTCANTTTCTGAGTAAAATTATAACTATTCCATTGGTAAAAGTATTGAAAGACCTATCTCATGGGACAGATGTGAAAGTCATCGGCTATCAACTTTACATGCTCTCCAGCTCACAACACACAGGATGTGGATCTTGACCATGCATTATGAGGCTTTTAGTCTAACAAGAGTTATTTTTTAATAGCAAAAAAAGAAACGAGTTTCATACATTCATGTTCATGTAAATACATGTAATACTGTAATTCAGCAATGTAGGGGAGGCTGCCATCTTTTTTGCTATCGTCCTCCTAGCCGGGATATGCCTGTGCATCCTAACAGCGCCTTTAGATTTTCTTAGTTTGCAGTGCCGTCTGTCATTAGCATTTATGGCTGTAATATATTTGTAGTACATTATACATTGACGTAAATGCAAATAAATATATATATACATCACAAACATGGGAATGTAAAACTCTCCATTTTAATTTCCACAGCGTATGTGACCCAAGATTAACGTGACTTTGCCATGGTTGCAGGCATAGAACTGGAGAAAGTTATCTGTACAGTCAGTATGAATCATGGCATTTAATCTAAATTGTGGAGAAATATAAACAAGAAAGCATTTAGTTAGGTATGGAATTCATAAAATTTTATAAATATATGCATACGCATGCCAGGCGGGAAGGCATCAGGCATCGCAGGGTGATGGGAAAGGAATGGTTAAAGAGCACCACCCAGCTTGCAACTGACTGGGTGAGGAGAGACAANGGCATCGCAGGGTGATGGGAAAGGAATGGTTAAAGAGCACCACCCAGCTTGCAACTGACTGGGTGAGGAGAGACAAGAATGTCAGGGCAGATGGTGCACGGCGGCGGTTCATCTTGCATTTGTGGCTCTCTGCGGCGAGCACGGTGAAAGAGGACCTACCAGTTACGCTAAGTCTCACTGTCCTGGTCACGAGACAGACCAATTCCCTAGTCACGAAGCTGCAAGTTTAATTACGTGGTCATGGCACAAATGCTTTCAAAAGAAATCAAGATTGTTATTGAGAACCAAACAAAACATGATACATGCTTGTGGCGTGAGGAGAAAAGCAAAAAAGCAAAGCAGCCGTTTATAAGCACAGAGATTACATAAGTCATGCAAGTGAGCCCAGTATCATACATTTCAAATTTAAGTCCCAGTTGCATGGAAGTAATAAGTTTTGGGTAGATGTGTTCATGAATAAACAAAAAGGTTAAGAGATTCAGAAAAGTTTATTAACAGAAGCAGAATTACCAGTCAGATGAGAAGGACGTGTGAACTTGTACTAGTGAACCTGGTCTTGTACAAGATTGCCATCACAGCATGATGGCCACTTGGTGTTGATGCACATGATTTATTATGCAGACACTAGTTAAAGTGAATAAACAACAAATGTAGGTACATATAAAACACACACAAAGTTGCCATTTCAAAAATTACACAGAAAACTTAGGCTTTCCATTATTACTTGTGTTCTTTTCCTGTTGATAAGTGTGGTAAATTTAAGTTTGTGAATTCCAAGTACATGTCACTCAGCCCAGCAAGTGACACATAATTACATAATTACTTATTTCCGAGCATTGAGCGACACTGAAAAACATAGAAAAATTTTTAAGTAGAAATGTAATGAACTGGGTGATCATGACATCATTGCATAGCTGTGGTGACTGTGAGCTTTGTTTCAGGTTTACAAGATGGCGGAAATACACATGCCTGCCTACACTGTGCCAGGCGCTGGGTTTTAAAAATTGGCATTCAAGTTAGGCATCACCTATACCACTTGGCATGACAGAAACGGTAAATTCTGTAAACCAGCATGGCTCATTCTCACACGCTCTGGCTTCTACACACCACTTTCAATGTAACTGATGGCCAGGGAAATTTTTACTACACAAAAGCACCTTAACACTTTGCACCGCACAGGAGGAGACTCAGGAAGCAATATATGCGAGTTTTAACACCATGTGGGTTGAAGTGCAATGATTTGATTTCCACGGTTCCCATCTCCCATCTTAGCGGGTGCATTCTGAGATGCCAAAGGGCCATGCCTCTCGTGCATGCTGCCGAATTCTCTTATGTTTTTTTTTCTATGCATCTGTGCATTTGGATTGAGCTCAGAGGTGATGAAGCTAACATTTACGTATTACTTAAAAAGCATAGTCAAGATGAGGATTAAATCATACTTGATGCTAGAGAATCAGTCATCATGAAACACGTGAGTATTTATGTATATGGTTACAGCACACTTCAGAGCATGAAACATGTGTTCACAAACACAATATCGGAAAACAGTTCTCGATCTCGCCTATTTTCCCCAACACAGTTAGTCAACCACCTTACTGATAATTTAGTTCAAAGAACGGCTGCACACAGTTTATGTGTTAGTGTGGTATTTGTATAACTTTTTGTTATTTTTGTAAATGTAAATTAATTTGCTCTGTTCTGGGTTGCTACCTGCTGCTTGACTTAACTGCCCAAGTGACAACACTGCCTGAGGGCCTTCCAGTAACACTTATGGATAAGTTAGTAGTATCACTCAGCAGTGTGAAAATTTGTAATAATAAATGTGTGACAATTTTCTCTTTGCCAAAATAAGTTGTTTATTTTTTCAAAACCAATTTTAGGACAGCTTATCTTCTGGAAAATATTTCTCCAGCTAAAAGTGGCCCAGCGCTGTTTTCAGGAAGAAGAACATGTGTAGAGCATTGACTATCTTGTCTCTTCCAAGAACTACGAGCAGTCAGTTTAGACAGTTTTAAACTATTGACTTCCTGCACTTGTAAAGTTCCCCTCGAAACTCATAGAAAGTAAGACTTGGCACGGAAAAAAAATGTAACGTATAATTGTAGTGTAGTTAATTAAACATTAGTAGAGACCTGAAAAATTTGCAGATTAATTTTGGGATAAGCTAGAATTGGAAAACACTTACATTGTTTTCACCTTTGACATTGGTCCACGAGTTGTTTGACACCTCCTGGAGAACCCTGGGCCAATGAGAAACAAACAACAAAATGCACGCCCANGTCCACGAGTTGTTTGACACCTCCTGGAGAACCCTGGGCCAATGAGAAACAAACAACAAAATGCACGCCCAATCGACGCTCCCCACTGTGGGAGCAAGTAACCAATGGGCAAACGATATCTGCACGATTGCACATAAGACCGTGGAGTGTAGCCTGGAGGACGTTGAACTCGCAAATTTTTCAGGTCTCTAAATATTAGATAAAAAATATTCCCTTTCTAAAAAACTTATAGGTTTATTAGTGCTGGGTATGGGTTACCTTCCTGTCGTCTAGCATTCTAACGTAAGACGACTCACATAGTGCACTGCGGCATGTTGTGTTGAATGCGAATACAGCATGTTCACGTGTGCTTGCAGGGAGCATGGTTTCGACGGCCTGGACTTGGACTGGGAGTTCCCTGCAAAGAGGGGTGGCGCTCCAGCCGACAAGCAGAACTTCGTGCTGTTGGCTAAGGTGAAGACTATGTACTTACGCTACTACTTTCACCCAAGTTAGATTATTTCCTGAATCCTTGGTTCATTTGTACCTTCCTGTAAATAATTGTTAATATTTGATACATAAAAATTTTTTTTCTCTATGGCATACTGCGCTGTTTAGCAGAATCTATGAATAAGGTATAGATTGATTCCCATCTGTATATTACCTTGTGAGATGATGATAAAAGTATATACATCCCCAGGGTAGGGATAACCAACTGATGGGCTTTGGAGGTGAGAACAGTAGATGCCCAATCTTCTCCAAGAGTAACATGGAATGAGACTCAAATGTGATTAACACGTTGGCCCGTGGCAACATCTACTACATCTCCAATATACAAATATTTTTGCTTGACTCCGCGGGGGATCGAACCACAAATGGCATGATGGGAAGCCATTTAGCTGGCCTCGCAATGAGTACATGGCCCACCACGCGAGATATAAATAAAATTAACAGTTATGTCGCAGATACGACAACAGAAACATCAGCTAGTCCTGATGAACTTCAAAATAACCATTACGATGTGCTGTGCTCTAGTGAACTAAGGTTTTAGTCAGTGAATCTGAAAAATAATTATTAGGGAAGTATAAATTAATTACAGATGTCAGTGGATCCATCCACCTTCACTGTGCAGGTTTCCAAGCTAACTTTCTTCTCCTCATCAAAAAAAGTAGAACAGTGTGATAGCAAAGTGGAAGAGAAAGTTTGATATGCAAAAAACTTGTAAGTGAAAGTGCATTTTTAAACCTTACACAGCCAACGTCTGCAATGTTGTGGTATAAATACAGTTTCAAGTGTCTGAACTGACAGTTGCAGCATTACATTTTGTCATTTTGATCTGCTTCAATTTTTTCCCACATTGTCTTACGTTACAATTTAACATTACAACATACAGTATTTACAGCTTTTCATATACAGGCTTACAGACTGGGGTAAATTTATATTTTAATTTGGAAAAAAATATAATAGTAATGTTTGACTATAAAAATTAAAATTTAAAAAGACTATATTTTACATTTAAGACCAGCATTCACAATTGTAATGGTAAACGGAAGCATCAAATTAGCCATAGGAATTGTTGCCATCTGTTCTGCCTTGGTAAAAAAAAAATTGGGAGTGTGCAGGTACATGAAAAATGACTTGAGGAAAAATGAAGATGGAAATTCAATGAGCAAATATGAGGGACTTGCTGCAGGCATGCTCTCTTTCTTAGGGTTAAAATTTCTGTCCAGACAGAATTTTAAAATTTGAAGAAATGTGCAGGTTTTCTCAGCAGATACAATTAATATGCTATAATTATACAATAACATTTTCAAAGTTTAAATTTTTTACTTGTGGCAAGACATTTGGGGCCTAGCAAGCATCTTCTGTATCCAAACTAACAATTTGTTGCACTGTTGGCATTTGTACACAACAAAATGCCAAAAAGACATGAAAATTTTCTGTTGAGTTACAGAAGTATTCTTGTTTTAGAATAGATAGTGATGATTTCAAAGGTGAATTTGTCATATGTAAACCAACATTTGTCTCTGTGGCAAATAGAGGAGGACTCAACCTTTAAGATAACATTCATCATTTAGCTATCCATGGTTAGATGTAGATTTCAGCAAATGTGTCCTCTGTTTCGCTCTTCAAAATATGGCTCATATGTGAAAGTGCATAAAGCGCTTCTCACACTGTCAAATTTTTGCCTTCAAATATATTTGTCGACAATAAAATTTAAAAATTGAATACAGCAATCAAATTTTTCCTTCCAAAAATTTTTATCAAATATTTGATAAATGTGTTTGAAAATGTGTCACCGGCAAAAAATTTTACTAGGAGGATCTAATATGAATTTTTATTTAAAAAATTATTTTCAAATTGAGATACTGCTGTTGTTTTCCATGCAGTCCATTAACAGGAAAAAATGTAAAAAAATGTTGTGATCTCTTTTCACTTATTTACTAAATTCAGATTTTATTTATCAGAGATGTTTCCTGCACAATGAAATTTAATGCTACTGAAATCTTAATCTTGTGTAAAATTTTCACTTAAAATACCATTCATGCTCGGTCAGTTTCTACGTAACCTATTTTGTTTCCAGCAATTGTTCGTTATTTTAAAGTTTTGTGATGTAAATTTTTGTTGTGCACGATCCTGATTGACTGAGCCCATCAAACATCAAAGGTATTTTAGAACTGATCCAAACTTCAATGTCTGATGGAAACTGAAGCCATCCACATTTTTTCAGACAAATATGGTGGCGTTTGACATTACGATGACATCACAACTGTTTAACTTTATTTGGCCAAACTTACTAGTAGCAGTTTGATGGAAAATATTTGACAGTGTGACAGGGGCTTTATAGAGGATGTGGGTTGCAGGAGCTGCGGGAGGAGTTCGACAAGCACGGGTGGCTGCTGACGGCGGCGCTGGGCGCAGCGCAAGACACCATCGACATGGGCTACGACATCCCCCAGCTCAGCAAGTACCTGGACTTCATCCACGCCATGTGCTACGACTACCACGGCACCTGGGACAAGCGCACCGGGGCCAACGCACCTCTCAAGCCACTCTTCCCTGGCGACACGCTCAACGTGGTAGGTCTAAGTAATGCGCACGGCACAAACACTTTAACTTCCTCGCAGCNCTCTTCCCTGGCGACACGCTCAACGTGGTAGGTCTAAGTAATGCGCACGGCACAAACACTTTAACTTCCTCGCAGTTCCTACACTTGAACAGGGCATGTTTTCGTATTTGCTACATCAGAAATATACTGCGGCATTAAGCTGGCTAGTATACGAGGAAATAAAATTCCGCTGTGCTAGCCATTGATGGTACAGCTGATCCTGAATCATTTCCCAGAAAATAACAGAAGAGTGCTATATAGCAGTGGTGTAGCACAATCTTTTGAAATTGGAACACCTGTTAGTGCAAGTACTTATTTTAATTAGTCGTACAATTAGAAGTAGCAACAAGTTCGTTAATAGCAAAAGTCTTCCAACATATAATGTCTCTTGAATCAATCTGACTCAAATAATTAACACCAGTCACAGTACTGTTGTGAGGATGTCTGTAAAAACAAACTTCGATAATACCAGATCCGTTGTGGGCAGTCATTCCCTGAAGAGCAAATCTGTACATAAAGCTGAGAAGAACGAAGCTCTCTTCTGCAGTTGTAACTTGCTTTACAAAAACAGTATCGTCCTTCGCAACATCACAATCGAAAGAACCAATATTCCGAAAAACAGGTCTTGAAACATGTCTTCTCTTATAATAACCACCCCCTTCCCCTTCTCTCTCACCATCTGGAAATAAAAACATTTTGTTTGTAAAAGGTAACTGGTTTGAACATATTTTTCATGTTTTCCGGTGCTTGAGCCTAGCCGTATTTTCATTTATAAGCATGTCAGAAACCTGGAAATAATGACACGGACTGTGTACGCAGTGGTAGTCTTCTGGGTAGGAGATGTGGAAAAGAATTTTATAGTAGTTTAACTTGCATGCATCCGTTTGTCTCACGCTCCTACCTGTTCAAACTTTGTGTCATCATACTTAAACACACAACCAAAGGATATGTCGAATTAATTATTGCCATACTGGTTCTTTGCAAAGAGTGTTTCACTTCTCTAGTATATAAATAATTTCCTGATTTTACATTTTTCTGATAACAATTGAAGTTGAGATTACAAATATCATGAAAGCAGCCTGCACGGCATTATAGTTATTTTCAACTGAAGAGTGTAACATGTGGCACTAGTATTTGAACCACCTCCTCTATTCCCAATGATGCAGTGGCTCGAGAAGGAAGTGGTGGAAGGAACACTATATTGAGGACTGAAACCACTAAAATTATGAGTGGACTGGTACTGAGGGAAGCGAAAGAGTAGCAGAGAAATTTATTTTTATTGTTTGCACAGATGCTAGTACTTTATGAGTAGGAATATTTATTTTATTTAGTAACTTAACTAAATTCCCTTTTCTGAAAGTTAATTACATTATTTTCATAACATGAGAAAGGCAAAAATGCATTTCTTGCTAAATAACCACAAATAAAATAGTTCAGATAATATAAAAAAATTTAATGTATAAACCTAGTAAGCCAGAGTAATTAAGCAGTTACAGCTGTTAAACTCACTACAATTTCTACCTGATTTGTTCAAAACTGCAAAAAATAAATATCATCATGGAGCTGTCACACTTTTTCTTTTTCGTTTTGTTAATTGGCTAGTGATTTTAATACTACCTAGGGAAATGGGATATCTTCATATCACTATTCCCTGGCACCAAAGATAGAGAGAGAAAGAGGGAGAGTTGAGAGTGAGAGATAGATATAGAGAGATATATGGATAGATAGATAGATAGATAGAGATAGGTAGATAGATAGAGATAGGTAGATAGATAGAGATAGGTAGATAGATAGAGATAGGTAGATAGATAGAGCTGTATAGGTAGATATATAGAGAGATAGAGATGTAGAGGTAGATATATAGAGAGATAGAGATGTAGAGTAGATAGATAGAGATGTAGAGAGAGATAGAGAGATGCAGAGATAGATAGAGACATAGTGATGGATATGTCTTCACTGTTATAACTCTGTGTGCATACACTGGTGTTAACATGCAGCGATATCAGTGAAGAAAGTTTGTGTTTGTAGCCACCCCTCCTTCGTCCACAAATGCACCCAGACAATATGCCAGTTGGCTGTGGTGTATGGCTCATCGCTCAGGTTCGGTATAGATACGATGATTGGTGAAAAAAGTAAGGAGAAAACACGACTGCTGCTTACAAATGCTTTATTTCTATTTTGCAGAAAGTTACCATATGGCTGACTGCATTAGAAAATTTATAACATAATTATTAAATATTTTACAGGGACTGCCAGACACCTGGGCAAATTATGATGTCACGACACTGCTATATAGAATCAAATCTATGACAACTTAAAGAGTCTAGAGAATGTGCACACTTGTGTCAATTTAATTTATAAAGCCTATGGCAGTCAAACAATATTCGAGATCGTGAACAAGAAAATTGTACTACTTGCATGCAATTTGACTGTTGGTTGGAACTTGCATAATAAGCATGTTAAGGTGCCAGACATACATAATCTAAAAGGCTACAAGAGTGCAATATATAAAGGGTCATGTTTTAAGCTTCAAAAATTATTTTTGGCTTCATATCAGTCATGTGTACAGTATTTCATTCTCCATGGATGTATTCAGCCTGAGTGTATTCATGTGATTTATAATTTAGTTTTACTGCTTTATCAAAATTTGCATGGATTAATTTTGGATGTCATCAAGTGTGACCATGATGTTTCCTGCAGACATGAGAAAGAAGTTAAGCAAGATGAGAGTGTTTTCCAAACAATTTACTTGCCTGTAGGTAATAAATCAAAATATAAAAAGAAGTATGAACATATTAATGGAGAGTTTGGCAAACAAAAGAGCTGTACTAATGTAAATTACCTATTATTTCATGTGACTGATATATCTAATGTATTAAACACGTCTTCTGTTACTTGAAAAAAATTTTTGCTAGTGAAATGTTTGTGTGTGTCGACTTAAACATTTCATACTCTGCTTTAAATATGTAAGTAAAATATTTCTGCTCAAAAGTTTTGTGGATGTGATTCATGGTTTCATTTCCTTTCAGATATCAAAGATTACCCTTGTGTAGTAAAAGTCATATAACTCATAAAGCCTTTTAATACAGCAAATTTGTACTATAACCTATACTTGTTTGGTTAAAGGGAATATCAGTTCATCAAAATTTTAATCTGGAAAAACAAACACCCTGGTTACAGTGGATTTCAAACACACATAGAGGATTTGCAAATACTTGTGTAAACATTAAAAAAATCTAACTCCAACAAATGCATATGAAAATATGTCATCTGAATGTGTGTGTGTGCAATTTCAGGAATTCAGTATCAAGTACTTCTTGAAGCTTGGCGTACCTGCCAGGAAACTTATTATGGGCGTGCCGATGTACGGACGAACGTTCTTAGTTGAAGGGCAATCTCAAGGCAGTGGTTTAGGAGAAGTTGCTCTGACGAACACGTTCCAAGGGCCTTACACACGAGAGGATGGATTCATGGGCTACAATGAGGTAAATTTCCATAGTGTAATAAAATGCATGACAAACATTTTTCAACTTTCCACAATAACAGTAATTTCATTTGGGTGGACCACTTGCACATAGGTATTCATTCATATTTCTCATTAGGAAGTTAACTTCTTCATATTAACCATAGCAATATAAGTTCTTTACCTCAATCTGCGTATAGTACAGTAAATTTTTATTTGAAGGTTGTTTATCAGCTGTTTGCAGTTGACGGAGCACTTTTGAAAGCCGTGCGATGTTTCTACTTTCGACTCATTGCATATCCTCTGCCACATGTAAAAATAAACACTGTCAAGTGACAACTTACAATTATGTTTACACCAACTACTGGGAAGCCAACTGCATAATTATTCTTCGGAAATAAAATATAATGCATATTATGCCTGTTCTACAATGACATGGAAGCAGACGTGTATCCACAGGATAGGAAATGAGTATTTTTTTTAAAAAATTCTATGGTAATTGGTTTAGTCTATAGCCCAGATCTACACAAGCTGTGGCAATTTTCTATGAAATACTAATGTTCATAATGAAGGATATAACCTTACTATACAATAAAAAAAACTCAAACTAAAAAAAAAAGATGACAGACATTTTTTTTAACCTTAGCATACACATGAATCACTTTCGGAGAGCATCGCCAAAACAACATTCTAGCCAGTGTAGGTTAATTTAATATGCACAGTGAACTTGGCTGGGGTGGTGTTGGATAACATCAATAGCATTCACTCCTTTTGGCCAAGATTTGTTACGATATTATGCATTGTAGAATGTTCAGACAGAGGCAAACATGTGCTCCACGTACGTTTCTGTGATCCACGTCCATGTCGTCACGTTTCCATGTCATCGCAGAATGGGCCTTTGGTAAACCATATAAATATATGTTTTTATTTCATTGAATAATAATTGTAAACACTGGCTTCAATTTTTATAATTTTTTCTATTTAGATATTAGTGCTGCTAACGTTATGTCCTACTCTACCAAGTAAATAAAAAAATTTGTTTATAATGTAGAATGGTGTAGACAGAGAAGAATGGAGCACGGTTTCTCAATTTTTCCTGTCATTTACGTACATCATCACTGTTTGAGAATGTTACACTTTGAATGGATAAATGGTTTGGATTTTTGCCAGTTGTACACATTGGGCATGATGCACTTGCAGAGAATTTGGCGTAATCAACCCTTCATACAGAAGACAACTTAAATCAAACTACGACTTCCAACATCAACACATTCCCCACACCTGAGTGAACGGGCAGCTGGCTCACACAATCCGTGTGACTTATTTGTTTTCCAGGCATTTACACTGCCTGATAGTCAGACACGCCATCTCAAAACTCTTGCAGAAAGAGTGTTGGTTGTTGGTTTGGAGACGTCCCGTAACCGTAGCAGTGGCTTCTAACCTGTGACAATTGTGAAGGGCCTTGCCATCACACATTGTCGAAACTTGGTCACCCTGAACACGACTGCCACTGCTTCCAAGTTGAGAGGGAAATAATTCCTCTCGTGGTCCTCTTAAAGTGCAAGAGGCGAAAGCCACTNGTGTGAAGGGCCTTGCCATCACACATTGTCGAAACTTGGTCACCCTGAACATGACTGCCACTGCTTCCAAGTTGAGAGGGAAATAATTCCTCTCGTGGTCCTCTTGAAGTGCAAGAGGCGAAAGCCACTGGTGCCTCGTTCCCGTCTTCCACAACAAGTGCCGGCGCTGTCCCCGCCTCACATTCTGTTGCATCATACGTAAAGATTAGTGGCTCACGTAAGTCGCTGAGTGCCTGGTCAGACTGCAGAAGTCTCTCGGCTTTTTAAATGTTATTGTTTGGTCCTTCGACCATTTAAAAGCCCCTCCTTATTCAGTAATCTGTGTAACAGTTCAAACATACCTAACCTGCCTGTTTTTATTTTTAAATACTCTCATAGAAATCCAACATTTCCAAGAAATACTGCAGATGTTGCCTATATGTTGGAACTGGAATCTTCTGAATGGCTTCCAATTTCTTGTCCATATGGTGAATGCCTCGACTATCAATCCTATACCCTAAAAAACCCACTGAGCACCTATCGTCTCAGAAAATCTGCACAGAATAATTTTCTTTTCACCCACTGAGCACCTATCTATAGTCTCAGCAAATCTGCACAGAATCATTTGCTTTAGCGCTCACATCCTGTGGATTACTACTGTATCACTTTCACCATTTCCTGCTGCCTGATATACTGTGATTTATAGAAGGTCTAACAAGTTTCTGATTAACAGACTCAGTTGACCGCCCCCTGCCACAAAAGACGGTATTCTTAAACATTTTGTTTGCAGTCCTGCAAATTTCTCGCAAATAAGAGGGGACTGTATCTTAAATATCTCCACAAACTGTGGCTTGAATTCAAGGACCAAGTTTGTGTGTACCTCGTTTGCGAGGAATTCGGGAGCATAATGATTTTATGAGCGGTCTGTGCTAGGCTAAAAATGTAAAGCAGGTTTCTAGCTATCAGTAACTATAAAAAAAGAATTGAACTAAAATGGATTTGCTGAAGTGCACATGCATTTCTAAAAATATCTGTAAATCGATGTATATGCTATGTTAGTACGGATGAAATACGATCTATTTAAATGAGTGAGTGAAGAGATTTGGGCGGCTCTTAACATCGAGGTTTTGAGAGCAGACTAGGGTGAAGTGAGGTCAGTATGGAGCAGTGCTAGAATGAAAGGGCGGGGAAACACGAGATCCCCGAGAAAACCCGCCAATTAATGGTTTTATCAGGCATGATTCCCACATTCCCCGGGAGCGATCCCGCCGGGAATCGAGCCCAATTTGTCTGGGTGGGAGGCGAGTAATATGACTACCACACCACCGTGGCCACTAAATATTTAAATGTACCTAGAAATATGAAACATCCAAATAATTGTGATATATATTATGCCAAGGCATTTTTTGCTCTGCTGTGGCATGAAATTATTAAACAGACATTTTAATACTGAAAAGTGAAAACAAATTCTTTACTACAGGCAGTAATTGTAAAAAAAAAATTGAAGAGTAATAGGAAAATAAAATACATTTATCTACAAATCTTGCCATTTTATTAACATGTGTTTGTTAGTTGAACGGTGATGGTAGCAGACATAGAATATTTTAATCTGTGTTCAAATCTCATTTCAGGAAGTAGTATTTTTAATTTTTTTATTATACTCTTTACAAGTCTAGGGCTATGAAACTTATATTATTTTCTTCCAAAACACTTTATTAGCAACAAAAACGGTAAAAATTATTTTTTTATTTTTATTTATTAACTTTATCAGCTTCCAGTTTTACACAACTGATGCGTTTGGAGTTGTCAAAATGGAAAATTACATTTTAGAGAGAGTTCCATAGAATTAAGTTCCTTCTTAAAATAAAACCATAGAAATATTTATGACACCAGTTCTATTACTTATTGAACCAAGTTTTTTTTCAATACATTTATTTGGTACTCATTAAAAATAAAAAGAGACACTGCATCAAACCAGAAGAGACGAGCGAGTAACAAATAAATATAATAGCACCAAACCTATTGGTTTTTGAGGTGAACTCGTTAATTTCCAGTATTACATTTTTACCACCTAGCCATTTGTGTGTGTCAAGAACAGTATATATCACCACTCACTTTAAAACATTGTAACTGTCAGTCAATTGTATCTAAATTATCAAATCTATGTAAGGTGTGCACCCTTTTTACAAGTACAAGAAGAGGTTAACATAATGTGAGTTGTATAGCGGAGGTCAAGGCCTCTGGTAACTTAGAGAATGCTTGCAACTGTAACCAACAACATGCAAGCAATGCGCTAATTGCATAAAAATTTTATTTCCTGTCGAAACAAGATGCATGCAGAATGTAACTCGCATCTCCATCGCAAAAGTGACCAGCCTAACAGTTGAACTCTACTTTATTTCATTTTGGTTTTCGTTGTCACTTTGAGCATTCCCCTAACCCCCAGTAGTCTTTGGTATGACCAAGTGTGCAACATTAAGATTTTCTTATTGCAGAGAACCATCTTGTACTTTTCATAGTTGTAATGTTGCGGTTTTTCGGGTTTTTTTCTTGTCTTTTGGTTTCGGATTATTTGGTTGTGGTGGCGAGTCATTAATATAATATTCAGATTACGATTTAGAGTTTATTGTTCATTAGCCCTTAAAGGGTAGTAAGTATTGCATTTTGTAATTTTCAGATTATGATTTGGAGGTTATTGTACATTTGTCCCATAGAGGATAGTAAGTATTGCTATTTGTAAATCACGTGAAATTAAAGAAAAGTATCCTGATTGGCTCTCGTCTCGCCATTGCTGATTGGATGAGGAGTATGGCGTGGTCAGCCGACAGCCAATCAGGACACAGGTTACAAGAAGTGTGATGCAGAAAGCTTTTTCTTCTGCAGAAAGCTTTTTCTTGTTATTTATAAACGCACTCGATAAGTTTCCAAGAAAGACTGACTTCATTTAGAGTAAAAAAAAACATGGCGTCAGGCATAACGGCAACTTAACGAACTACAAAGGATAACATGATACAGACATAATATACATCATCGATTTTGAAATACAGAACAACATTTTTTCGTACAGAAATACCGCCATTACCGCCGAGAACGGATGTGTATGTGCAGATAATCATTAAAAATTATATATTGAGTGAAAAGTTTACAGTGCATGTGCAGCACATGTGGCTTACCTTCTATAACTTTTTCAGATTGAACAGTTTCTTCTACCAAATTACATTCCGCCCACGTACGTATAGCCGCGAGGGTGTAGGCAGCCTCGAGTTTGTCTCCTTCGTAAATTTATATACGAGCAGTTTCATCTGTAATTGCTGCAAGATGTTTTAAATTTTCCTCACCAATAATGTAAATCGAGTGATATTTGTTTCTTTGTTTTGAGAATATGAATGAGTTTATAAAAATTGAGAACAGAATTTCGGAATCCTAATAGAAGAGAAATGTTACAGTGTTTGTTTCCATGGAATATTTCTTCCTGATTAGTCGTGCATCCATAAAAATGGGTAGCTTGCTCTTTCCGGGCTGTTCTGTCGCCTTGCGCAGAATATATACTGCCGAGTTTTCATCTTCTTCTGATTCAGAGTGGATGGCCAGGCTGCATTTCCAGTTTGGCTGCCATTGTGTTTTGTGGCTCCTTTGTTTTTCTTAGGCTATCATGCTTAATTTTTCCATTTTGAATAGATCGTGTCTTTTCACTTGCTAAAGCAGGTTCCCTCTGAATATCTTGTTTTTGAGCAGAAATTGCACACCAAGCAATTGTGGCGACATGTCTCGGGGGCATGGTTGCTGTGGCACGTTACAACAGAGTTTCTTGATATCCCTTGGTGCTGCTCGGTTGGCTGGAATGGGAACTGCAGAAGACTGTATTTTCTGTTCACTTAGACCTACTCCGTGCACTACCCCTGATGATGATCGTATTTTGTTTTTCATATCATTTGCATTGTGATCAGCGACTTCTGCTGCTGTTGCCATGTCCACTGCTGCCTTGAATGTCAGTTTGTCTTTCATATGAAATTTTGTTCTGTGCATCCCACAAACCTCTTGACCCCGCAACATGCTTTCTGAAACGGGGAAAATTGCAGCACATGCTAAATCGTCACAATTCTGGCACAACTTCCGATATTGATTCACTCTACATTTTGTTCCAAATTGTGAAACCATTCTACAATTTAATTTTGTTTGGGCTTAATATGGTTTGTTAACTTTCCCAAAATGTCTATTCGCTTTATCTCTGTTGTCGAGTTCATAGCCACCAGGGATGTAATTAGGTTATACAATTTGGCACCGCAAATTGTACATAATATTCTTATCCTTCTATTATGTATTTATACTTTGGATAACTGGTTGTCAGTTTGAATGGTTGCATCTTGTTGCATATTCTACAGTGTGAAGAAACTTTTTCAACTGTACATAATAACAAATAGTTTATTTACTTTGCTGAATGCCTTCAAAATATGAAGTACAGGTATATGGCATCAAACTTGCCTTGTATAGTTAAACATAATACCATGCTTTTAAAATGTAACAAATTAGCAGAGTTTTTCCTATTTAAAAAAATTTATTTTGAGAAGTAAATAATTTTTTTGTACGTATGGACAGTATTTTACTGAAAATAAACACATTCTTTTTGCATCTACTGCATTGAAAGTGCTATCATATTACAAATATGCTAAGCTGTAACACCATAAAACCTTCTTAAAATTAAATAAACATAAAAAATTGTGATACATTGCAGGAAGTCTAGTTAGAAATGTAAAATTCCTTAAGATAAAATTTTTTTTACCAATAACAAAGCATGTGTTTTTTTTTTTTTTTTTTTTTTACAGATTTGTGAAGAACTTGGTATCAATCAAACAGCATGGCAGATTCACTGGGATGACAAATCTGTGACACCGTATGCAGTATCTGGAAATAAAGTTATTGCTTATGAAGATGAGCGCAGTTTGACAGAGAAGGTATTGTAAAATAACATTTCAACTTTAGTGACAGATTGATATGTTAAAATAGTAGAAATATTGTTTCAAATGGTTAAAAAATTCTGTAAGAATGTGATACCAGCACAAAAAATTAATAGTCCTTTATAGGTATTAATTTAATTCTGATTTATACACTGCCGGGCAATGAAAATAGCACATCATGAAGAAATAATGCAACAACCAAAATTATGTAGATAGCAAAAGTACGTGCTGGTATGCACATGATCCCATGTTGGTGCGTTTGCGTTCGACTGCAAGCACCGGCCAGCGGTCGTAGACACTGGCATGTAGTCGAAGCCACATTAACGCGAGAAAAGCGAGACAATTCCAAGCAATCTTACAGAGCAAAGAAGAATGCCGGGAATAAGCCAAAGATGTTTCATGCAATTCAAGGACTGCAGGGTGGTTGTATCGCCCACCACATGGATTATTCGGACCATACTGTCCGATGCTGATGGGAGAAGTGGATATGTTAAAGGCACTCTCACGCAGAGGACCCGCTCAGGACAGATGAGGCTGAGCACCGGTCAAGAGAATTGATGGGTTGTACGCCAGGCGTGCAGGGATCCCATGGAAAACCAGTCCACGATACTGGCCAGTGTTTGGGCTTCTATGTGCCCACAAACCATTTCCTGACACTTTGCGGAGGCGAATCTGCAATCCCACCGCCCAATATGTGTGTGCTGCCAGTAACACTGCAACAGTAGTGGCTCTGTTTGCAGTGGTGCCAGGCCAGATCAATGTGGAAGGCCACAGACTGGCGATGCGTGGCGTTTAGTGATGAGTGCCATTTTGTTATGGGGACTGATGATCATTGCTCCCAGGTGTGGAGTCCCCTAGTGAATGCCACAATCCCAATCTTGCTATCGAGTGGTATACTTCCCCCGTGGCAGCCATTATGGTTTTGGCAGCCATAGCCCATGACAGCAGATTTGCTCTTGTCGTGTTACATGAAACATTGATGGCTCAGTGGTGTGTGGATGAGATCCTACACCCTCATCTGCTCCCATTTTCGGTCAGGATTCCTGGTTCTAGTTCCAGCAGAATAATGCCCGACAACACATGGCACGGGTTGCACAGGACTGCCTCCATCATGTCAAACACTACAGTGGCCTGCTCGCTTCCCTGACATGTCTCCAGTCGAGAATGTGTGGGACCAGTTGAAATGCCAGCTGCCGTTGTGCCACAGTATCTGGGATTTGGAACTCACACCGTCCGAAAATTGTGGGCCCGTCTGCCCCAGGAAAACATTCGGCGTCTGCTCGACACCGCGCCATACCATGTTGCAGTTTGTATCGCTGTGCGAGAGGGTGTGATGCACTGTTGAAGATGACCAGATGACATTCCACAGATCCATATGTAACTGTCCTGCTGTTGTCATTATAAAAAGTAGACAGAATGCACAAGTACTCACAGGGCGGTACTCATAGATAGACACACACAAACATAAGTCAGACACACTCTTTCCACGTGGATGTGTGGTCGCGCAACATTACGCTGGCTAGACCAGCTTCATCAGGCGGCAAGTGGTGGCGCACTGCAGTCTGGTGAGCAGTGATTGGCAAACAGTGAACCTAGTGGCCAGGAGGCCAACTAGGGTGAGGCAGGAAATTCAAAATGGTGATGTATTGTTGGGCTAGTTACCATCTCTAGTACCCATACATTATCTTTTTAATACGCAGTTTCAAATCATTAATTTTTTTATCATTCAAATAAACACGAAAGGAAGTAAAACTTTTATGTCTGTTGAAATTGTGATCTAACACAAGACACAATCCAGGCGGAAGTTAGTAGGAATAAAAATTAAATACAGGAAACTCAAGAAATGAATCCACCCTTGAATCTGATTAGCTGAAACTACATTAAATTTTATGTTATTTTGAAGTTAGTTCAACATCTCCCATGGAAAGTTTAACTTTACGTCGTTCTCAATTCAATGCTAATAAACTGCTGCGCTATCTATACCTGAAAATAATGACAACGCAAAGTAAACACAACGGGCCTCACGAGCATCACGTTAACTTTAATATGGGGTAGAGTGCATGACCAAAGAGCACAGTAGCTTCTCTGTGTCGCAACATTGCACTGTTTTTCTGCCAGTACGTGACGCGATCGTATACCAGAGTTTTAATGTGATGATTATANTGTACACTTCCTCCAATCAATTTTTAATGCAATTAGATTAAATTATAATTGGTAAAAATATTTTAATTATATAAAAGGAAAAGTTTTTTTAAAAATTAGATAGAAACAAACATTAATAAATTCTATTTTCAAAAATTAGATACGAACAAACACGTTCATCAGTGCTGATCATATGACATACACAATTATATACCGTATGCAGCCAATGAAAGTCCCCATTAACCACAAATGTTCCAAACTCACTAACCTATCGGTTGAAATAACATGAAACCCCTCTCCTCAATTACAATATTATCATCGTCATCAAAGGTTGCTTGAAAACGTATATTATTCTCATCCATCTCACACGACGAACAGTGCAAACGATACACAAGCAGACAATTTATGCGTGGCAAAACATACAGAAAACAATTTATCCCCACAATTCTTCCTCGAGAGGAGCAGCATCGAGAGCGTGACCTGAGGGACCTGGGAGCATGTTGACTCAGCAAGTAAAACACATCAGCGCCGTATTACTTCTTGCAATTAGAACGCGAAACAGGGTTTTGAGAGTCGAAAGGGCACAAAGAGACGTACAGTAAAACAAACCCATACATTTACTCATCCCGGCAATGAATTCGTGTTACCCGTTCACCACTTTGAATTCGGCACTTCTTACTATATTGCCTTTCGCAAAAACTCATCCATGAGAACATAAAAATGATAGTAAAGGAGTTTAATGACTTCTGACACCATGTAATGTAATGTAATTATGCCAGCATGTATGCAACAGTGTCATCCTCATGGCTCTGCCATATTGACTGCCTTGTCGTCTTATTTGCATACATAAATATAACCTGTACATAAACATAAAAAAAGTAACCTACATCACAGATACTACCATACTAAATTATATAAAATTAGGAACATGGTCCAATGTCGGCTGGAAGGATATTATTAATAATTAGGTACAGTTCGATATATACGCAGATCAATAGAATTTATACTAAACAAAATGAAAAATTATTTGATAACCTGCCTGTAACATAATTATAAAATTGTAATCTATTGTAGAAAACAACACAATATTAGCATCATGTTGTACAAACTCCCAGAATGAGTAGAATTCTGTTAATTGCTCCCAACTATTGTGTCTCGTACAATAATTGTAGGAAAAACTCTCTCAAAGAATTAATTACCAGCTTCCTGGAAAAAATTGTTTCAAATTCTTCAATGACACTGCAGCAGAAAGTTCTTGTTCCACATATGCATAGTAACAAGAAGTCACAGTCTTTTCCTGTCACAGTAGACTGTAGTTTCACTTTGACGTACATTAATTTGGAAAATGCTCATTCTGCACTACTGGTTGTCACACCAGTGACACTGAACTGGCAAGGTACTAGCGAAAAATGACAATAAACCTCATTATGGGTGTAATCCGCTAGTCAATAAAGCCAAGTCGGAAGTCTTGTTGACCATCGTGCTAAGTACTCTGTGTCCCTTGGAAGTGCTGCTTCAGTTGAAAGGTCCTATGTTGTTCCTCCAAATGCTCTAGCTATCGCTTCATAATCACCTGAACATGTATTCATGGTCAGAAGTTGTCCTGCTGGCTTGAGATCACTTGATTCTTGACTGAATCACTCACGAAATGCATTTATCAGTTGTCTCAGTGTCTGTATAATAAGCAGTAACTCTTAATCTCTAATGCAATTCTGCATCATTTAAATTTGGTTTCGTAATTTTATTTCATAAAAATAAATATACAGTAATTGTTTTGTTTAAAATTCCATTAATACTGTTAATGAAGACGATGAGGTTTACTTATAGCTATTTGCTGCTTTTATGTTATTGTCGGACGTAAATTAAGGACACACAAATGTTTTCTACTACGCTGTTTGTAAATACACAGAAAATTTTCCCATATGAAGTTTATTTTGAATCACACCATTATTTATTTCAGTAGTAATATGGGCAGAGTATTATAATCAGCACTTACTTGTGTCTGCATTGTGAGTGGCAGAGGCGTTATACATTTTTTTCATTGTCGCACAATACAATAGCTTAACATTTCTGAGCGTAACAGTCAAAAATTTTTGATCGCTGCTTTCGTATTCTTCCACAAAATCCACATCATTTGGTTCATTGCTAGTAATGCATTGTTGAGGCGGAGTAATGTTTTCTTTCACTGATGATCTAAATCAGAATAAAGTTTTGTTTTTTGAAGACTGAAGTTACATAAATGAATTCATTACATACTCGCATACAGCACTCTACTTTGTACTGTAAAAAATGGTGTGAATAAATTACTCGAAATAACCGTTTTATTTAACTTACTTTTCAATGACATGTGGGAATGGCGCAGCAATGCTTGTGGAACAAGCATCTCAATCGCGTTCCCTCTTCAGTTTTCTCTTTTGTGCACCTGCCATTTCCAAATAAATATACTTTACACCATGAAAGTACATGACGTACTTCGCAGTACGTAAAACTAATTTGTAAACTGACGAACATTTCGAAATGTCACACTGCCCTACCGGCAATTAACTTGACACATGAAATAAATTTTTATTTGAATAATTACTCATTTCATCTTCAGCTGCGTTACAAATGGTGACAGTATTTTGGTCATCAGTTAATAATGACCAGTTCATATCTGTGTGCGATACCAAGCATTTGTGATGCCAGTCTTGGAACACGTGTGTTTCTCGATTAGCTAAATGAACAGTTGCAGGTCTGTATACTGGATAACAATAACTTAGTTCAAGTCTTCCTGCATCAGCTAACTGCCATTGGCGCGTAATTTTTCATTTCGTAGCAGAGTGAATCTTTGATGTCCTCATATGGAAGAAGTGCATCTACGTCTGTATCTGTTTGGTATCTTGTATCAAAATTCTTTGCGATAGACTCTTAAGTGTCATGTCAGCACAGTTCAGTTTCATGAAAAGCAAAACTGAACAGACTAAAAGTTATTGATTGCGTACGTAGGTACTAAGAAGGAAATAACTGTTAGTTATGTGATAATGCAGTGTATGGCCACATTTTTTGTTTATAAAGTGGTAAAATTAGCTGCCTGATACTGACCACCACTACTGCATTAACTAAACATTCATATAATATTTTTTCAAAACTTTGCATGTAAGTATTTTGGCAAGGAATTGTTCTTTTTCCAGGTTAAATTTGCCATGAGGAATGATATTGGTGGTATCATGGTGTGGTCCATCGATACAGACGACTTCCAAGGAGACTGCAAACTCTACCAGACTGATGAAAACGCCATCAAAATCAATTATCCTCTGATGCGAAGTATAAACAAGGCGATAGTGGAGACGCTGTCTGAAATGGAGAATGAAGTGATCAGCCAGAGAGAGAAAGACAAAGCTCACGCCAAGCCACCCAGTAGCGGAGTCGGCGCGTCTGCGGCAATGCCGTGGCTTCTGGCACTGGGCATGTGCATGCCTCGCATGACGTAGACTTCCTGCGGGGAAGCTGCATCTCGCAACATCACAGCACAATTTTATATTTTAATCACATAATGTTTATGTCACGCCCTTGAAAAATACAATTGTGGGACAATTTAATACTGCTTTTTATACATAAGAAACAGAAGTCTGATAATTTTGTGTACTTATTGCCATCAAGTATTGTCTCGTGTAAAATATCACACTGAAGTGTATCATATGATGTTCAGTATTTATTGTAAATCTCAACAGACTGTCAGTTAAGGCCACTGCTGTAATGTTGTGCATTTTTGTAACAAAATTCTCATCCTACTACATTTTATAGAAATAAAAACTTTTGGCTACACAATTTATGTGGTGCATCAAGTGAATTCATTTTTCAAACGTTTGCATGTCAAAGTGCCCTGTATAGCATGTAGTTTATTTTTGATAAACTTTATGTGACTGTTGCATTCTGGTTCTAATGTGTACTCGGCATTGAAACATGTCTTTCAGGCAGCAGTAGTGGCACGACCACCAGAGAGGAGGGTTACCAGATATTTGGAAAGGAAAATCAATGCTTGTCTTGGTGACATTGCTTTTTCAACTCATCCTAAATAAACAAAAGTCTTATACATGTCCAACAGAGGCAAATTTAATGAACCACAGTGGTTGTTATTAACTCTTCCTTTAAGTATTTCAACTCGCACGTCTCGACCATCTTTATCAATGAACCTCTGGAGTCGTTTTTGAAAAATTATGCACACTCAGACACTACATTTTCCTTTCCCCTGAAAAAGTCCCAAAACTTTTTCTTTACTACGGTGTATTAGTTTGTTGTGCCGTCAATGTGAACAATGTTAACAAATCATCCTCCTCCACACTCGTGCAGTAAAGCAGCATATTCACTTGGCTTTCTTCAGACTTCTTGATGAGCTCCAATGCTACTCTAAACCGCTCAAATCTTGTTATCTACTTACCCCACTCTGACCGCATCTGAAAATTGAAATTTTCTGTTATGTTGTACACTGAAGAGCCAAAAAAACTGGTACACCTGCCTAATATCGTGTAGGGCCCCTGCAAGCACGCAGAAGTGCCGCAAGACGACGTAGAATGGACACGAATAATGTCTGGAGGTATGCAGGAGGCATTTCACNCGTTCTGTTATGTTGTACACTGAAGAGCCAAAAAAACTGGTACACCTGCCTAATATCGTGTAGGGCCCCCGCAAGCACGCAGAAGTGCCGCAAGACGACGTAGAATGGACACGAATAATGTCTGGAGGTATGCAGGAGGCATTTCACACCATGAATCCTGCAGGGCAGTCCACAAATCCATAGGAGTGCGAGGCGGTGGAGATCTCTTCTGAACAGCACGTTGCAAGGCATCCCAGATATGCTCAATAATCTTCATGTCTGGTGATTTAGGTGGCCAATGGAAGTGTCTAAAGTCAGAAGAGTGTTCCTGGAGTCACGTGGTAGCAACTTTCGACGTGTGGGGTGTAGCATTGTACTGCTGGAATTGTCCACGTCCGTCGGAACGTACAATGGACATGAATAGGTGCAGGTGATCGGACAGGATGCTTACGTATCTGTCACCTGTCAGAGTCGTATCTAGATGTATCAGGGGTCCCATTTCACGCCAACTGCACATGCTCCATACCATGACAGTGCCTCCACCAGCTTGAACAGTCCCCTGTTGACATGTAGGGTTCATGGATTCATGAGGATGTCTCCATACCCGTACACGTCCATCCGCCCAATACAATTGGAAACGAGACTCGTCAGACCAGGCAACGTGTTTCCAGTCATCAACAGGAGTCCAATGGCGGTGTTGACGGGCCCAGGCGAAGCGTAAAGCTTTGTGTCGTGCAGTCAACAACGGTACACGAGTGGAGTGGGCCTTCGGCTCCGAAAGCCCATATCAATGATGGTCCGTTGAATAGCATTGAAATCTGCACCAATTTGAGAAAGGGTTGCACGTCTGTCACGTTTAATGATTATCGTCAGTTGTCGTTTGTCCCGTTCATTCACAATCTTTTTCCGGCCGCAGCAATGTCAAAGATTTGATGTTTTACCGGATTCGCAATATTCACGGTACACTCGTGAAATGGTCGTACGCGAAAATCCAAATTTTATTTGTACCTCGGAGATGCTATGTCCCATCCCTCGTGCGCCAACTATAAAACCACGTTCAAACTCACTTAAATCTTGATAATCTGCCATTTTAGCAGCAGTAACCAATCTAGCAACTTTGCCAGACGCTTGTTGTCTTATATAGGCGCTGCCGACCACATTGCATTACTCTGATTGGTTCCATACCTCTGTTATTTGCATACATATGCCTATACCAGTTTTTTGGCTCTCCAATGTAGTTGGCTTCCCGTGTTACAATTTATAGGTTACAAGGTTATCGGAACTATTGTGCTACGACACCATCACCTTGCGCACTAAACACTCTTGAATAATTACTCCCTCACTCTGGAGATATAAATCTTGTATTGGCCTCATTTCTGACACTATGTGTTATGTTCTTTAATTACATATTATTACAAGCCTCTTACACATCATGTCTTTGTACCATTAATGTCACACTAGTCCTGCTAACCTCCCCTTTCCTTAGTCCACAATTACATACTTACTACATATACATTTCCTAACACTATAGCTGTTTACACAACATATTAGAACTCTCTCTCTCTATCCCTCTAAAATCCTAATATAGATTGTATTCAACTGTAGTTATGTTAAAAACTTTGGGAAGTGATGATGCCTTACACAAAATGTGATGGCAACATAATACGACCCCTGGCTAAAGCAATTATCGAGAGAGGTATGTGTCCTGAGAGCATGAGGTTCAAACATGATTTCCAGTATTATGTTTTGTTGAACAAAGGAGGTGTCTGCTTGTCACTGTTAAAAACTGCATGCCGTTGACCATTGGCTTTAATTGAACAAAAATGGTTGCCTTGATACAACTCCCTCTGGCGAATGGTTCTAGCCGAAATGCACAATCTTTGGAAGGGTGCAGTAGAAACCCTTAGCAGCTATGCAACATGTGTTTCATAAGTCCCAAGGTTTGTCAACCGCACAAGTGCAGTAGAAAAGTAACTAATCCTACGAACAGCCAATATGTCATTATTTAGACTCTGCACGCTAATGTTAGACTTATGAAGTGAGTTATAGTTGCCAAATGACAGCAATTACCATTCACCACATACGTTATAGATAGTGATCAAAATTGTTATTTGTACATCAAGTTATTCAAAAAGTAGGTATTTATTCAGTTGACAGAAGCTGTTGCTGTTACAGTATTTGTTCAAAGTGGCAACCGTATATCTACACACAACTGGCAACGCCACAGCAAGGATTGCAGGGTTCTTTCTGTCGGGAATAAGTGTCTTGCAATACCACTTTCCAGCCATCTTTTTTTTATTAAAGTAAAGAGAAACGTAAACCAACCTGACTTCTTGTGTGACTCCAAAGATAAAAACATAATGACATTGCACCATGAACGAGTAGTTAGCACACCAAAAGAATATGGGTAATCCAAAATTATGATTATTTATCCAACAATATCAATGTTTTCATACATTCCTAGCATGTTTCGTATGATGTAGCAGGTGTCCTTCATTCACGGTAAAGGTGTCCTCTTGTCATTTCACAGTAGTATCGTATCATATACTAAACTCTTTAAATGGTCTCACAGGAAAAAAGTTACGTGGACTTGGGTTAGGTAAGCGTGCAGGCCATTTGATGGGCCACTATAGTCAATCCATTTGTTGTCAAATTTGGCATTAAGGTATGCCCTTGCAGCGGCTCTGCTATGCGCTGGAGCACCATCATGCTGAAACCACATGTCATGTGCAACACAAAGTGGTACGTTTTCCAATGCATGGTATAGCACTTCAGTCAATTAGGAATTACAGTACTTCTGTTAGGTGGTCATCAATATTTTATAACTGATTTCTAGTTGTGTGTGTATAGTTGTATTAATAAAAAAGGTTGTAAAATGACATTTCTAATAAATTTCTCTGCACAAACATAAGTTAACTAAAGGATTTGAGAATGTAAAGCTCTCTAAGCTGAATATCAGTGTGTCATTTTCCACTGCTCTGGGATCGTTTACCTAAAAATATCTCTAAATAAAAATAGTATTTATACATAGCTTAATTAAAAAAAACTGTAAACTAAGCACTTTTGAAATCAACCTTTGAAAAATGTCAATGCATGTATTTGAACGTGTACACTGACTGGCGAGAGCGCAGTTAAATTGGTAACGATAAAGGGAAAGTAGTTCCATATTTTAACATTAAATTTAATTGTTAGGCTATCATTTATGAATACTAAAATAATTTCTTTTGCTTGAAGTTTTTTTTAATGCATATAAGTGTAACAATAATTAAATTAGTAAATTATTTACTATTCTAATAGTTTTACAGTTTCACTTGACCAATTCATGAATAAAGTGATCAGGCCCACAGAAATATTGATTTCAAAATATGGCAAAAGAATACACAATGGGCAAACAANTAATGCATATAAGTGTAACAATAATTAAATTAGTAAATTATTTACTATTCTAATAATTTTACAGTTTCACTTGACTGATTCATGAATAAAGTGATCAGGCCCACAGAAATATTGATTTCAAAATATGGCAAAAGAATACACAATGGGCAAACAAGTAAAGTTTTCAAAAGTGCTGAGTTTACCATGAATAGCCCATGCATGTACTATTCACATTATGGACTACATAAATTTGGTGATTGTTGGATTAAGAGTAGATTTCTTATGGAGTAACCTTCTTAAAAACACTTGTCACTGCTTCTCTGGGCTAGAAGAAGACTGTTAATATGAACTAGTTGCAAGGTTGTGAGAAATAAGTGTGTTTGACTACCTAGTTCCAGTTTGTGTATTTTACACCCTTCAGTTCAAATTAGAACTCATTTCTGTGCTATAAAGAACCCTTCACGCAGTGCTGTGAGTTTGTGCGGTAAACAAAGAAAACCTATATCAGATATAAACTAGCCTAACCAGATTTTCAAAACAAAAAAGTGGGACATTCTGACTTTTTCCTGACTGAAAAAGGAAAAAATAGATACATGTGGTTGGCTACACATGATGTTTCAGTAGTACACAATTAGTATAAAGCATATTTGAAAAAGTTATTTTCTACTTGCATTACAGAACTGAAGTGTAGGTATTACAGAGTTTCAGCATTAACTTCAATATTTTAATGTACTGTATATAACTATATAATTTATTGAAAAATATTGGACACAAGTGTGTTATAGAGTGTATGCATTGACATAAATGATTTCCTCCAAAAGTTTCAGATCTTTCGAGGTACACTCATGAAATTATATGCAAGAAATAGAATTAAAGAGTGTGTCTCTTTTTATCATTTCTATTAGAAACACACACAGATATCATACATACACAAAGACATGAATGTTACAAGACCATCTTTCCTTAGGAAAGTAGGCTAAAACTGTGCTGAGGGTGACTCATTCATGTAAGTAGCTCTTCTAAAAATTTATTTTGACATGTTGACACCCCCTTAAGTTCTTTGAAGACCACAGTTGATGAATTACCATTGTGTAGTGCAGTGATCCAACAGTCGAACATTCTTCAGGTACACGTGCTCCATCTTCCAAAACTATGTTGTTTTACAATTTTTTAATAAATTTTAATTTAATGAATCATCTAAGTGTGCACAGAAGTGCAATGATACTAATGACACAAATGACCCTATCATAACATGGGTGCTGAATTAATTTAACCACTACGGGCCAAAATATGCCTAAATAACAGTAGATGGAAAAACAATTACAAATTTTGACATGACTTGCTTACTGAGTGGGATTTTATTTTTTTTTACCCTTTCATTTCCACATGGTTTCTGGTGCTGCAAATAAGAAAATTTTTGATGCAGAAAACTTGTTTTGTTCTCAATTTGAGTAGAATTAACCCTACATGTGGTTACCTTAAACAGTGACCTTGAGCTCAGAAATTTCAAGGCGACTAAAAATTCAGAAAATGTAATTTGAATAAATGGCACTGCACCTCAGACTCAATATTCTGGTCTGATGGACGTCATATTGAAATTTGCTCGTCTACTTAAAACTTTTGTAAAAACAGATTTTGGCGAAAGTTTTTAAAGTAAAAATACACGTTAATATTACAGTACCTAAAATAAAGCTTTTTAAGGGGGAGCAATCCTACCCTTCTTGGATTTTATTTTAACAAGTATTCATAATCAAACTTTACGACCAAACATTACAAATCAAAGTTTGACATGGCATAGAGAAAGAGTTAACAGAAATTTCTAAAGTTTGTATGATTTCAGTTACTCTAATTTCATATTTTCTTATACAGGTAAACAAATTATAAAATAATGAGGGAACCTTTGATTACAGTTACAGATGCAAAACGAATCACGCAAGAAAACAAAGTTGGGTTTCGAAATAACTCTGTGTTCCCTGTGCCTTTTAAATATTGATTCCGAATATTTTGAGGCATATAAATAAGTCCAAGATGATGAGGATCTCTCCACCTTAAAGAGGTACATCAAGGAGGTTCGGCCACCGACGAGTACACACCCTATCTGATGAGACACCTCGATGTTGAAGGTGCCATGGACAGAATGCATTCGGCATATACTTGTGTAAAGGCCGGTTCATATTGAAGTTAATATAGGGCTCCTTATGTTAACTCTGCACCAATTAATTTTTTTTCTGAATTTTTTACATTCAGCCTTATTTACATTGGAGTTAAGAAAGACTCATACACTATAAGTTGCAATTCTGTGCTACCAAATATGCAGTATAATCTAGTCGTGGTTTCTTAACACTTTTTGAATCAAACCTTTGAAAAGCCACCCCATGCATAACGTATTTGGTTGATTTTAAAATATGCCATGTATCACAAGCGTTTTATACTTGTGTTAACATAAAAGTACCTAATTTAGTAATTTGAACTATTATTTATATTTTATCTATAAATTATAGTATTTCCTTTGTAATTAACATGAATTAAAACAGAGAGAAATTAAATGTGTTAGTAATGCCTAGTAAGAAATAGTTTTCATTTAAATTATTAAGCTGAGTGCGCACTAATGTTTTCAACTTAGCAGACTTTCTGCTAAATTTGGCAGAATTAAAAAAAATTTAACAGAGAAATAAGTTTTAATTTTAGTGGGCAGCGTAATTTTCAGCAGAGTATAATACGGTTTCAACATTTTTAAACACATTTCTCTTTTAAATTACCATTATTAATGGATTTTGTCAGATTTTTTCTATACTTTGTGATAATTGAACAGATTTTATGTGAACATTAGGTGGATTTTCGAAATTGGAATTGGCAATATTAGTGCACACAAATGTGGCGCGTTGTCCCTCTCTTGTAATTTTCTAGACGTCAATAACGCGCCTTTATGAGACTTTCAGCAGAGATCCGACCATGTAATAATAGCTAATAATAAAAATTAACGACAACATCAACGGTTTGATGAACGTCCCTTCTCCTTTTTAAATATTTTGTACTAGATTGTTTATACAAGAAATGACCAATGACCTTGAAAACACTCACCACCCGTTTGAGCAATTTTCACAATCACAAAAACATGATTTAAAGAGAAATGGAGGAACTGAAAAACGTACAGGCGCATAACGTTTCTTATATGCTATTAGAAAGCAAACCTCACTCAGACACTTTGGACAATTTTTTAATAAAACGTTATTTGCTGGAGCTTTGCACACCATTACAGCAAAACACGCTAGATGGCTGTAGTAGTGAGCTAAAAAACCTCCAGCCTACTAGAGTTACATTTTTCTCTCACTAGAGTGTGCATACTGTATTACTCACGCACTGACCACGTCTTCGTTTCTTCCCGATCCTCATTTAATTCGACGATGACTCTGACAGTATTATCTAGATGGCTCTAGTAGTGAGCAAAAAGTAATCCTACAACCTACTGGTTTTTTTTTTTCGCTAGATTGTGTATGCTTTATTACTCGTGCACCAAATTCGCATTCTTCTTTGTCACTCTCTGTTCCGTAGTTATTTTCACAAGGTTGCTTACAATACAAGTCAAATGGCTATAAAAATCCTGTGGCTTGCCACAGATTCTATTTTCCCTCAACTAAAGTGTATAATGTACCTATTGGTAGTCATTCTAGCTTTTGGCATCTTTCGTTCAACTGTTTAGGGAATTTTGATTGTCGGAACTTTTTTTTTTTCGTGGCTATAGAACAGTTGTACTTTATGAATAATAAAACATTCCTTAAAGTTTTTTTATCACTTCAGTTAGACTTTCACATATTTATTGTAAAGAGAGTGTTCTTCAACCTGTAAATTATGGATGTAGATAGTGATATATTCGACAGTGGTTCGGAAAATGGCGACAATTTATCGGACGATAATAGTACCAGTTCAGAGGAAGATGATGCAGACCAGCTTCTCGCATCAGCACGACAGTGGTGTGAACGTGAAGTAAGTGTTGAATAACCGCCACCTCCTCTCCCTCTATTTGACCTCGAAGATGTCAGGTTTTGGGCTGAAGACCTTGTTTGAGTCTAGCAGTGGGCATGTTTGGAGTATTATGATATACACAGGGAAAGATACACAAATGGACACTGAATACTAACATATTCCAAAATCCGTTCAAGTTGTCATGACTCTGACAAAACCTTTACTGAATAAAGGCTACTGTTTGACTACCGACAACTTTTACACGGCACCAGAGCTAGCTGATTTGCTGATAGCAAACAAAACCGTCAGTTATGTTACAGTACGGTTATCAAGGAAATCTATGCCTGACCCATTGAGGAGAAAAAACTAAAATGAAGAAATGGGAAATGAAAGTTTATCAAAGAGGCAAAGTTTCTGCTATTTTGTTAGGAACGGGGGTAGGAATATACGGTGATCAGGAAATACAGTCAATGTGCAAAGTGGAAACGACGATTTGGGTGAAGGTGATCCAATTCTGACATTCGGCGAGTGGAATGTCTGCTGACATTGTCAACTAGAGCGACCATTATTGCCTTTNAAGGTGATCCAATTCTGACATTCGGCGAGTGGAATGTCTGCTGACATTGTCAACTAGAGCGACCATTATTGCCTTTGGTATCTACAGAAGGCGATAATCACCTTTCGGCTGTAGTATCATATGCATTACAATGTACAAAATCTGTCAGAGTGAGTTTTGCATTCTATAAAGTAGTACTAATAATTACAAATACCATAACAAAAATATTAAAGTAAAATTACAAAACGCAACACGATCAATAAATAAAACACCATGCATATAAGAGTCTATTGCTCTATCTCACTACGTTTTGTCTACGCATGAACTTACTCAAATACATACACGTTCTCACGAAAACATACTTATATAAGTGCACACATATGCGCACACACACTTACATACGTATACAGCAAACAGGCCTACGTTCGCAAATGCATACGTATATACGTAAATAAAAACGCAGGCCTATATTAAGCAAATGCATAACTACGCAAGGCAAATAACTGCACGAATTACAAGACTTTCTTTCCAAGGACATTATTCTTAAATATTAGAGATAAGTATCCAAACTACTTACACAACCGAAATATTATTGCTGATTAAATGTTACTATATAACGCACACAAACTTAAAATCAAGTCAACGTCATTTACCGAGGAATAATAAATAAAGTTGAGCANATGTTACTATATAACGCACACAAACTTAAAATCAAGTCAACGTCATTTACCGAGGAATAATAAATAAAGTTGAGCTGAGATGATTGCATTTTGAGCATCAAATACCATTAACTACTATTAAATTGTATAAATTGTGAGAGATTACTAATCAGACGAGGCCAGAAGAAAATTTGGTCTGATTACCGATATCATGCGTGTCTGAGGTATTATTTTGTACTATAATCCCAGTTCCAACAGTTGCATTAGATCCATCTGAAAAAAAAATTATCAGCTGAGGAGTACTAAAAATTGTATACATCGTGCTGAACAAAGGGTAAATAATAGTTTTTATTTTTAAAGAAGTTAGGAAATCGTTTATTACATTTAAGTTACCTTCTTCGCTGTGATATTTCATTTAACGACTCATATACTGATTTAAAAGAACTTATCCAAAATGGAACTCAAATCTACGACGTTTTGATTGAAAGGCAAGAAAGCGATTCAGCTTTACATCAGTACGGGCGACACTTGAAATTTAGTTAACGAGGATTAAGATAAGACAATTTTTGAATTTGTTTTACATTAAAAAAATTATGACTTAGAATGTTTTGGTTGAGGTTGTCAAAATTTCAGCAATATCACATTTTCAGTTGTTTTCGCTGCAACGTTCTAACTTGTGCGCGTTTATTTAAAAATAAATGTATTGGAATTATTTTTGACTCTGTTAAATACGGGTCATTGGTAGCACCGAAAGACTTTTAGTGACATATTTAATAAAGAAATTCGTGACCGTTTTCGTTTTGCAGATTCTTGGGGCACACTTAACAATTTATGTGTACATTATTAATTAATTTATTTATCACTTTCTTTGATCTCACACAGAATCTAGAGACTCTGGGATAACCGCTATATAATTCGTCAAATGCTTGCAAGGTACTATTATGCAACACATACAAATAAGAGGTCATAACAAAACAAAAAATTTAATACAAAAAGAGTGCAAAACATAATATATTAAATTAAAATTAAATTAAACCCAAGCTCATCCTATTTTAATTTTGGAAATATTAAATTTTCTGGATATTACGATATTCTGTTTATCAAGTAATTTATTCACGTATTAAATAATTCTAATTCTTCTACAGTATATTTCGGTAACATATTAAATATTTGTAGACCGGAGTATTTGAGGCCTCTCTCATATAAAGAGTTAGAATGTTGTATATTTCTTAATTTAAAAGGCATCCCTTCCAGACTGCAATTGGGTATGCTTGTTACCGCTGTAAGACTGTAAATTAAGTTTAATAAGTTTAATCAAATATTCGTTGTACAATGTTGGAATCTTATGTATTGTAAATAGTTTTCTGAGAAAATGAGATTTACTGACGTTCGCTAGCAATCTAATAGCTTTCTTTCGTAATTTTTTGTTACTATCAGTATGATTCCTTTAAAATCAAATTCGAAACTAAATATATTTTTGACCCTATACAAAGAAATATTTGGTTGGCTGTTCTCTCAGCATGTGCGCAAGTCTATGGGTGTCTTTAAACAGCACCGGCATGGAAAACAGCTAAGCAAATTGCAAGCGCTTCTCTTTCCATCTGAAAGACGGAACTGAAACTCGAAATTCGAGAAGGAATTCTTACGTGATCTGGTCTGCTAGAAGGCCTTGAAACATTCAGAAAGCGGTTTGACATTAAAAGCAGATGCGCAGCGTCCTTCAGAAACAGGAATGCGCAACATTCCAAACCAGTATTCTCTGCCGACGCCGGTTCCCATTGAAATGCGATTAACAAAGCGCTATTCGTAGAACAGCCCAGCCAACAGGATACGGCGACGCAGTGCAAAACAGCCCTAAGTGACCCGCCTGGCTGTGTTCTCAAGTCGTGGAGGTACTCCAATAAGCAATCAACGCCGGCCTATGAAATATGACGTATCGATTGAAACCAAGCAGGTATAGGTATAAAAGTAACTGGTGTTAAAAAAAATTTAGAAATTTCCCAGATAAATACGATACCACAAACGATGCGTAGTTATAGTTCAGGAATTAAACGCAGTTATATTTGAGGAGCATCTTTCTGAAAATGTGAAATGCGGAGAAAAATTAGTTGGCAACGCACAGAAAGGTAGTACAAAAATTCTGTAAATCTTATTTGTCTTTTATTTAAGCTCATATGGCTTCAGGGAAGTTACACTTCTTTCTGTAGAGTTGATCTTTACCGTCTGTGACGGGTTTTCTCTCTCACTTCTTAGTTATATTTAGAGACCTGCAAAATTCGCGTTATTATTTGGGGACATGTTAAACGTCAAACACGTNTCTCACTTCTTAGTTATATTTAGAGACCTGCAAAATTCGCGTTATTATTTGGGGACATGTTAAACGTCAAACACGTGTGCCTTTGCATTACGTTTGACATTGGACACACACTTCATTTGATACGCCCTCGGCAACTCTGCGCCAATGAACGAACACTTCAACAATTGCGTAGTCCAAGCACGTACAGTCCAGCCAGAAAGGGCGTGACTTCACATCTGTGCAGCAGCCAGTGGAGAAACGATCGAGTATGTACGGCGCTGTAAAGTTTAGCCTGTTGCAAAATAATCACGCGAGTTTCGCAGGTCTCTAGTTATAGGTACAGACCTGAAAAATTCGCGAGTTCAACGTCCTCCGGGCTACACTCCACGGTCTTATGTGCAATCGTGCAGTCATCGATTGCCCATTGGTTACTCGCTCCCACAGTTACAGTTACAGTTTAAAAATCCTTTATTGGTACTAGTAGAACTATAAGTACAAGTGAAATACATAATGGCAATATTACCATGCCAGCCCATTGGGATCTTGTAGTAGCTAGGAATGATTTTACTATAGACCCCCTTTTTCATGGGTCGTACATGTGACTGTGTTATACTAANATCTTGTAGTAGCTAGGAATGATTTTACTATAGACCCCCTTTTTCATGGGTCGTACATGTGACTGTGTTATACTAAAATACAGAGATAAGGGGAAAATTGAAAAAAAAAAACAGCTTTTGCTTGCAATTCGAATAAAATAAAAACCTAATGACTATGTTAACACAACTGTACACAGTGAAAGCACTTTTAAATTATAACTACATGGTGACTAGTCTTTGATGTGTTTGCACCTTAACCTAATGTGTCCTTGACCCACAGTGGAGAGCGACGATTGGGCGTGCATTTTGTTGCTTGTTTCTCATTGGCCCAGGGTTCTCCAGGAGGTGCCAAAAAACGCGTGTACCAATGGAAAAGGTGAAAACAATGTGAGAGTTTTCCAATTCTAACTTGTTCCAAAATTAATCCACGAATTTTTTAGGTCTGTAGTTACAGGTAGGGCCACCCTGTTTTTCGCTAGAATATCTCACGACTAGTCGTACTGCAAAACACGTTAGTTCAGAACGTATTTCGTGGTTGTAGGATGTCAACTCTTAAGTGTCTTAGGTGTCTGCCAGTCAAGAACCGACGTCCACCGTTGGAGTAAATTAATTATGATTGGCCCATTAGAATAGAAAGTGAATTCTCACACAGACACGCGGCCAATAGTCGAAGGGAATTTGAAAGTGTACACGTATGAAGTTGAAGTCTAGCCTGCGCATATATATTTTCGTGAAAAACAGGTGACCCCTGTTATAGGAATAGCTAGAGGTGCCCTTAAGAAGGAAGTGGTCCCAATTGCGGCCTTAGATGCACAATCTCTCTCTGCCACGATGTCTGCCATTTTGCATGTATTTCCATTTCTTGCAAGGCGTGTGGTACTGAGACTGTAATTGCACTGAAGTCCCGTCCCTATTTCGGTCCCCGGGGCCGCGGTCTTGTAGCGGCTAGAGCTCTCACCTCCAACGAAGGCGAAACGGGTTCGATTCCCGACGGGGATGTGAATCGTGCAGGGCGATGCTGCTGGCCCGTGGGTTTCCTCGGGGATCTTCCGTTTCCCCGCCCTTGCATTCAAGCGCTGCTCCATTCCCATCTCGGTTCATCCTCATCGGATTCAAGGCCACGTTTTTTAGAACCGCCCAAATCTCCCCACTACACTGCTTCGGACCACAACTGTAACAAATTATGAATTGGTCGGTTAGAAAAAAAAATTGCATGTGAGGGGACACGCACGATACTTGACGGGCGTGGTTACTGAGCAAAAGCCACGTCGAGAAGACGTACGAGACGGCATCACGAACAACTGATGGAGTTTGAGAGAGGGTGAAGTAAAGTTATGCTTAACTGATTGTTATTCGGACCGTTAGGACTTCACAGTCAGACCGAGTTGGCAACAGTGGACATGTTGAGGTAGCCGTGAATGGCAGACGGGTTCTGGACGACACTCCAACAGGCCACCAGGACAAGGTATACTTTTGTAGTTTATCTAAATATATATAATTTAAGGTGTTAGTCTCATATTTTCAAAAAATAGCCAAGTAAATATTTTTGCTTAGTAAGCTATACGTCCCAAACAATTTCAACCGAACTTTACATGCTGGCAGTATTTATATAAAAAAATATATATATAAAATGTGCTAAAACATAACCTTTTTGTCCGCCATTTATGAAGATCGTCACATGAGAAAATTGAGGTTTTATGCCATTTCTCGGTAACCAAACAACTGATTTCTACCTAATTTTACTCGCAAGCAGTGCTACGATATGCCATGAAAACTTACATGATTCACGTTACCTAGACATCTATTTTAAAAGTAACGGCCCTGTGAACATTTAAGGTTGGCAAACCCTATCTACCACTACACTAGACTGATTACATTCGAAGTTGATGCTCCGAATCCTAACTCCATGATGGAGATGGATGAACGCTGGCTTATGGTATGCTGTTTCCTGGGTTAGAGTCACGGGTACGACGGCTCGTGTGTATTTGTAATTGGCTCAGTAATGTTGCATATGTTTCTGGTTCCACCTCTAATGATGTTGCTGTCAACGAGACGTCAAGGTCTACCAACAAACTAAGCTTTTAAGAACACCATTAATAATTATTTGCACCCATGCAGAGGAAATTAGGCTCATTAGTTGTATCAGCGACTTCTTGTATATATTGTGAAGCTATAGCATTAAGCAGCAGTAAACAAATTGTGTACTCGTAGGTTTGAGCCGAGAAGATCGAGTATTAATAATGCTAAATTTGCTGGTGTTTGTTATGCTGTAAATCACCTTATGTGCAGTTCGCAGTAAACTGAGAACTTTTGGAAGCCCTGCTTAAGGGTCGTCGCCTGGGCAGGCCGCCGAACGGTGCGCAGAGCTCTAGCAGAAAACGTTTGATTAAAAAACCGCCCAACGTATCTTAGTGAGGTCTGCTTACGAATAACATTTAAGAAACGTTACGCGTCTGTGTACGTTTTTAAATTCCTTCATTTCTGTCTAAAGTATGTCTCTGTGATAATGAAAATGGCTAAAGCGGGTGTTTTCACAGTCATTTTTAGGTATGAACTTTCCGGTACAAAATATTAAAAAAAGGAATAGGGACGTGCATCAAACCTTTATTTTTATCATTACGTCATAAAATGGTAGGATCTAGGCTGAAAGTTTCACAGAGGCGCGTTATCGACGGCTAGGCTGCACGCCAGTTCAGTGCTTTGCGCGTAGAGGCGATGAGAGAGTTGCTGCACATACCTCGGTCGCCCCTAGCGCTCCCACGCTTTTAGGCCACAGACGTGCAAAATTCCTTCTACCAGGCGGGTTACCTTAAGATCTATTTGTATGGAAATTGCATATTCTTCCACTATAGGTAAAATTAACATTGCCACAGGCCTCATCACTTTATTCATGCGCCAGTTTAGTAAAACTGTGAAACTACTTTATAATCAAATATTTTACAAATTAACTCATTCTTACACTTAAATGCGTTAAAAAACAAAGCAAAGGAAATCATTTTGTACTTTACAAATGTTTACCTAATATAGTGTATTCGCGGTTTCTTCTCACTTTTTGAGTCAAACCTTTGAAAAATCATTTCTAGCATGACGTGTTTGGTTTTTTCCTAACATTGCCATGCATCACAACTGTTTTATACTTCTGCTAACACAAAAGTAACTTATTGTTAGTCAAATTGGATATTTATTTATGTCATATTTACAAATCTTAATATTTCATTTATAATTAATATGAATAAAACAGTGAGAATATACGTGTGTTGGTAATGCCTAGTAAGTTTTGCAAAATATTTAGTAACTGAGTGCGCACGAATGCGGCACGCTGTCCCCGTGGTGCAATTTTCTAGACACGTTTAAGCTTTGCTTGCACGACGCGGATGATTATCCTGGAAATATAATCTTAGCAGGAGCTCCAGAAAAGTAGAAAGTAACCGTGAATCGAGTATATACTTTTAATTCAACTTTAATACGTGGAACTACTTTCCCTCCGTCGATACCAACTTTACTGGGCGCATGCCAGTCGGTGTGCCCTTTAAAATGTGCGCTGGAAGGCGCAACTGGCATTTGCCCAAACGTTGATTTCGAATGTGTTCCGTTAACCGTAAACAGCTAATACACTGAAGAGCCAAAAAAACTGGTACACCTGCCTAATATCGTGTAGCCCCAACACTCCTCCCACAACGAGCTGGCAGGAAGTGCCGCAAGACGATGTGGCATGGACTCGACTAATGTCTGAAGGTATGCAGGAGGCAATTCATACCATGAATCCTGTTGGGCAGTTCACAAATCCATAGGAGTGCGAGGCGGTGGAGATCTCTTCTTAATAGCACATTGCAAGGCATCTCGGATATGCTACATAATGTTCATGTCTAGTGATTTATGTGTCTAATGGAATTTTCTAAAGTCATAAGTCATCTAAAGCCACTCGGTAGCAACTCTCAACGTGTGGGGTGTTGCATTGTCCTGCTTGAATTGTCCACGTCCATCGGAATGCACAATGGACATGAATGGGTACAGGTGATCGGACAGGATGCTTACGTAACTGTCACCGGTCAGAGTCGTATCTAGACATATCAGGGATCCCATTTCACGCCAACTGCACACGCCCCAAACCATGACAGAGCCTCCACCAGCTTGAACAGTCCCCTGTTGACATGTAGGGTCCAAGGATGCATAAGGATGTCTCCATACCCGTACACATACATCCGCCCGATACAATTGGAAACGAGACTCGTCAGACCAGGCAACATGTTTCTAGTCATCAACAGTCCAATGGGGGTGTTGGCGGGCCCAGGCAAGGCGTAAAGCTTTGT
>NQII01004535.1:0-125734 GCA_002778355.1 Clitarchus hookeri
GCCTAGCTAGGTCACTAAATGGTGACAAAAACTTCAGTACTATTTTTTTTTATTTGCCCAAAATATTTGAGTTACATTTGTTTGAAAATAAAATTTAAGGGCGTTTATTACCATAAATGTTACTATTTTATATTTGTACGAAATACTGTTCGACTTATATACAATACATGGAAGTATAATTTCCTATTATAAATCATTTTACACCCCATATTTTTTTTGTATATGGGCATGTCAGTATTACGATGTTAGTATTTTTTTGGGACATGCAAATAATAAAAACCAACTCACTTACCAAAATGAGATCATTCACACTGAAATAAGGTACCACGAGTTGTTGGAGAAAAAATTTGTAAAATCACGCTGTAAATTATTTTCGTAATTTTAATAATTGCTCAAAATAAGGAAAATTTTCATTTCTTTAATTTACGTGTTTTTTTGTAAAATCATATTTCCTCAGGATACCTTAAATAAATAACGACATCACTTTTTTAGTTACCCTTGTTAAACGTTTTCGTTTATTTAATTTGTACGCCAAAAATAAAAGTAAAATAGTGATTTAGAGATTCAAATGAAGCAAAATATATGCTGATCGAGTAAAAATACTCATAAGTAATGACTACAAGTTAAACGGTATATCGTACAAATATAAAACCATGCATTTTTTATTACCAACACTCTTAAGAATCTTTCCTTGCTACAAGACTGTAGGCTCCGTTTCCTACTTCCGCCTGAAACATGCGTCTTTGAAGGTAACAATTACTTAAAAATTTCATATTTTTAAATTCAAACCTTAACGCGCAGTATTTGAAGTAGTTACAGGTACGTGCATCAAACATTTACTTTTATCATTGAGAGTGCGAGATACGTTAATTAACATTAAACACGTTGATTGAAATGTACACGTTACTGGAAGCCAATATAACGAAAAAGAAAATATTTCCAATAATAGAAAATAGGTTTCTCCAGCATTGTGAAAAAAATACATTATACCGAAGTGCTGCATCAAACTAAAATATATGGCGCTGCATGGTAAACTGCAAATATACAGCGTTAGAAATTACTCAATAAAAATGCACCAGTTTGGCAATATATTCGTTCATAAACTCAGCGAATACTATTATCTACGATTGCACATCCTTGGATTTCTGCCTTGTCTTGCGATAATCTGCGTACGTAAATTAAGACGTCGAACAATAATAATTTACATCGTACGCTGTTTTCAATTAAAGCGGCAAGTAGCTGACTTACCACCGTGCTTTGCCCTGTTTAAAATCCAGTACCAAATATGTTGTTTCTGAAGTTTAATGGCAATGGTGTGGTGTAAATGAATTCAAATTTTGATAACATCTCCATTGCTTACAATGAGTACTAAAACCATTAAAAAAAACGAAAAATATAATCCATATATGGATGAGAAAAACAAATGTCAAAGTATCTAACGTCCCACACAGCTCTCACGCCAACACTGATAAACCGCAGAATCGGCGAAGGGCCCACACGGAAAATATTTTTTTCCCCTTAAAAAATGCGTAGATTGACAGGGCGATGAGAAATTACACAATAAACTCAGAACATGGGAAATCGTGATTTTTTTTTTTTTCGTGTCTATGTATCGTCAACAAAGGGACCACGGTCATGGCGTGATCACGCATCCGCCCTCTACCGCGGTGAGCTGAGTTTAATTCCTGGCGGCGTCAAACCAGGATTTATGCACTAGGGCGCCGTAGACTCCAGGTCCAGAACACGCATTAACAGGCGACTCCCCATCACTGGCAGTGAAGGCAGTCTAGATTTGAGTCTTCAGTGTTCACAACTCAGGCACGCCAGTTATGCTGATCTCGTAGTAAAGGCTGTTCACGGTAGGGTGAGCATTTTTAAAATATACCTGCGCATACATATTTTAAATAGCGCACTGAATGTCATGCGCCCAGCAAAAGTGGCAACAATGGAAAGAAAGTAGTTCTATGTGTTAACATTAAATTACAACATGTGTGAATATTGACATTTTTTTTTTTTTTTTTTTTTTGTTTTATTGTCCATATAAGTATTATAATTAAAACATTTGTGAAATGTTTGCTTTTCTGAAAAATTTACAGTTGCCCGACGCACGAATAAAGAGATCAGGGTCGTGGTGACGTTAATTGTACATAAGGTGGAAGAATACACAACATGCATACAAAAATCTTCAGCAGGGCTTACAAAAGAGCTCGTTTTACCATGTACGGCCTATATTTCCATGAACCCAGGGGCAGATCCAAGGAGGAAACTAAGGGAACTTGAGACCTTCCCTTAGAGCTTGATTTTTACTCTGGATAAAATGAGAATATTTTTGAAACCAAGTAAATTGTTAACGGCTGTTCACGGTAAAGCGAACACTTTTGATACCAACCTTTGATATATATCCCTGTCCATAACTACATACGTATATACTGCAGTACGTACTGGCGTATAGGCTGCCAATTAGGTTGATAGTGAAGTAATAATCAAGCCAGTGCATAAGAATTGACGCTGTACTGCGAGTGTGATGTTAAATTAAATAACTATAGTATATTCGCGGTTTCTTCACACTTTTCGAATCAAACCTTTGAAAATTCACCCCATGTATGGCGTCTTTGTTTGTTTTCTAAGTATGGCACAGCCCACAAGCGTTTTATAATTGTGCTAATATAAAAAAAAAATCCCATTTTTGGTTAGACTGTACTTTTATATTTATTTAATATATAAGTTATGTTATTTCCTTTATAATTAACATGAATTAAAACAGTGAGAAAATAGGTGTGTCGGTAATGCCTAGTAAGAAATAGTTCTTATGCAAAATATTATGTAAGTGAGAGCGCAGGAATTCTGTGCGCTGTCCATTTGGTTTGTTAATTTTATAGACTCGGTTAAGCTTTGTTTCTATGAAGCGGAAGAATATCCTGGAAGTAGAATTCGAGCATGGCAACAGGAAAGTTGGAAGCGATCGAGAACGGACTGTACACTGTGCACGCTTACTGTGTACTCCGCAACGTTTACTCTTAGTTGGCTCTCCGCCAATGGAGTGGCGAAGTTGTCCGTGTCCCGAATAAACTGTCGTTACACAAGTAACCGGATTTGAAATGTATTTCGTATATTTGAGCAACCGTACAAAAACTGTTTCTTTATTTGTGGAATTGAATAACGATCGGTTGCAGTGTTCTTGTGATATTCTTGAAAACAACAGTGAAACAAACAGAAAACAACAGTAAACCACTTATATGAGCTCGAGTTTTGTTTTCAAGAGCATATTAGTTTTTCAGAGAAACGTAACCCATTCTACTCTTGGACTCTTTCTCAGAGGGGCAGAGACAACACAAATAACTTTTGTTATAATGTGTGTACCTTCTTCATTTTCGTTAATTTAACTATTTTTGGGGATTTAGCATAAATAAATCCATTTTCAGGTTACATTATTAGTTAGTTTCTATGACTATATTAATGTTGATATTAATGCTTATAGAAATTTTTAGGTGGTAATCACAGCACAATTTAAGTATAACGTGTTCACTTGTTGTAGTTTACTCAAATTAAGTACTTCCCTTTCAACCTAGTCAGTACGTAACCTGCCGTTAACTACTAACAAAACAGAAACGATTTTGGGAAAAAAGCTTAAGACAAAGGAACACATGGTAGTCAATCAAAACTAAATAATTTTATATATTTATCATATTTGGTAAACAACAAAGTGTTTTGCAGCAGCGCTACATATCAATAACGAAAAAAAAAAAATTATTGCAAGTTTAAATAAAACCTATTTATTACTAGCCATTATGAGCATACGTATTTTCTCACTGATTTTAATTCATTTTGACTATAAAATAAATGTAATTTATAAATAAAACAGTTGTCCAAATTTTATTTAAAAAAAAAAGATCCATTGTATTTAATGGAACTCAAAATACTTGTGATATGTGATATATTTAGAAAATATCCAAACCTGTCGTACATGGAATGACTCTGGAAAGGTGTGATTCGATAAAAAGTGAGCACAACACGAATATGTTATAGTCTAGCATTATTTCTGTTTACCAATTGTGTATCACTCCGCCGCGCATAACAATCAACATCCTTAAAAGCTTGTTTGGCTAATACTGGCACGTTGATCATGTGACACTTTAAATTGATACAGTCGTAAATGTAATACTCTTACGACGATTATTACAACATTATACCAAACTAAAGTAAATCGATCCCATTTGCCAATAGTTTTGAACACCATACTTTTAATTAATTATCAATATATATATAACTATTGTTCTTGAGTCGTTGCCAACATTATCATAGATATTCTGGTATAAGCTGTTCACAGTAAACTGAGCACTTCTTAAAATTCTTCCACCGTATGTAAAATTGACTTTGTTGTGGGCCTCATCACTTTATTGAGCCTTGGTCAAAGGAAAGTGTAAAATTATTAGGAAAGTAAATATTTTACAAATTTGCTAATTCTTACGTTTATATGTATTTAAAAAATAAAATTAATGAAATATTTTTAGTTTTTACAAATGTTTACGTAATACTTATAATTCGACGGTAAAACATGGAACAGCTTTCCGTCCTTTGTTGCCAACTTTACTGGGTGTATGCCAGTATATGTCTTGTTAAAATATATGTGTAGGTATGGGCAGTGACATCTTTCAAAAGTTGATTTAAAAAGTGCTTACTTAATCGCGAACAGCTTTTAAGTGTATATGCAAAAGTTTTTTTTGTCAAATGTTTGTTCAAAATTTTTGAATTAACCAAGAACCGTCCATGCCAATGTTAAATTCAGGGAATTCAAAATTTTATAAAATATGTCAGTAGAAACCCAGAATTTCCAATAATAATAATGAAAATAACTTTTTTGGATTATAAACTGAAAAATTTAAGAGGGAATTCTTCTTTTCCAAGAGACATTCGTAAGTGCATGTTGCCCAGCTGACTCCGGAGGCATGCTGTGGTGCCGCGCAGGTTAATGTCATCATGAGGTAGTAGTATTTATTTATCTTTACAACATACTTAGATAGCGTGTTGCGTAATATGTTAAACCGAGAACCAGTTGGAGCAGACGATCATTTGAAAAGGTTTCGCTAGTGTTTAAAGTTTATATCAAAACCTGGAAATTTTACTGCGAAAAAATTTGCTCACGAAAGATGCAGATGTTTTGGATTTCAATTTTTGCAAATTTGTTTTGGTCGGGGAGAATTCCATCAAATGTACCGTGCGAGTCTTTTACCATTTCTGAAAATTTCAGGTATATAAGCATTTGTGATTGCATTTTGTGGAGAGATTGAAGGTTTATCGACCGTTTGTTGAATACACACGATTAGTTCAATCCATCAGTCGCGTTTCATTACAAAATATAGTTTGTATAATAATTTTTACTTTATGTTTTGATTTTCTAGCAGTATCTGTTCGTATAGCATTTATCTTCATGAAGAGTTGTAAATTTTTATAATAGCAGGTTTTTCTTATCAAATTTTTAATTATACACCTTACTTAAAATTAATTTTGGCTGTCATTGCATACGCATGTCTTTCAGTTAATGCATTAATTATAACCGTACATGTGGCATATATATTATATCTTTGTAAACGACGTTTGTTGCAAAATTTTCCGTACTTTATGAACAAGTAAGGTAAACATACACAAGTGAATATTTAATTAAAGTATCGTGTTGCTGAATTCAGGTGAACAAATTAAATATAAAAATTAAATGAACAATAATTTTAATAATAAAATTTAAAAACACATCAAAATTGTTATGAAATTAATTATAATTTCGTATACTTTAGGCTGCAAGATAAGCAAGAACTTGATACAAAGTCAATAGTAAACAAAGAAAAAACCCCAATTAAATGTGTTATTTGTTCACCACAATACGTTTCCATGAGTGTTTTTATAAGCAAAATTAAAACCTCGTATTAAAAGTTTTATGTAGCTGAGATTTAAAATATTATCTTTTACTTACAAGTTATTCGGAAATAATTATGAATAATGAGCGAATTGTATTGATGAAATTGAATAGTTTAAACAAATAATAAATAAAATATCTTATTTAGTTAAAACATTTATTACGATCAAGCAATCTTACGTTTTAACTAGCCGTAACAGTGTTAATTATATAATTCAACTTGCTGGGTAGAAAGTACCAGTAAACTCATTTTTAGCGATGTGGGATATCGTTAATCAGTACAGAAGTGTTCGTCTAAGTATCGAAAGGAAATTTATGTGAGTGAAGTAACCATTACTTATGGTGCACTCTGTGCATGCTAACGGAATCGTTGACTTGTATTAATCCCTTCCAACATACAATTGATTTATATCGGGATTCAACTGATTTTTAAGAGTTCATGTTACCGGAAATCAAAGCTTGTAGAGGCATACTGAACTACTTTAACTCTGAAGTGGGTACAAATTGACCGCCTTTCATATTTTATCACCGTTTTAAAAATCCTAAGCGCTGAATAATTATTGTTTGAATTGCTTTTACAAATGTGGAGGTAAACAAAATGGAAGAAGTTGCTAAAGATTTTCTCAGTGCCCCGATGGGGCAAATTTTATTAATATGAATACGAAAAAAATAATTTTTCGAAGAACACGAGTAGATCCATAATTACGAGAGCTTACTATTTTACATTTAAAGTAGTTTAAAGATAATCTTAAACTACACTGTTCGAAGAACATAACCAAAGCACCTATTCCAGCTATTTGCAAGATAAAGAATAAACATTGCTTGAGTATTATGGACGTCTCTTACTTGGAGGTTTTGAGCGCGTTTGAGACAGGGAAGCGCGGGAGCGATAAGGACTACTATGACACGTGCGCCTGATGTCCCTTCGCTCCTACGCGCAAGGCGCCGAACTGGCGTGTAGTGTTCCCGTCGTGCCTCGCGTACCTATGGGACTTTAAGAGGCAACCCTATAATTTTTCGGTGGAAAGTCTGGTAGCAAAGTTCACTGCAGATCCCTATAATAGTTTCGCATGTTTCCAACCAGTATTTTTTGAGTAGAGAGACCTGCAAAAGTTGCGTTATTATTTAAGGACAGACTGAAATCCAAGTTATTATGCGTTTGACTAACTTCAGCCACTGGCAAAAAATATGTTTGGCACGCTTTGGAGAGCTCTTGATCCAATAATACAAATTCAGCTGTGGTGTGGCCAATCTCTTTAAAGGAGATCGGACAGATACGTGAGGTTGATTACAGTGCAGCGGCCAATGAAATCAGGAACTGTAGTCACTTGTTTATGATGCAGTGGAGTCTATCATGTTACCGAAATTCTGAGATACAGCAATGTGGAAAAGTAGTTTTTAGCTATGTTGGAGGGCTCGGGAATAGTATTTATAATGCACATGATGTATTTAGAGTAGTATACATACCTCGCCTGATTTGTGTTTTATTTTTTACATTAGTATCATGGGAACACGTTTAATGGTTTGGTAAAAAAAAAATACGAATTTTAAACTACAAGCCGATTGGCGCCCTTAAGAATAAATCGTTGGACGCAAAACGCCTCTGAATGTTTTCGCTAAGTACATATCTACACAAAGTAAGTAGGTTGGACAAGTAAGGGGTTTGTTCCTACCCTCCAACATGCCCTCAGGTAAGAGAGTGTCTTGTGGTTCGGAGACCCCTGCAATAAGGAGGTCCCCTCCCATTTTGCTTTCCTGCTCATTACAGTGCATAGTAGAACATTATCTTCAACCTCAAATTGTTCCCTAGAATGTGTGCAGTTATGCTTAGGAAATATTGTCCGAGCAGTGCACTTTAAGATATAATAAACTAAGTTTACAGATATCCACAAAATTAATTATAATGTTGAAATTTTGTAATGAACCCTTTTTAAATTGTACATACTTCATGTGATGTTATTTATGACAAATAAATGGACACAATACCTATATTTTACGTAACGACTATACAAAATCACATTTTAACTTCTCTCTAAGCACACAGAAATTAAACAATAAAAAAAGGGAGGCTGAAAGATACAGTAGTTAGTCCTTTTTTACAAGGGACCGCGCTTAATGAGGTATTTTACACAAATTCGGGGACATACACAAAAAGAAAATGTATTCATATATTTTACTATGTGGTATAACATAGATGCTGATGAAGTTCACGTATTATTATCAAATGTGAATAATATAAAATATTTTAATTGTATTAGTTTTCATCATTTTTGTATTGTATAATCAATAAAATGATAAATTTTACGCGGGACCGTAAAAAAAGCCATCGTAATTCAATTATTTATTTGCTTGAAATGTCATAAACCATAACGTATACTTGTTGGAAAGATGTTATTAACAAATATACTATAACGAATATTGTTATAGTCAATTGCTATACATTTTTTTTTTTACGGATTAACCCTTCCTGCCAGTATTACCAAATGTCGTGACTAAATTACCTTATTTGTAGCTATAGAGCACTTACACAGCTTCGAGCGAAGATCTTACCGCACAGAACCTAGTCACTCGATCACTAAACGTTTGCCGGTGGTTTATGGCCCCGCGGGGCTTACCCAATAGACGGAAGTTGAGTCGCGAAAGTGAAACAGACGTACACATTCATTACGTCTAGCCTGTTAAGGAATCACTGCGGAAAATAGCCGCCTCCCCTACTCCCAGTTTTCGTGAGTGGTAGACGAATTTAGGCGCCCGACTGTTAGAGAATGAATTGTGTTGTAGTGCAGTTATAGCACAAAGTAAATAAGAATACAGAGGTTAAACAGCAGTTTATTCCGCAAACTCCAGCCCCACAAGCCACCAAAATGGCTTCATTAGCCAGCAACATGTCGGAACGCCGTTCGCCAATCGCCGCCTGGTGACTTAGTCGCCAGCTAGTAGCCCAGCCAGTAGGACACATTTCGCGGAGCGCGGTAGCCAATCAGACACAAGGCCTGTTCCCAGACCTTCGCACAACCAATGAACGAATGGGTACGTACACATCAAAGGAACCGCCACGCAATTTCGGGTGTGGGCATGGTTTAAAAATAAACTGATTACCACACGCGCTGAAGACACGCTTTCTTTTGAAACCATTCAAACTTATAAAGTTTACTTATTCAGAGTTAGGTACCCATTAATTTCGTGAATCCATTTATTACCATCACTGTTTAAATTTTTTTGAATATCCACGAAAATGTTAATGTAAATATGCAGTTTAAGTACGGAAACGCCCTCCGTAATGATGCAAAACGAAACTGAGCTTCGTACGCAACCAGTCCGTATATATAACAGTTCCGGGGTTTAAAAACGAAGAATTCTGAGATTACACGAGGCGTTCTTCAATTCTGTCACCAGAAAATCTTAGTTCCTCCACAGTATTAACAAAATGAGGTTGCAGGGTGTTCAAAGTTCACGAACTGTGAACTATTTCTATTGTCGTATGCGAATTCAGGTCGAAGACCAAACATTTAAAATTTATTTCTTATACCGTATTAAACAACCTAATTACGAAAATTAAACTTTTGTTTTGCAATATTTCTGATAAGCTGAAAGTAAACTGTAGAACTAGAATCCAATTCACGAAAAATTTTCGGGAACCATCCGGAAGTTTCGTAAAAGTTACGGGAATTTTGTTATTTAGAAAAACTAAGTGTCAGTAATTAAACGAAGATATCAGGATAATCTTATTCCAGCACCCTTGCGTAATTTCATGTACAATTTTATAACCGTGAGGTTAGACTTCACACTCGGGTATAAATACTGTCGTATCGACTTCATTCTGCACACTGGAGGTACTATTAATTATACGAAGCGCGAAATAAAGTGAAGAAATTGTTGGCAGCCGACCAAAATAATGATAGCTCCTACCGCAAAACCGTTTGTGAAAAATCATGGAAAACATAAGTGTGTAAAATAATATGTTGCTAGATAAATTCACGAAATTGAAATAACTATTTAAAAAATAACTATTNATGATAGCTCCTACCGCAAAACAGTTTGTGAAAAATCATGGAAAACATAAGTGTGTAAAATAATATGTTGCTAGATAAATTCACGAAATTGACATAACTATTTTAAAAATTACTGGTGCAGTTAGTGATAATTGTTTGGGATGTTTTCGAAATTCTAAAAATGATATATTTCCAAAAGCGTACTTTTGATTAATTGTTAACTTCAGGGCTGCTAGGTGAAAGGAATTAAACATTCTGATGCACAGGATTACCACAATAATATGCTAAAAAAATTACTTTTTCTGGAATACATAAAATATTAAATGTTAATAATTCACGAAATATTAAACTAGGGAAAACGGAAAACATTAACTTAAAGCAAAGTTTTTTTTTTTAAAGAAACAAGAAAATGTTAGAAATCAGAAATATACGAAAGATTCCTTTGTTGATTGATTACGCAGACGTATAAGTAATTTGTAGCAAGTGTTTGATAAAAAATTTTTTCATTACTCTAAGTCAGTTAGTATTTATTATCGTGAAATTCAGAAATTGGAAAATTGTGTTTGTGATATCCAACTACTTGAAAACTATGATTGTTTTTTTATTTTAGGGAAATGGGATTTTATACAACGTTAGAGTAATGTAATGCGTTGTGTAATATAATGTGTAGTATTTCGTATAATAAGATTAATTTGTGTTAGTCACCACATTAAGGTTTGTTCAAAATTTCTATCAACCTTTGCGCTGGAACTTTATCCTTATTTTCGCTGATTAAATCCAACTGTGTCACGTCTCAAGGTCCTTGTTTTTCATAATTCCGGACAACATACTGGCTACGCAACTCAGGTAAAACGGCGTCCTGAAAATTGTGCACTTGAAAAAGCATAATTTCGTGAAGCATGTTTAAAACTGTTTTCCACAAATTAGTATTTAAAAAGGCGGCTGTTTAAATGTAAATGCTGCGTAGGTGGCAATAAAATGTATGCATTGCAAATTTAATCGGTATTTTTTTTATTCGCATGCAGTACAGAAAGTAATTTAACAACAAATTTTATATTTCCTACGCCGTGTCTTAAAAATATATATTACCCTGACATGAAAACGTCCCTAGGAATTTGAAACTTAGGTCACACAGTACACAGTAGTTTCACTCCACGTCAAGTTGGACATATCCCTGTCATAGCATGTCGTAAGTTTCTAGTGGAACAAGTTTCTTTTTAAATACTAAGAGTAGACAATCATTAAAATAAACTTTGCCTGGGCCTCCGTTAAATGAATTTTACTTTAAATGACAGTAACTTATTAGCCTATAGCGATACAGATGATACTCAGGTGACCATTGTACAAACGTAACACACTAAAAAAAAATACTGAATACAATTTTAAAGTTCTAACTACTCCAAATTGAAAACATTTTGGTTTTTTGTGTATGTAGTGGATTATTCAACAGATTTGGTACAATTTGAAAGTGCGGCCCAGCATTCAGCTTCTTCATAAGAGGCCATATGTTCATTGGCTGCCACTCCTGTTATAAGCCTGGTATGACCATACAGAGCTGAAGGTTTACCATTGGTTCAACGTCCTCTGGGGCGTGTCGTAATAAGGACGGTCTAATGGAGCGGAGAGATTTGGTCGGCTCTTAACAACGAGGTCTTGAGAGCCGATGAGTGTGAAGTGAGGTGAGTATGGAACAGCGTAGGGATGTAAGGGTTGGTAAAACGGGAGACCCCCGAGAAAATCCGGCGGCCAGCGGCATCGTCTGGCACGATTCCCATGTGCGAAAATCCGGGAGTCACCCCGCCGGGAATCGAACCAGTTTCGCCTAGGTAGGAGGCGAGTAGTCTAATCACTACACAGGCATCAAAGGGTGTATATACTAACTCGAAAGGGCAAAACCTACTGCAATCTGAAGTCCAGCCCAGTACCAAATTTTGAGCGAAATTCACAACGTTTATAATTTTCAGGCAAGTACCAAGGCATTTCCATGAGATATAAGTAGAGAGCAGGAAATTTCGCGATTTCATTTCAGGACAAGCTAGACTTCACACGCGTGTAAATTCGACTTTCTGTTTCAATTGTATCGCATTTTGTAAGACACGTCCTGGACGAATTTGAACCAATAACTGACCTCCAAGAAAACTAGGCCCGAATGCCGTTGTATCTGGTCTGCGATGAAACTGGGGAATCAGCCAATGAACAACTAACTGAGGCTGAAGTACACAAAGGATTGTAGAGTCTAGCTTGTTACCAAATGAATCTGCGAAATGTACGGGTCTCTAATTATAAGCAAGGAGCAGAAAAATTACAGCGAATTAGTGTAAGAATAGGCATAACCTAGCACTTCAACTGACAAATAGATACAACGTTTTATTAGTTACAGCGAACAAACGTAAAATAAAAATATGTTTCTGTTTCGTGTTATTGGCAGCAGGTGTTTTTACGAGACTACTGGGTGCAGGGTCAACAACGAATGATAACTCCCACATGCGAGGGACTTTGTTCATTGGTCGATCTTTCCTGCTTTGTACAGTGGATACCATTAAAATGACCCCATGTGCTACGTTCCGGGTACTATCTATTTGCGTTATCTTCAAACGTTTTGAATCAAACCTTTCAAAAATCGCCCCATGACGTCCTTGGTTGTTTCCTAAATATGACATGCATCACAAGCGTTTTATACTTGGTTTAACATAAATATGCCATATTTTTATTAAATTAAACAATAACTTATATTTGATCTATACGTTTTAATATTTAACTTGTGATGCATATGAATAAAAACATGGGGAAATTAGGTGTATTGGTAATGCCCAGTAAGAAATAGTTCTCATGCAAAATTATATTACACCGAGTGCGCACGAATGGGTCGCGTTGTCGCTTTGGTGTAATTTTCTAGACTTGGCTAAGCTTTGTTTGCATGAGGCGGAGGAATAGTCTGAAAGTAGAACTTTGGCACGGCTTCAAAAAAGTTGGAATAAACTGTGAATGGACTATATAGGACATTATGATTGGCAGGTTTAAGACAATTAATTTCGTCCTGTTTCTTTGCAGTTGGGTCACAGTCAATTCAATTTAAGAAAAACTGAAATAAAACAAGGGCGGGATTCCATGCTACCTCGTTTGTGGCAGTACTTGCTGCTGACTGGTGTAGCAGGAAATTAACGAACAGGCGTGTATGTACCTTAACCTGCAGATCATTGATTCCGTAAATTGTTCCAGTCCATTGTCATAATTCGCATTGTGACACTGAACATTCTTTCCCCACCTACTGTTGGGAGAGAAAAAAACCCTTCCACTATTCCAACCCATACTCTTTAGTGGTGTGTATATGTGAACGGGAACAGAACTGACTGGCTGTTGCCTAGAACTTTCACTGTAGGGTTAAGTCTTCATTACGGCAAAATTATTGTCCCAGTGCCGATTATACATTTGTCAGGGTTTAAATCGCATATCTTAACAACTTGATGGGATAAAAACAATATACATCTGTTTGAGTATAATACGATAAGAAAAAACTAACACTCACCACGCCACGTTGAGTGTCACAAATACATGACACTGGAAATAAAAGGATTATTTTAACGTATATGGAATGGAAAATTCTATATTAAAATTGACGAAACATACAAAAACAACTACTGATAAATATTTGATCTAGTGATGCGAGCGCGTATGGAAAATTTTTGGTGAAACCATTAATTACATTTTTGATACGTTATCATTACCGGTATTATATTTTGCTGAAATATTAAAAGTTTTTTTTTTAAATTTAGACATTCTGAGTTGTCTTCCTCTGATTATTGCGGCTAGACTCATTACATACGCCTAAACCTTCTTGAACTCTCCGACGCTGCAGGCAGAAAATACTGCATCGTGTTTTATCCTACTTGGGTTTCCCTGAACATTCGCGTTATCAAATTACATTTTATTTACGTGCTGCAAATCGCTTGCATGAAACCGCGTGCGCTGAGAAACCTTGCTCACATTATAAATGGACGCAGATATTTCCATTACTTGCATCGTATAATTGCAAATATACCACGTGATTGCAAATTCCTTCTTTTTTCTAAACCAAACTAAGAACAAGTTAGTAAAACTGGTTCCCAATATTCGCTACACAGATTAAGCAGTCCTCGGCCGTGGAGCCACCCGCAGAATACGCGGGCTGGGCCATCATCGGTGAAGCAGGTAATGGGAGTATGTTTTATGGTACACTTATATAACAAACATTTAATTTAAATTATTGAGTGAAGCATGTTATGTATTACGCGTGTATGCAAATCGTTATATGAAATACGTATTTATTTTGTTACGCAATGAAGGCAACGCGATCTTCTCAGTGCAAAGAGTTTCCAACTAATTGACCATGGACTGTGTGCTAAAACTGTTGGTACGTTCATCGGTAGCTCCATGATCATAACCGGTTAGGTAACCTGGACACGTGCGAGACGTAGTGGTGAGACGATTCAAGGACCTCTCAGTGGTTTACAACGCGAGAGCGTCTTGGCCTCTCATACACTATCATTTAAAAGATGATTAAGACATTCAAGAGAAAATATATACAAGTCTCCACTTATGTGGGAAGTGACAAGTGTGTGGATTGTACACATTCAAAACAGTGAAAAAAAAGTCTGCGTTATCATGTGCATTCTGATCGATTGCGTACGAATTACAGAACTGCTTGTGTCGCTATTAATCTGGTTGTAGGTAGACCCTTATTCGTGTAAAGATAGTGGTCGTATGTTAACTTGGCGTGTGGTGTGTTGCTAATCTCATTGCAGAGTCGACATCCATCCCATGCCAACGCCAAGTACCGCTGCAACAACTAGCTAAACCAGTTTAGTGAGTCACAAAACGAATCATATGGTGCGTACAGAGAAGAGGAGTGGAGTGGTTCGGGCGGCGGTATTGAGAGCAGTCGAGGTTGAAGCGAGGTGAGTATAGAGCAGAGCTGGAATACAAGGGTGGGGTAAACTGGAGATCCCCGAGAAAACCCGCCGACCAACAGCATCGTCCGGCACGATTCCCACGTCCGAAAATCCAGGAACTAAACCCGTCGGGGATCTAAACCAGGCTCGCTTGGTGATAGGCGAGTGTTCTAGCCCCTGCATCACCGCAGCCTCTATGAGGTGCTTAAAGTTGTGCACTATGGTGCAGGTAGGACATTAAAAAAAATTATTTTAGGATTAAAAAATTTGGGGTATCACACAAAAGCACTTGGCTGCCCGATTGGGATGCTATAGTTATGAATATTAAGAATAAATTTACAACATTTGAAGGCCCGTTCCTCAGAAAAGATCCACCATAGTACAAATGTACAAGTACATTTTTATGATGTTTTGTTGAGTAATATGCTCTTACTTCATTTACTTCCCACATAAACGGTAAATGCCGATTTAGGTGACAGGGAATTAGGTGTATCGAGAATAACTGAACCTCTAAAGCTGATAACTCGATGACAATGCTATTGGAACGAAAAACACTCTTGGTTTATCGGAAACCAACACCACGTTAGTTGGAAGGAACAGAATAAGTGACATGTGTGTATATATCTTTATATTATGTATATTATAAGTTTAATGATCTGGCCCACGTAAATAAAGCTAGCCCCAGTGTGGTTTTTTTAAATTTAGTTTTCATTAACGCCTCCACTTTATGCCATTTTTAATAAAAACTAACTGCCTTAGAACCTCAAATAAACTAATTTTATATCTGAGAACGGCACATACCCAAGCCTTAACCATGAATCGAACCTGGGACCGCGTGTTGGCAAAGGTTGTCGCCTTGTTAACTTTGGCTGCGGAAAATCCGTGTATTATAAACGTGAGAGACCAAAGGATAAGGCTGCAATCCTGACTGATTAGGGCGAAGTCTTACTCTCTGGCCACTTGGAGCGATGAAGAATGGCTTGTAGCTGCTTTCAGGGCAGCGGTCCCGGCAAGGTCACAGGTCAGGCAAGTTGCGGTCCGAACAGGGTCAACACGAAGCCATACCCCCGTGTGGAAACTCCCCGTCTCCTCTCCGCTCGCCAGCCACGGGCGCAAGGCCAGTATGGCTATTACAATGCCCGCCTAATTCGGAGATCTGTTTATATGAATGGGAAGAGCCTATAAGACCGACCTTGGCCTGTTGATCGACCTCGCATTCAAACTTTATGGCTGTGGGGTTGGCACACTCGGGATGTGTGTTTCCCTTGAAAAACGAAAGCTTAGACCTTGCTAGGATTATTATATCATATATATTAAATATTGGGAAATAACAAGTTTCACGTCACGTGGTTATACGCCGATAGGATGAATACAATAAACCTGCTATTTAAAGTGGGCCCTAAACTGTGTGATTGCCTAACAGTCTGCTCATAAATTTTTAGGCATGCTGTGGTCAGGATTTGAATAGTTATATTTTAGACTCGTCTTCACATAAGCATGATATCTTAGTCATCACAACCGTCGAGAGCGTGGGACGGAAACAGTATATTTTCATACTATAACCTAGTTCCTTTAATTCCATGTAGAAAACCGATTACAGATTAAAGTACACATTTAGAATGTTTAAGTATCAGAAGAATAAGTAAAATTTTGCGAATAAATTTATGTTACCTTTTGTTACCATTGTAACAAACAGAAAGTCAGCGTACAACAAACAAGCTACACTGTGGCCTAAAAATTAGTATGTAAACTTGCATTTATTAGCCTACTTTCCGAAGGGAAGAAAGGCTATGAGATCACTTTCCTGCATGTGTGTCTGTGTGTGTAACAATGTGTGTATTTATGTGTTGGCGTCTGTATGTGTGTTTGAGCGCGTGTGTTCCCCTTTTCAATTTTTGAACGCGTCAACCTGATTTCACCAAACTCGGTACATATATAGTACTTCGTCAGGAAATTTGACATTAATAGTTTTCCACTACCTCGGGCAATTACTTTCAAAATGGCGGCCATTTTATTTCTAGGGTGAGATGTATCTTGGGAACCATTTAACGGATTTAAACAAAATTTTGTATGCTGGCAAAGCACCGTGCAGACATTAAATTTCGTAATCGATATTGTTGTTAGTCCGCCATTTATAAAGACAGCACCATATGTAAAAAAAATTACGTTATATCTTGAAAACTATAAAAGCAATATATATTCAATTTGGCACGTAAGTAATACTATGATAGGCATGTAAACGTAAGTGATTTAACTTGATTAAGTACTTATTGATGATATAAAATGAACATTGCTTCAGTCAAAACCAAAGTTCTGTTAAATCGGCGAGACTATTGCTAACCCCTTACCGATCGCAAAAATTTTCCACTGTAACTGTTCAAAGGAAGAAATGTTTGGTCTGACAAGTACTTATTACCTAGCAGTAATTTACACCATGGAGCCTACGAGAAGATCCACTGTAGTTCTGTCATACTAGCAGCAGCTAGTTATATAGTTTAGACGTGTCAGTAGCTGCCAATAATATTGCCAGCAGGAAATCTTTGCCGGTTATTGGTGCTGGTTTTTGACCGCGAACAGCACCGGTCATGATTTTACCTGTTCTGCATAAAGTCGTGAATAAACTAGTATATTCGGGATATACTGTTAAGGGGCTACGTCAGTACCGTAGTTGAGATAGTAATGTAGACATGATTTATACTACACATGTCATCATTGACAAGCGCTATATTCACCAAGTGNGGGCTACGTCAGTACCGTAGTTGAGATAGTAATGTAGACATGATTTATACTACACATGTCATCATTGACAAGCGCTGTATTCACCAAGTGTGTGTGTGTGTGTGGATTATGCAATGAATAGAGACCTGTAAATTCGCGTTATAATTGGCTGCTACATAGATGTGGAGTCACTACTTTTTTTTACTGGACGGCACGTGATTGGACTACACAATTTTGATTTGTTCATTTAATGGCACAGATTTACCCAGGGCGTGCCAGATAAAGTATGGTCAAATGACAAACGTATTGCAAAGGTACATGTGTTTGAAGTTGAAGTGAGTGAAGAGATTTGGGCGGCTCTTAACAGCGAAGTCTTGAGAGCCGATGAAGGTGATTGAGGTTAGTATGGAGCAGCGCCGGAATGAAAGGGCGGGGATAACGGGAGATCCCCGAGAAAACCCTCAGATCAGTGGCATCGTCCAGCACGATTACCACATACGAAAACCCGGGAGTAACCCGGCCGGAGATTGAACCCGGTTCGCTTTTGTGGGAGGCGAGCAGGCTAACCGCTCAGCCTCCGTGGCCACGTTTTAAGTTGAACCTTTCCCCAAATAATAACGCGAATTTTGCATGTATCTAGCAAAGAATGATAATTACAAATAAACGTGTCTCATATCAAACATAGATGTCAATCACGTGTATAGCCTATTCGCGGTTTCTTCACACTTTTTGAATAAAACCTTGGAAAAATCACCCCATGTATGCCGTGTTTAGTTATTTCCTAAATATTCCATGCATAAAAAACGTTTCATACCTTTATCAACGTAAAAGAATCCTATTTTTCATTAAATTGAAAATATGCGTATACTTTTCTTATAAATTATAATATTTAATTCATAATTATTATGAAAATAAACTGTGAGAAAACACGGGTGTTGATAGCGCCTAGTATGAGATAGCTCGCACGCAATATATTATTACAACTGAGTGCGCACGAATTCGGTGCGCTGTCCTTTGGTGTATTTTTGTAGAATTAGTTCAGCTTGGTTTGCGCGAGGCGGAGGAATATCCTGGAAGTAGAACTTTAGCAGGGATTCAGGAAAGTATGAAGTAACCGTGAATAGATTATACACTTCAGTTTCCTACACAATAGGATCGTGTTTAGACACGCACAAGACTGCTCTGAGTTCACATAAAACGTGCTAATGAAACGAGGGTGGGATCCATTGCCACTTGGTCTGAAGTTATAGGGCCACTCGCAGGGAAAGAAGTAAATGAAGAAATATCTTGTACTCTAGGATGCATAGGACTGAGGAGTCTCGTCTACAGGCTAATCTACACACGAAATATTCCTGACCCTAACTATCACACGTTTTTTATAGAACAGAAAATTTGTACTTTAGTGCTAGAGGCTTTAAAATCTCCTTGCTTTAATGTTCTAGTGGGCGAGAACACATCATGTGTGCATGGAGCTGTTATTTGTTCACTGGCAACTACTTTCGCTAAATTTCGTTGTCAGTTCTCACTTGGCAATGTATTGTGGGCCCGCGGTGGTGAAGTGGTTAGACGACACTACTTCCACCTAGGCGAACCGGGTTCGATTTCCGGTGGGGTCGCTCCCGGATTTTAGCATATGGGAATCGTGCCTGACGATGCCGCTGGTCGGCGGGTTTTCTCGCATTCCGAAGCTGCTCCATACTCACCTCGCTTCACCCTCATCGGCTCTCAAGATCTCGATGCTGAGAATCGCTCAAATCTCTTCACTCACTAAATAGGTATTATGTTATTTAATTTGCACAGAGTGTCTAGCAATGTTTAATGCAGTCGTCTGTCCTAAGTTTTAAAATATAAATTTTAGCGAAGTCACAATGTTAAAATCTTTGTGGCGAACAAAGTTTTATTTTATAGTTATAGCATTAGATCGCTGAAGACTAAAGATACATTTTTTGTACTCAAACCGTGATAAATTCACCTAAAAATCTTTGAAGATGCTGGAATAATATTTATCAAAGTGCAGTTTAGCATGTATCCAATATGTATATTTGTGAGAAGAAAAAGCAATTTTCAACTGTATTGCAGGTTTCCAAAAAGTATTTTTTTTGTACTAGAGGTATTAATAGTTTGATAAACTGAGCACTTTCGAAAGTCATGCTTAAGCTCTACTTGTACGAGTATTGTGTATTCTTCCGCCATGCGTACAGTTAACATTGTCGCGGGCTTTGCCACCTTATTCACGCGTCGTTCAAGTGAAATTGTGAAATCATTAGAAAATTAAATATTTGACAAATTTGTAGTTTTTTACATTTGTATAAATTAAAAAATACAGTAAAGGAAATTGAAATGTACACATGCTTACCTAAAACTTTTAATTAAACGTTAAGGAGAAGTGGTAGTACTTTCTCTTCGTCGTTACTAATTTTACTGAGCGCATGTCAGTCACTTTGCTCGTTTGAATATATGGAGTTAAGGGCAGTAAAAATTTTCGAAGACTGCTTTCAAAAGTGCCCACTTTATCGTGAACAACCTATAGTCGTCTGGATTTTTCGTAGGTGGGACCGAGAAAGTAGCTTTGCTTGCCAGTCGCCTGCCCATTAGGACGACGTGGGTTCAATTCCTGGCAGGATCATTGCATAATTTTTGCGTGTTGGAAAATCTGCAAAAGTTAGGGTTTTCTGGGGGTGTCCCCGTTTCCGTAACGCTTGAATATCGACAATGGTCCAGGACCTGAAGACCTTGTTTATAAACGCCCTCTAAAATTATCGACTCCACTTCGCTTTTTTTCTAGATGAATACGTTGGATACATGTTTATTGTATTCGTGATAAAAAATCGTTTTTAGAATACGTGGTAACAAGATTCATGGGCCAGGAAAGTGGAGTGGAGAGGTTTAAACTGCTCTTAACGTCGAAGTGTTGAGAGGCGATGAGGGTGAAACAAGGTGAGAACGGAGCAGAGCCGGTATGCAAGTGCAAGGGAAACGGGAGATCCATGAGGAAACCCGTCGATCAGTGGCATAGGCATCGTCCGGCACGATTTCCACATGCTAAATTCTAGGAGCGACCCCACCTGGAATCGAACCTGGTTCACCTTGGTGTGAGGCGAGTAGTCTGACCACTACACCACCACGGCCCAACGAGCCAGGAAAGCGTGAGTTTTGAATTCCCAGGACTGCAATCAGCGGTGGTTCCTCAAGGAGACTCGAACCAGAGCCGTGCCGTGCGTTGGACCTTCGTGGACCGAAGAGAACGGGTTTCTCATCCCGCCCCTCCTCTCACCACTTATCGTGACGTAATGTGGCGGACGCTGCCTCCGGAACGTCACGTGTGACCGCCGACCCGGCCCACTTGTCACACCTGTTCCGTCGACCCGCTGGCCCCCAGCTGTTTCCCTTTCGATTGGCGCCCGTCCCAGAACCCGCGGAGGCGGCGTCGGCTGGCACGGGTCGAGACGGCAATCGATTCTGCCTCGGATCGATTCCTAGAACATATATGACTATACTACTATAGGCTTTTCGCGGTAAAGGGAGCACTTTTGAAAGACCTGCTTAAGATATTCTTGTGTGCACATTTTGTATTCTTACACTATATGGGAAATTAAATCTGAAATAGGATTCAGTCACTTTATTCGTGCATCTGTAAAACGAAACTGTATAATTACTTTAAAAGTAAATCTGTTAAAAAAAGTCATTAAATGTAACAAAAAGTAGTATAAATAAGTTCAGTATTCACAAATTATTACCTAACACTTTTAATTCAAAGGTAAGACATGGGACTATTTCAACTTTGTCGTTACCAACTTTACAGGGCGCATGCCACTTGGTATACCCGTCGAAATATGTGCAGGTAGGATTAGTGGCATTTTTCAAAGGTTGATTTAAAAAGTGTTCAATTAACCTTTGTTTCCTGTTATACCTTCTAATCGGGAGAGGCTCTTCTAGACTTCCAGTTCGGGAAAGAGGGGGGAGTATGCCTTTTTAAGGTTTCAGGTTCAAGTCTAGACTTTTCGATTCGTGGCATGGGAGTGGTTCACTGCCGTATCACAATTATTGTGTTATTTCAACTAACTTCTAAAGCATTTATAGGACATTTTTATGCCAATCCCGGTCTTTTTTTGGGGGATGAGGCAGAAGGTCAGGTGCCCTGTGTATCCCTCCCTCTCCCCCTCCCTCTCCATTACTGGTCTGGATCTTCCCTTACTACTGATATGAACCCACGGTTCGCTCAGTTGGATGTTTACTTGCCTCCCACATCTGAGGGCCCCGGTTTGAGTTCTGGCTCTAGCCGGGGCGCGGAGGAATATTGTGAGTCCGTGGGGCGGGGAGTTATTCTTATGTTTAGGGTGTTTGGGTTTTCTCGGGGCTATCCCGTTTCCTCCTTCGTCTTAACTCCGCTGAATCTACACTTCCATCTCGTCTCCCCTCAACCATTCTTCGGGCTAATGTGTCCCTCGGGTAGGGCAGCCAGCTCTGATTAGCGCCAGTTTCCTCTCTTTCATACGTGACCCTGCCTTAGGTGGGAACCATGTGTGTGTGTTTTAATTTTATTTAAATCTACTTATTAATGAATTAAAAAAATAATTAATGCACATAAAGTATATTTATATTATTATATCTACTTCATTACTGCTGTATGTACTATATATACTGATAAATCCTGTACAGGTTGATTCAAAATACACCACACATACGAATTACTAAAATTATTATTTGTGCCACTAAAGTCGTCATTCAAATAATATATCGATTGTTACTGTGTTTTAGGTAACGTGACATTTGCAACGACGCATTTGTGATGCATGTGCTCAAATTCTTGATCAAGCATTGCACGACATGCAAGTTGAATGGGTACAACGCATTGACATGTGCATTCGCAACGTCGAGGGGTATATAGATCATATTTTATAATGTCATTCTAATATATATTGCTTGTGTGCTGTGAATGGCACATTTTTGTTAACACCTATGAACGGTGACTTTTGAATCATCCCATAGATAGCTAACATCATTGATATTAGTTTACTATTAAGTCTACGACTGCATATACTGTTACTATACTATACAGGATTGTCCTGAATTATAGATAGCAATTTCGTGAGATGATTCGTAACGGATTGATGGGCTCAAGACTCGGCGTAACCTTTTGTTCAGAAATTCATCGTTTTCGCGTCATAATTTTGAATTCATAGTAATTGCTGACAAACGATTGTATAAGATAGCCTGTAAAGTAATAGTAGAAAATAAGACTAGTTTAAGTAATAGTAGTTATATAGATTGTTTATCAAAAGATGTAGTATGGCCTATATACATTTTTGTGACAATTAGGATAGTAACAGTATTCGTTAGTACATTTATTAATGTTTAATAATGGTATAAACTTCACAATAAAACCAGTTTTAAAGGAAACTAAACAGTAAATATGTAAAAACCTGAAATTAAATATTTATTTGCGCACGTTAAAAAATATTTTACATTCACCAATAGTATTTAGTCCACATGATTCTATACGGAGAATTGCCCGTGACTCAGGATTGACGTAAAACAGAGCGTGGAGGATTCTCGCTAATAATCGTTTACATCCGTACCATGAACAGCTGCACCAAGAATTTAGCGAAAAAGACTTTCCTAAGCGCATTGATTTCTGCAACTGATACCTGAGCAAGGACCTTCCTTCCATTTCCATCGCAGCATTTTGTGGACTGATGAGGCCACATGAAAGAGTAATGGGGACGTTAACACACATAATTCCCATTACTGGTCTGCAGTCAACCCACGTAGACTACGTTAAGTGGACAAACAGCATTTGTGGAGCCTCAATACTTGGTGTGGCCTTCTCGGACATCGTGTCATAGGACCATATTATTTAAAGGGTTATTTAATGGTGCAGCTTATGCAAACTTCCTAGAAAATACATTGCATCAACTGATTGAAGATACCCCTCTCCATCTGAGATTAACACTGTGGCTTCAACAGTATGGCCGCCCTGCTCACTTTTCACGCAGAGCTCGGCTAGTTGCTGACATGTTATTCCCCAGACGGTGGATTGAACGAATGGATCATGTAGCTTGGCCACTACGTTCTCCAGACATGGCCCCAAATTAATCCTCTTTGTGTTATAGAATTAAAGACATCATCTACCGCGTGCGTCCAACAACGAGGTAAGACATGAAAAACAGAATCAGAGCAGCATACTGATCTCTCAGCGATGCTGAGGTCCACCGAGCAACCGCAGACGTAAGAAGGAGAGTAGAGTCGTGTCTGATGCAGAGTGGTCGTCATTTCGAACACTTATGGATAGTTGTGTGTGCGGATGGGTGTTCCAGTTCCTAGTTAATGGTGGTTCCCTTACACCATGTCGGTATTTCCACTACACCCAACTTACTCTTAATTATGCGTTAACTAGGTATGCACGCCAGAAAAACAACACATTGCGTTCCTTTAGAATTTGGTGCGTTGTCCTTTTGGTGTTATTTTCCAAGCCTTACGTGGCGAGGCTGCGGTGGCTGAGCGGTTAGACCGCTTGTCTCCCACAAAGGCGAACCTAGTTCAATCCCCGGCTGGGTCGCTCCCGGACTTTCGCAAATGGGAATCGTGCGGGACGATGCCGCTGGTCGGCGTGTTTACTCGGGGATCTCCCATTTACCCCGCCCTTGCATTCCAGCGCTGCTCCATTCTAAGCTCATTTCGCCCTCATCGGCTCACAAGACCTCGTTGTTAAGAGCCGCCAAAATCTCTCAACTCTAAAACTTACCAAAACTTCGTTTGCACGAAGCAGATGTGGAACTTAGGCAGGGCTTCGGAAAAGTTGAAAGTAACCGTGAATGGACTATATATATCCTTCAAAGTGCTGCATGTCCTCAATCGCAGATGGACACGAAGACTAAACGGGCTAGAAGTGGCCGACTCAACCGCGGGACGGGCAGTCCACGCCAAGGTCGGCCAGTGCCCTAGACGCGAGGGAACGACTAGGAGGGGCTGCGGTCGGCGGTCTGGAAAGGAGGACGATAATAACCAATTCGGCGCAGAATAAATAACCTGCCGCCGTTGATATGGGTGCGGGTTTGGATCAAGGCCTTCCACACACGAGGCCGTCGCGTAAGGGAGGGAAAAAAAATTACCAAACATGAACACCTCTCACGTTAGGCGTCGTTTAGCAACCCGCCTGAGCGGCAATTAAAAATGAAAATGTTCAGCAAATTGAAGTCTGAATAAACGATTTCCAATTTGGCCCCTTTATACAAACACACTAACAATTCGTTTTAGACTTGTAGTCTATTCGCGGTTTCTTAATTCTTTTTGAATCAAACCTTTGAAAAATCACCCGAAATATGACTAGAATAGTTGTTTCCAATATATGTCGTGTATTACAAGCTTTTTGCACTTGTGTTAACATAAAATAGCCTTAATTTGATTAAATTTAACTTTTTCATTTATTTCATCTATAAATTATAATATTTAATTTATAATTAATATGAATAAGAACAGGGGAAAATGTGTATGTTGGTAATGCCTAGTAAAAAATTATTTTTATGTAAAACTTTTTACGCTCAGTGCGCACGAATGCAATGCGTTGTTACTTTGATGTCATTTTCTAGACTTGGTTTGCATGAGGTGGAGGAATATCCTAGAAGTGGAACTTTAGCAGGGTTTCAGCAAAGTGTGGAGTAACCATGGATTGTCCATACAATGTAAAGAATGTTTACTCTGACGATTACTTATAAAAATCTAAACGAAAATTGCACAATGGGAGGATTCAGAAGGGTTCTATACCCATTGCACAAGCAGTAAATGGTCATAAAAATTTCGCCCACCGACCACATAACAGAGTGATGTGGCGCGGTGATAAAGTTTTGGACTCACTTTCGGTAGTAACAGGGATCGATTCCCGGTACAGACATACTATTTACAGGTTTTCNGGGGGGGGGAGATCCTTTACTTTAGAAAATGGTAGCTTTGTTCACCTATTCTGATTGTCCAAACCCCTCTTTTTACCTCGAATTCTACCCCACTGTCTAAGAAACGTTAAACCATAACTGAACAAAAAATGTATCACTATTCTCGGGAAAGTTATCGGTGCAATGGTAATCGTCTCTCGCCACGCGTATCACGGTCTATTACTTGTTACGCAGCAAGATATACGTAAACTGATATGCTCTGAATAAAATCTTGAAGGGGCTGAAGTGTTTGCTTGTCTCATGTTTCAACTATGTTATCTAGGAACACGTAATCTTCTAGAAAAGACTTGCACGAAGGTTAAACTTCGACATCGTATGTGCACTTACGTAGTTTCCCGTAGGTTTGTATCTTCCGCGTGACTCTGGGCTAAGGCCATCCAGAATTACTTAACTACGGTNCTTACGTAGTTTCCCGTAGGTTTGTATCTTCCGCGTGACTCTGGGCTAAGGCCATCCAGAATTACTTAACTACGGCACTGAACGACCGTAATTGGCTGTTAGGCACTTAAAAGGCTTCCACACTGAAAAATTAAAACACATCAACATCACGTCCGGCTAAAAGGAATCGTTGAAACGGCAAACGAAAATTATTTTTATCAGAATTTTAAGCCGTGAATATAAGGTCTCAATAAAGTTATCTCTTTAGAAAATATACAGCAATGTCGCTATGGTTTAAAACTTTGTTTTACTAAAGAACAAATATTGTAAACGGACTACTTTTCAAACTTTGACACTTCTCAACATCCCCATTCAAGTTTCAGTAACGAAATTTTTGATTCGGCAAAAAAATATCAACTTTTCGCATGTGTCTCACTGTAGGCAGTTGTGTCTTTTCTAATAACAAAACAGTGTCGTATTCCAATTTAAATATTCTTCTTCAGAGTAAATCTTTTTCTAGAACATAAATTAAGCATATTGTTATAGTTGAGAGAAAAAATATTGGTGCAAACCGCGCGAATGTATAGCTGGCTCTGGGCGAATGCGTTTATCTGCACAATGACTGATCATGAATAACAGTAAACGTAGCCATTTTCATGTAACGAAAATCATTATTAATCTATGTAAAAGTTTAAGTATGTATGCAAATATGTATGTATATTCCTCATACAATTCTAGACCGTTCGAAGAGAGCTTAATCAAATTTGGTAGGTATGTATACTCTTTAGCATTCAACATAACGTACTAGGGGCCGCAGTGGCTGAGCGGTTAGCCGGCTCGCCTCCCACCCAGGCGAACCGGGTTCAATCCCCAGCCGGGTTACTCCGGACTTTCGCACATGGGAATCGTGCCGGACGTTGCCGTTGGTCGGCGGGTTTTCTCAGGGATATCTCGTTTTCCCCACCCTTGCATTCCGGCGCTGCTCCATTTTAACCTCATTTAATCCTATCGGCTCTCAATACATCACTGTTAAGAGACGTCCAAATTTCTCAACTCTCAAATTAACATAAAATACTGTGTAGGTCAAAATGGGCTCCGCTGCCCCTCCGCCAAATTGTTATCCGAACCCTTAAAACGATGCCGTGTAGCTCATTTCCACATCATTCGATGGATCTGAGATTTGGATTTGACATGGATGCACTTCAGTACCCAGCTGAAATACTACTGAATTCGTATTTTGATTTAATCTCTATTGCCTACAACGATCCAATCGAAATCCGAATTCAATTTTACCACATCATTGCCATTAAACTTTAAAAATAACATTAAAAACTACGTTGGCCAAAATGGACTCCTGCCCGCCATTGGGTCCAAAAACCCCTAAAACGGTATCGTGTGACTCAATAATATGTTCAACGTATCAGGACTTAATCGGACAGAGACGCACTTTAGTTAACAGCTTATAAATACTGTGTATGGCAAAATTGTCTCTATCCTCTCGTTGTTATCGACACCCTTATTGGGTCCGAAACCCCTTAAACTGGGTCTTGTAAATCTTATTGCTCTATCTTACTTGGGCAGCACCGGGTAGTTGTGATAGTTTTTAATCAAGAATTGCCATTAGTAAAGTATGTAAGGGGAAAAAATATAAAAAAAATGTCAAAGTGAGCATCTATGTGTGATGCAAAATTTCACCAAATGCTCATCGTCATTTTTTTATTTGATAGGTTACTGGGACACACACGTAGGAGGTGATATTTAGAAACAAAATGTCGAAAATGATGAAGCCAGTAGGACCGCAGACAATTAATTCTCTTCGCAGCAGGGACAACTCCATAGTCAGCCTACCGACCTTCGGCAGCTTCTCACACGTTAAATATTTCCTATTTCACGCGGACCGGATGGTTTACCCCTGACATTACCGTTTCTCAGACTAGGACAACGGCCGCAGAGGTCGACCACATATCTGTATACTAAAGTCTATTCGCGGTATCTTCACACTTTTTTAATCAAACCTTTAGAAATTACCCTATGTATGACGTGTTTGGTTGTTTGATAACTATGCCACGTATCACAAGCATTTTATACCTACTTCTATTAATATAAAAATATCATATTTGTGTATAAACTGAACGTTTACTTATTATTTGTCTATGTAAAGTAATCTTTTGTTTATAATTAATATGAAAAAGTACATAGAAAAAATTTGGTGTTTTGGCAATGCCTAGTGAGAAATTGTTCTTTAAAAAATGTATAAAAGTTAGCTCACACAAATGCGGTGCGTTTTCCCTTTGGTGTAATTTTTGTAGACTTGGTTAAGCTTTGTTTCCACGAAGCGGAGGAATATCATAAAAGTATAACTTTAGCAAAGCTTCAGAAGAGTTGGAAGTAACGATGAATTGGCAGTTACAAAGCTAAGCCAAAACTCCATCGCTAGAGACCGAGCGAAGTGGCGCAGTGATAAACCACAGGACTCGCCTTCGGGAGGACGCGGGTTCGATTACAATTCCGGCCGTTCTGATTTCGGTTATCCGTGGTTTCCCGGGGCGTGCGGTAGTAGTTCGGGGTCCGCTCTGAAAGTTCGAGTACGAAATACGTAGTCCTCAAAACCCGGTAACGTGGGGCAGAAAGTGAAACCTACTTTTCAGATATGTAACTACGATGATGGTATATTTTCATTAAGTAATCAGTTACATTCAGCAAGCATATTAAACAGCAGCATACAAAAGCAGCCTGTTTCATAAAATAAATTAAAACATTTCGTAAGTTGTGTTGGACTAGGGAAGATCATCGACATTTCGTAGTCTTCTTAAGACAACCTCGTTGAAAACCTTAAATATTTTTGGTTGTGCAGTTCATTAAACAGAGAAGATGCGAAATTATATAACGTTACCACACAAATCTCCTACCGTGCAGGGGCCGCGGTGGTGTTGTGGTTAGACTACTCGCTTCCCATCTAGACGAGCCGGGTTCGATTTCCAGCGGGGTCGCTAGCATGTGGGGATCGTGCAGGACGATGGGCGGGGTTACTTGGGGAACTACCGTTTCCCTCGCCGTCTCATTCCGGCGCTGCTCCATACTCACCTTAATTCATCCTCATTAACTCTCAAGGTCTCTATGTTAAGAGCCACCCAAGTTTATTCACTCACTTACTCACACCTACCGTGCAATACAAGTGCTCCGGTACCTACGTAGTGCATGGATATCTCGAGAAAAGAATACCTTCTGGTGTCAAGTGTACCCTTTGAAGCGCCTCCAGCTGCCACTCTTCGTTGGATTTGAAACGTGCACAGATTTATCACAATCTCGTTATGTGATAAAGGTCTATAGAGTCGATCCATTCACTACTAAAAAAATAAAGTTAATAACGGAGTTCTCCTTTCCTTTGGTGCATGTTGACAGTCAATCCTTCATATTGGCATGTTGGCACTACTGCTGCACTCTCACGTAGCGTGCTAGCTCTATTCTCTCACCTATTTATCGTACCATCACATTACAGGATATTCGAAAAGTATTTTGAGTTTTTATCGCATCTTTAAGGTTTTCATTTGGCTCACCCTTGTTTATGTGTATGTTTGTGTTTTATACGTATATATATAACTATGTATATATATGTATATATANTCCACACTGAAAAATTAAAACACATCAACATCACGTCCGGCTAAAAGGAATCGTTGAAACGGCAAACGAAAATTATTTTTATCAGAATTTTAAGCCGTGAATATAAGGTCTCAATAAAGTTATCTCTTTAGAAAATATACAGCAATGTCGCTATGGTTTAAAACTTTGTTTTACTAAAGAACAAATATTGTAAACGGACTACTTTTCAAACTTTGACACTTCTCAACATCCCCATTCAAGTTTCAGTAACGAAATTTTTGATTCGGCAAAAAAATANACTTTTCAAACTTTGACACTTCTCAACATCCCCATTCAAGTTTCAGTAACGAAATTTTTGATTCGGCAAAAAAATTATCAACTTTTTGCATGTGTCTCACTGTAGGCAGTTGTGTCTTTTCTAATAACAAAACAGTGTCGTATTTCAATTTAAATATTCTTCTTCAGAGTAAATCGTTTTCTAGAACATAAATTAAGCATATTGTTATAGTTGAGAGAAAAAATATTGGTGCAAACCGCGCGAATGTATAGCTGGCTCTGGGCGAATGCGTTTATCTGCACAATGACTGATCATGAATAACAGTAAACGTAGCCATTTTCATGTAACGAAAATCATTATTAATCTATGTAAAAGTTTAAGTATGTATGCAAATATGTATGTATATTCCTCATACAATTTTAGACCGTTCGACGAGAGCTTAACCAAATTTGGTAGGTATGTATACTCTTTAGCAATCAACATTACGTACTAGGGGCCGCAGTGGCTGAGCGGTTAGCCGGCTCGCCTCCCACCCAGGCGAACCGGGCTCAATCCCCAGCCGGGTTACTCCGGATTTTCGCACATGGGAATCGTGCCGGACGTTGCCGTTGGTCGGCGGGTTTTCTCAGGGATATATCGTTTTCCCCACCCTTGTATTCCGGCGCTGCTCCATTTTCACCTCATCTAATCCTATCGGCTCTCAAGACCTCAAAGAGACGCCCTAATTTCTCAACTCTCAACTTAACATAAAATACTGTGTAGGTCAAAATGGGCTCCGCTGCCCCTCCGCCAAATTGGTATCCGAACTGTTAAAACGATGTCGTGTTGCTCATATCCACATCATTCGATGGATCTGATATTTGGATTTGACATGGATGCACTTCAGTACCCAGCTGAAATACTACTGAATTCGTATTTTGATTTAATCTCTATTGCCTACAACGATCCAATCGAAATCCGAATTCAATTTTACCACATCATTGCCATTAAACTTTAAAAATAACATTAAAAACTACGTTGGCCAAAATGGACTCCTGCCCGCCATTGGGTCCAAAAACCCCTAAAACGGTATCGTGTGACTCAATAATATGTTCAACGTATCAGGACTAAATCGGACAGAGACGCACTTTAGTTAACAGCTTACAAATACTGTGTATGGCAAAATTGTCTCTATCCTCTCGTTGTTATCGACACCCTTATTGGGTCCGAAACCCCTTAAACTGTGTCTTGTAAATCTTATTGCTCTATCTTACTTGGGCAGCACCGGGTAGTTGTGATAGTTTTTAATCAAGAATTGTCATTAGTAAAGTATGTAAGGGGAAAAAATATAAAAATTGTCAAAGTGAGCATCTATATGTGATGCAAAATTTTACCAAATGCTCATCGTCATTTTTTTATTTGATAGGTTACTGGGACACACATGTAGGAGGTGATATTTAGAAACAAAATGTCGAAAATGATAGCCAGTAGGACCGCAGACAATTAATTCTCTTCGCAGCAGGGACAACTCCATAGTCAGCCTACCGACCTTCGGCAGCTTCTCACACGTTAAATATTTCCTATTTCACGCGGACCGGATGGTTTACCCCTGACATTACCGTTTCTCAGACTAGGACAACGGCCGCAGAGGTCGACCACATATCTGTATTCGCGGTATCGTCACACTTGTTGAATCAAGCCTTCGAAAATTACCCTATGTATGACGTGTTTGGTTGTTTGATAACTATGCCACGTATCACAAGCATTTTATACCTACTTATATTAATATAAAAATATCTTATTTGTGTATAAACAGAACGTTTACTTATTATTTGTCTATGTAAAGTAATATTTTGTTTATAATTAATATGAAAAAGTACATAGAGAAAATTTGGTGTTTTGGCAATGCCTAGTGAGAAATAGTTCTTTAAAAAATGTATAAAAGTTAGCTCACACAAATGAAGTGCGCTGTCCCTTTGGTGTAATTTTTGTAGACTTGGTTAAGCTTTGTTTCCACGAAGCGGAGGAATATCATAAAAGTAGAACTTCAGCAAGACTTCAGAAGAGTTGGAAGTAACCGTGAATTTACCATAACAAAGTTGAGCCAAAACTCCATCGCTAGAGACCGAGCAAAGTGGCGCAGTGGTAAACCACAGGACTCGCATTCGGGAGGACGCGGGTTCGATTCCAATTCCGGCCGTTCTGATTTCGGTTATCCGTGGTTTCCCGGGGCGTGCGGTAGTAGTTCGGGGTCCGCTCTGAAAGTTCGAGTACGAAATACGTAGTCCTCAAAACCCGGTAATCTGGGGCACAAAGTGAAACCTACTTTTCTGGTATGTACCTACGATGATGGTAAATTTTCATTAAGCAATCAGTTACATTCAGGAAGCATATTAAACAGCAGCATATAAAAGCAGCCTGTTTCATATAATAAATAAAAAAATGTCCTAAGTTGTGTTGGACTGAGGAAGATCATCGACATTTCGTAGTCTACTTAAGACGACCTCGTTGAAAACCTTAAATATATTTTACTGTGCAGTTCATTAAACAGAGAAGATGCGATGTTATATAACGTTACCGCACAAATCTCCTACCATGCAGGAGCCGCGGTGGTACAGTGGTTAGACTACTCGCTTCCCATCTAGACGAGCCGGGTTCGATTACCAGCAGGGTCGCTTGCATGTGGGGATCGTGCAGGACGATGCCGCCGGTGTCGGCGGAGTTTCTCGGGCAGCTACCGTTTCCCTCGCCGTCTCATTCCAGCGCTGCTCCATACTCACCTCAACTCATCCTCATTAACTCTCAAGGCCTTGACGTTAAGAGCCGCCTAAGTTTCTTCACTCACTCACACCTACCGTGTAATACAAGTGCTCCAGTACCTACGTAGTGCATGGATATCTCGAGAAAAAAAAAACCTTCTGGTGTCAAGTGTACCCTTTGAAGCGCCTCCAGCTGCCACTCTTTGTTGGATTTGAAACATGCGATTAAGGTCGATTGGGTCGATCCATTCACTAATAAAAATATATAGTTAATAACGGAGTTCTGCTTTCCTTTGGTGCATGTTGACAGTCAATCCTTCATATTGGCATGTTGGCACTACTGCTGCACTCTCACGTAGCGTGCTAGCTCTATTCTCTCACCTTTTTCTCGTACCATCATATTAGAGGATATTCGAAGAGTATTTTGAGTTTTTATCGCATCTTCAAGGTTTTCATTTGGCTCACCCTCGTTTATGTGTATGTTTGTGTTTTATACGTATATATATAACTATGTATATATATGTATATGTATATATATATATATATAAAGAAAGAGAGAGAGAGAGAGATAAGAAAGTGAAGAGAAAGAGAAAACCAAATTCTGTAAAAGTGTTTAAAGCAATAGTTGAAAATTTTATAAAATATAAATTATATTTATTTTATTAAAACATTATATAATTTATTAAAACAAACGCAAGCAATGTAAATCGTGCCTGTTTTCAAAATTAGTGTGTATTATTTAATCCTCGTTTGAAAAGGATTTTTAATTTTTGATGGCATTTCATATGATAAGTGAATTACTGAATAATTTTACAAACTCTTAGTGATGTTTGTTCTCATATTTTATGACAAAAAATTATGATCTTATAGAATTATTTGTAAAATAACTCTTCACGTCGTTAAAAAAAAAATGTATTTAAATACTGAGGTTTTTGATTATGGCTTATTAACGACTCCGCTTTTATGACAGTAGGCTTGTTGGAGAAAGCCTAAATATTATTGCGACATAAACTCATATCTTAAAACAACACACCTATATCTTGTATAATGAGAATTCAAATGCAGGAAGTCTTGGTCTAACATATTCTGTTAGTTACTTTAGTGTTTCTCAGGCCACGATTTGTATGCATGTGCGAAAGAAGGACAATGCTGGGTGCACCTCCCATAAGTTGGGAGGTGTGTATCCGTACACGGTAACGACGCAAGGCCAGCCATAAAGAAACATAAAATGCAACTAAGCGGGTGTGATCTCGCAACGAAGAGCGCAACCAGTGACATTTTTCTAAGAAACATAATTCGTGGTGATCACGTGACAGCAGTTCTGGCGAAAGCGAAATACCATTTGCACGTCTGGACAACAGCAATCAATAAGCCGCTGAACTTTACTTGATCTATGCACCTGCGAAAAACGACTACCATAATCCAGTCGAGAAATTTGTTTACATTGCCACTAAATGAAGAAAAGTCATTACCTAAAACTTTAATTTATTCTAAATAAAATTATACTAAAACTCGGTTATCGCAAATAACACAGAAATAATTTGTTATAGCAGTAGTAATAAATACATAATTCTTTAATTTAACTATTCTAGCTGTCTCTATTTTCTGTATTACAATAGGGCGAGGGAAATAAACTTTACTGGTGTTTAACACCCAAGGATTTTCGTGCCATGAGAGATAGAACGGAGCAGCAATGGAATACAATGGTGGGAGAAAGTGGAACACCTCGAAGAAATCCACTGGCTAAAGAAAACGTCTCCCACGTTTCCTCCATGTAAAAATCTGGTTCTGGCTCCGTCGTGAGTCAATCCCGGTTTGTCTTGGTTGGAGGCGGTGAACGGTATGACCACCACACCATCGCAGCCCCTTTTTCGGTAACTGGACTTCGGTCACTTTCTGATCCAATTTCCCTTGCACTCTACCGGGCAGATTTGCGTCGCCTGCCTATCTTGTACGTGAAATAGGTTCCAGGGGGAGCGAAATATTTGTTTCTTCCTTTCTTTTTTTTAAAGGAACCAAGGTTCTATTTGTTATCGTGCAAAAAGAACTCTCACTCCAAACTTATTCAAAAAACAAATTCCGACATCTCGCATATTGCAAACATTATTTTTTATCAGCTTATTATCATAGTCAAAAGCGGCTCTTCACACCGCTTTATTTTTAATATTTACTAGGTGAAGAGGCGATATAGCAATTTGTTCGCATGTCATTGTGGCCCTTACCTCTCGCTTGCTTGTGTGCTTTACGGCGTAAAAATGTCTAGGTGCTTCGTGAAATGCTGTACAAACCAAAAATGGGTGTCATCCAATGTGAGCACAGCAGCGGAAGAAACAAATAAAAACGAAGACAAGGCTCAAAATATAACGTAATTTTTCATAATAAAGATGGTTTACAGAAACGTACAAGACTACGATGGCCCCGTGATCAGTGAACCAGTCTCCCGTCAAGTAGATCTGAGGTTCATTCCAAGCGGGGACATGACCTAATTTTGCATGTATGACATGTGGCAGATTTTCTCGGAGTACTCCCGCATGCCTCGCTTTTGCAATAAATTGCTGTTGCTCCTTCTCCGAGCTCTAAGGGCCATATCCATTGTTCTATATCATTCCAGATGAAAGAGGGCTTTAAATTAAATACTAAATTAACACTTTTTTTTTATTCAAAACTTTCACCCAGTTTTTCGTTGTCCGTGTGATTCATTAAAACGGCAGTATTTTAAGTGACTCAACAACAAATCAAATACGCACATGGCATGGTAGCCCTAGTTACTTGGAACTGTTTCCCGCGTTTCAGACAGAGAAGTGCAGGAGCGATAAGGGCGACACTACCATGCTCATCAAGGGCCCCATCACCGCCGAACTCCGGGCTGTCAAATAGCGTGCAGTTTTCTCTCTATGTTGCGTGTACCCATGGGACTTAAAGCGGTGACCACGTCATTTTATTGATGGGAATTATGTACAGCGATGTTCAGTGTAGGTCACTCGAGAACTTCCGTACTCTTTGAATCGAATGTTTTGAGATACAGCGCTTAGAAAAAAAAATCAATTTTTTAGCTAAGTTTGAGAGCTCCAAAATGGCGTTTGCAACGCGTGCGATGTCTTGAAAGTAACCGGTAGGTCTCGCGGTGTGAAGCGTCTGTTCTTTTAGTAGTTCAGTACATAGCGCTCGTTTAAGGTGTTTCGTTAAAAAAGAAACTGATCTCGAACACAGTGCAGTGCAGTTCTAGTGTCAGGTAGGCGGGAAACTTACTCAAAACCGCCAAATTTGCCAACTCAACACCTATTTTCCTTCACATACTGAATACGTGACATTTTCGACTGACGTGTTAACCAACTTGGCCGCTGGTCTGTAAGTGATACATTCTTTTACTGTTTTGTCGGTGGTCTTACGTAATACGTTTGTTAATAACATATTTTCATGAAAACGTTTACAAAGTTAACAGCATATAGACGAATAAAAGAAATAAAATGTGCCTTATAAAAGTGATTTTCATCTTTAACAACGCGATTTTACAAGATTAATTCAAATTCACACTTTCGTTTTCACGTAGCCGTCATTGCGCTCGAGAATGAAATTTATACTGCGTGAAATGTGACAAAGTGAGAGCTGTGATACGCACTATTTGTATAAACCAATGTTATGTTATTAATTAAACTTAAAACGGAAAGAAACGGTATAATTTTCAAACCTACATATTTTTTGTTAAAAAAGTTAATACACGCTAACAACTGTTAGGTAGCTCCGTCGGTCAGCTGACGTACTGACAAGAAAATATTCAGTGTTAAAATCTTGGTAAAGGGGTTTTTTTTAATTTATTTACATAAATAAATTACCCATGATTGCCCTTTATTATCTTTTACAGTCAGAAATATATTTTTTTATTGTAATAATTTGGCAAAAATCGTTAAAGCAATATTTAATTCGCCACGTATAGTTGGCTGTGACACTCATTCAGTGAAATCTTTTCACAGGAACAACCTATTATTTACCATTGATTTTTGTTGGATGAGTTTTCCCATTTTTATTTTGTTGATACTAGCAGGGAATCAGTGATTATTTTTGTTTCGAGTTAAAAGTGTTGTAATGTAACAATAGTTAGCAAATAGTATCTATCTCGGGTGAGTTTCTTCTAACACTGCAGACATATGAGTGGGAATAAGGCACGGCAGATAAGCGATCACCAATAAGAACTTACCAAACCTCAACTTCTGCTTCACAACCTAACAGATACTTACGTAAGCGTTGTTCAACTATCTGTAAGTCAACTTATTAAAACAAAAATAAATAAATACAAGAACTAGCTACTAAATAAACATTGTAAATGAAACAGTGGTAGTTCTGATTCCCTCAAAGATTAAATAAAATATGTGAAGCAATGTCTGAGCATAGTAGGATGAGAGGGCAAGTTATACACTGAAGAGCCAAAAAAAACTGGTACAGGTGTGCGTATGCAAATAACAGAGGTATGGAACCAATCAGAGTAACGCGATGCGGTCGGCAGCTAGATCGGTTACTGCTGCTACAATGGCAGGTTATCAAGATTTAAGTAGTGAGTTTGAACGTGGTGTTATAGTCGGCGCACGAGAGATGGGACATAGCATCTCTGAGGTAGCGATAACATTTGGATGTTTGCGTACGACCATTTCACGAGTGTACCGTGAATATCGGGAATCCGGTAAAGCATCACATCTTCGACATCGCTGAGGGGCGGAAAAAGATCGTGAAAGAACGAGACAATTGACGACTGACGAGAATCATTAAACGTGACAGACGTGCAACGCTTTCTCAAATTGGCGCAGATTTGATTTGTGGCCTACCCTGCATGATTCATGGTGTGAATTGCCTACTGCATTTCTTGAGACATTAGTCGAGTCCATACCACGTCGTCTTGCGGCACTTCTGAGTTCTCGGGGGACCCTACACGATATTAGGCAGGTGTGCCAGTTTTTTTGGCTCTTCAGTGTATCTATATTATATATGCATTAAGGAAAATAAAATAATACTTAAAATGAATAACATAATTTTATAAGTGTAATTTACCAACCAACTTATATAGAGATTGGTGCCAACACTAGGTAGACAAAACTTACGTCTGAACATGGAAAATATGATAATCAACATTTCTCAATCCTACAGGATATTCGTAGTGACGTTTGTGCAAACAGGAAAAAAATGATAATTTAATAGTTGTGCAGAATAAAATTTAGAATAAAAGAAAGCTGCATACTGTTGATATTGTTCAGACTTATATCGAAAATGCTGATCGTCGTTGGCATAGCATCTAGTCAAACCAGCACACGTAAAATGAAAAATTGTAGACGTCTCCGCCACTGTAGTCGTTCCTCTTCTGTATTTAAACTTCTTCCCTTAATAATGACCTCACGGGCTTATATGTGCATACTACAGTCTTGGTTAACTCGCTTGATATGAACGCGGAAGGCGAACCATACCTAACATTTAAAACACGGCTGTCTTCCGAACACAGGTCACTTCTAGACTTAATACATTACCACGTCTTCGTACCAACGTACATGCCTAGTCTTATTGCAATTTGGACTCGTTCAGAAATAAATTACATCAAATTTCTTGCTGAGTGATCACCTCAGGCAAACATAGCTCTAGCGAAAAATCCAATATGGCTTAAACTTCTTGAATCAGTTTTTTAAAAATAACTTTCGAAGAGAAACTAAAATTTTTCAACAATTTCGTTTTAAACAATCTTGTTTTAAATCTCTCATATGCTAGTTACTATCGCCTCACATAGTTACACCATACAATTTTGCACATAACAAAATGTTAGCAACTTTCTCTCCGAAGGAAAAATTAATTTCTTTGACGGTTCTTATTTAAAAAATAATAACTTCCTACTATGTGCAAACAAATGGAACTGAGAGTTCTGACGGCTGATAAACTTCTAACCTGCATGAAGACATTGTCAAAAAAAAAATTCGTTATTCATCCACCTATGGTTTTTAGGTTAGGTAAACGAATTTACAACCTGAAATTACAAATGACTAGTATCTCAAATGTAGACCATCAAATTAGGAAAATAATAATTGAAATGCGTATAAGTTTTTTCATTTGTTACAGTGTGCACGATGTCGTTAAGGCATCTTCGAAACACAAGATTAGCGATTTTAATCCAGGCTGAGTCTTGTATATCTGAGGTTCGAAATAATGAACTTAATTTGAAGTACTTAATATATTTTGTTGGGGTGTGGTTTATTGACTATTTATTTGAGTTAACAAAACCATTACATACAACATTAGTTGGTACATCGTACAGCTTTCGAATAAAAATTGGTTCACTGTTCTCCGGATAATACCGTACAGAACTAACACAATTATAACATATGCAAAATTAGTTTTAAAATTAGTATATTTGTATTAAGTTCAACTTTATAATAACCAAATTAAAACAAACCCATATTTTTAATTACAACACTTATGAGTTACATTTTAAAATTTTATATATATATATGAGGTTCTTGTTCAGTTAGCGGTGTTATAGGATGTTCTAGATTCACTGAAAGATTTTGAAAAAATATTTGGAAAAAAAATTTGTGCTTCTATAACTTTAGATTGTCAAACGCTAAAATTGACCACAGCACTTGCAAGAACTTGGCCATAAAAATGCGAAGAACATTTAAATGTCTCCAAAGTCTTACTTAAATGGTGACATTTGAGTGAATGTCCAATTAAACCGTTTCTGTTATTTTTTATTTACATTAAGTGCTATGGAAAGGCCTAGAGCTTTTGGCATGCGTATATATATATATAATATATATATATATTATATATATACGCATGTAGAAACGGTTTAATTGGACATTCATTCAAATGTCACCATTTAAGTAAGACTTTGGAGATATTTCAATGTTCTTCGCATTTTTCTGCCCAAGTTCTTGCAGGTGCTATGGTTAATTTTAGCGTTTGACAACCTGAAGTTACACAAGCACTAATGTTTTTTCGAAATATCTTTTCAAAATCTTTCAGTTAATCTAGAACATCCTATAACACCGTTAACTGAACAAGAACCTCGTTGGCTTAATCAACTCTTTCTGCTGGCGAATCTCAGCGGGACAGTGGTTTCTATTTGTGGCCACGGGCTTTTATGGGAGCCGATTAGTCAGCCTGATGAAGCACAGATAGTCTTTGTATGGCGAGCTCTGCGAGATAACAATGATCGTTCAATCAGCCCGTGACGTAGCACAACTGAGGCTAGACCACTTTATTTTTTTCGTCATCGGGCAAGTAGTCTGACTGCTTATCTCCTGCGTGGACTAAATATGAGGTAGAGAGATCTCGCTGGCTGCGCACAACCAGTCTCCGTGTCCTAACATTGAACTGCTTTTCTGCCAACACACGACTAGCAAAAACGGCGTGGATTGGGTTAGAGGTTGGATTACTGTTTAGTAAACAAGTGCTTTAAAAAGTTTCTATACTTCCTCTAAACCATTTATAAAGCTGTTTGATTAATTTTAAATTGGTGAAAGTATTTTATTAATTTTATAGCGCTGGTCATTTAAAAATTAAATTATAAACAAACACGTTCATCATTGTTGACCATGTGACTTTGCCGGTTGTGTTCTTTTGGGGTAGGTCAATGTTGGGTACATGCGGAGAAGACTAATAATCGGTCTACCTCAGTTTTAGTCTTTGGTCTCCTGTTAAATAATATAAATTGCAATGTGCCCGAAAAATATCTTTCTACAAGAAACATGAAATATGCGTAACAATAAGAAAGAAAAAATGCAAGATTTTATTTTAACACCGAATTTTTTAATTCCAATATCATAACTTTTGGAACACAATGTACACCTGTAGTGAAAATACATAGACGCTTGAAAAAAATTGCGCTGTAAGACATGCACGACGTGGTACAGAACCATAGCCTACGATATCACCAAATCTTCCAGTAGGAATATTTTTGTACGATTCACTAAATTGCTAACTTCTGCACATAATTTTGAAACGTTTAGGGTAACTATTGATGGGTTCTTCCATTGATGTACCAATGGTTAGAAAATTATTTTTTTTCCCCATGAACGTTACTTTCAAGAACGATATGATAGAATAAGTTCTTAAGTGCCTTATCTTTTTCAAACGTCTCATGGTCATTGGAACTACTATCCTGGGCTATTATTATCAAACGCATATCAATAAACATTTTAAAAATCCAAAAAAATTTGTACATAAATTTGCTGCTCAACAACTCAAAATCAAAAGCCCTTAAATTGATATAAACATAAAACATATTACTTTATTACAAAATTTAAAAAAAAACATATTTTTTCATGTTTTCCTGTTTTTGAAACAGTGACAACCAAACAACAGTTCTATCTTGAATGAAAAATGAACCTGATAGGAAAGAGAGCTTTGAAAAATGGTAAAAAAAACCTGGACCATGTTAATGAATGAGTTAATTTTTATATGTATGAAACCTATGCCGCCAAGAACGATATTTACGCTCGTTAACTTCATAACCAAATTTAGGATGCCCACCATAAATATATTTTCGATATAAAAAAATATTATTTCATTTATAAATAAAATCTTGCACAAAATATTTAAATAATAAAAAATATGTATCTGAGATAAAGAAGAGCTTATGGCTAATAGACGTAATACCGATGCTTCACACGTCTTCAAACTGCGTATCAAATATTTTTTTGAGAACAATTTACAGAAATATCCTTTATATTGCTACCAGCAAAAATACTGCAACAAACATCGTTATGTAGTGTTTTAGAAAATATATATTTTAATAGTGTGTAAATTAATGACAATACATCAGATCTGAACAACTTGATTTGTGGAGTTCTATACATATCCTTGTGAGTTGGAACTCATGTAAACCAGCCCTTTCACGCCACGTCATGCCAGACGTTGCCCTGCCATTGGAGGTAACAAGTAACCGCTGGGTAAGCTGAATAGTAATTACTGTGGTTCACCTCTCATTGGTGTGAACCTGACATGTATCTCTTAGATGATATCAGGAGTTAAGTGAAATTTAGTATCGGCGCGTGTATTTTCCTTGTGCTTGCAAACGTAGGAGGTTGATAAAAATTAAGTTTTGCAGATAGAGAAAACGTTTTCTCTGTAAATAATGTATTTATTCAACGTGTCGCATTCGGTACGTCGTTGTCTTCCTGATTCGTTATCCGTTAGGCAAACATTTTTGCTAACGGTGTACACAAACTTGTAAGTATTTCACTAGAATGACATATTTGTCCGGCACGGTACTCAGCAACTTTCAGTGCCAAACTCTCTAGCTTGCGGGTAACTAATTAGTAAATCATGCTACTGCTTCAGGTTACAAGTGGTTCGTATCACTATAACCCACAAACATTGCTTGTGATAACGAAAAAAATTGTATAGTCACTTTAAGGGGCCCGCCTGCTTGGGGATTTTTACCGCGTTTGGGGCCGAGAAACGCGAGAGCTGTAAGGGCTACACTGGCACGCGCTACAAGTGCGCCATCGCCACTACGCGCAGGGCTCTGAACTGGCGTGCAGTGTTCTCGTAGTGCTGCGTGTACCTATGGGACTTTAAGCGGCGACCCTATAAATTTATTAGTGTAAAGTCTGTAGCAAGGTTCAATGCATGTCTCTAGAGTACTTTTGCGTGTATATAACGCTTATAATTTTTAATACAGCGCTTTGAAAAAGCTGTTTTTGACCATTTTGGAGTGCTCTGAAATGGTGTTTATAATGTGCGTGACGTCTTAAAAGTAATCGACAGACATAGTCTGAAGTATGTGTTCTTTTCGTAGTTTAGCGCATAGGACGCACGTTCAATAGTTTCGTGAGAAAACCGGGATTTCAAACACACTGCAACGCAGTTCGAGCGCCGGGCAGGCGGGCCCCTTAAGTACAGGACGCATCAACATATTTCTTTATTCGCAGCATTAGATGTATGAATTTTAATGTTTCTGAAAATGATCAGATACTTATTAGTCTATAGGCATACAATAAAATGCGATGACTATTTACAAAATTAATTTTTACTCTGTGGTTGATACTAGTTTAATATAGCGTTGTGACAGGTGGGGATCATTCCAGCTACTATTTGAAAATTTCCGTATATTTGCTGAAGCTTTTATGGAAATGTACAGTTGGTATACATAAACACGATCCGTGGTGACGGAAAACGGAACTGAGCTCCGTGAATACAAAATACTACGGAACTTGTCCGTAATTCCGATAGCTTCAGGTTACGGGAACGAAGAATGTCGAGTTTACAAGAAGTTTTTTCGCCACTGTAACAAGAAAATCGTCGTCTCTATGTGGCAATTACGATGTATACGGAACTTAGACCTATTCCTTAAAACATAAAAAAGTATCGTAAGGCATCTTTAACAGTTACCAACATTTAAAACAATAACTAATTATTAGAGACTGAAGAAACGTTACTGATGTAACATTTCTATAACAGCCATATTTATACTTTACATTATGACAATATGTNTTAGAGACTGAAGAAACGTTACTGATGTAACATTTCTATAACAGCCATATTTATACTTTACATTATGACAATATGGTCGTGAGTAAGTGGCAAGAGTTACGAAATTTGAAACTCTTGTTTCGTGTTCAGATCTCGCTCCAGAATAAATTATTTTTACTTCTTAAAACTTATATACTGTACGCCGTAAAACAACTGCTTAACAAAAAATAAAAATTTTTCTCACAGTAATTTTTTTTAAATTCCGGAAGTACAGAAAAATAAGCTGTCTAATTTACGGAGAAGTTCCGTTAATTCACATAAACCTCTATGAAATTTACGGAAAGTCCGTAATTATAAAAATACATGGTACGTAATTTTGCGGAGTTTTATGAGGAAATTCTTATGAGCACTTTTCCTAAATAGGCATGACGGAAATGTTATCAGCAGTGCACTTAATCCTGCAGCTCCACAAGTGAGTAATCGCAAGCGAGAGAGGCAAACAGAGCAGAACGGCAGAGATGTAATCAGTTTCCTGGCACCGCGCCTGGTTGCGAACCACAGACCAAACCCACACACACATTCACTCTCACTTCTCTTACTTTTCCCGCTGTTTGTTCGGCACGCCCTGTAGGACTCCGAGCTAGTGTTAACGTATAGGTAGAGTGGCTGCCTACGTAGCGCTAAATTTGCATGCACAACATGCAGACTTCTTTAAATAATAGTACACACAATACCAAAACTGCCAGAAGCTTATTACTTACGTTGCACGTAAAAGAAGAATGCAAATATCTTCGCGCGGCTGCTTCGATACAGTATAACGATTATATTTCAGTTATACAGAATGTTCTCAAATATGCTGTGAGTAATCGGGGAGTAGTAGTATGCCTCAAAACAACAACAAAATATCCCTATGAACATTTGTCCTAAATTTGATAGTTTCCAAGTTACAAGCCTTCGAACATTGTACCACTGGTAATGGTCGATCTTTTACGAGGTGTGCCAGTTAATGTGATCAGCTGGAATAGTTTGAGTGTTATTGCCTGCCCCATTGCACTGTTGNTTGTACCACTGGTAATGGTCGATCTTTTACGAGGTGTGCCAGTTAATGTGATCAGCTGGAATAGTTTGAGTGTTATTTCCTGCCCCATTGCACTGTTCAGCCTACTAACGTCGAATACCGTGCGCTTATAAAACCGGATCTCAATCCATTACACTATCACCTGTGGGGTCATCTCAAGGCCAGTGTTTATGCATCTCCAGTTCCGGATATAGCAGTGCTTCGCCAGCGAGTGGAACAAGGCTGCCAACAGAAACGTGCTATTCCTGGAGTATTTAAACGCATCAGACAAACAATGGCACGATGTGTTCAGGTGTGCATTCTGGCACAATGTGGACATTTCGAGCACTTATTGTAGAGTGACGTATCACTGCTGGTACACGAACATGGCTACACAGTTACACGAACAGAATGTGTCAGGAAGACAATTACGGGTACTTCTATTGGAAGGTCTGTAACTCGGGAACTATCGAATTAAGGACATGTGTTCATAAGGACATTTTGTGTTGTTTTAGGGCGTACTATCGACTCCCTGCTTACTTCCCACATATTTGGGAACACACTCTCTATATAACATTCGGTTTATAATAGTAATATGTTAATTTGGTGACGATATACAAAATCCATGCTTTTATGAACACATATTTTATTTAGTTGGTTTGATATGGAAATTATACTGATTCAAAACGTTATTGGAATGGTACACATATGTGGCTGCCACGTATTGAATTGTGGTCATATTTAAAAGGATGTTGTGCTTGGCCAGAACTGTACATAACAGTTGGTCCACCGGACCAACGAATTTCCAGTGGCAGAGCGTTATAAGAACCACTCTGCTCCTTATCGCCTGCTCGAGGGCAGGCATGAATGCTATTTACATCACCTTGAAAAGATTTAACCGTACATCGCGTGCTGTTACCAATGATACTGTATCGTGTAAGTAGGGGGGATAATCGGAGCTACCTGCTCGTACAGTAGAGTTTCAAATTGAAAACTAGTAATTCATAGACTCTGCGATTATATGAGAGATGGCATAATTAATAAATATGAATTATAACTGTAAGTTGCAACAGTAGTTTGTCACAAATATTAAGTGTCATATATGTCATATCAACGGCTTTTTATTTAAGTAGTGTTATATATTATATATTTTAATACAATAAAATACTTCCTAAGGGAAACACGCCCCTTCGAGAAGTCTGAGCTGAGCCACATGTTTGTTAAAAATATTGCACGAGGTTTTTCTAAGACGGTACATTAATTGTCTGCTGGATGAGGTGTGATTCTACAAANTTTGTTAAAAATATTGCACGAGGTTTTTCTAAGACGGTACATTAATTGTCTGCTGGATGAGGTGTGATTCTACAAATATCAGTTTTCACTGTAAAACCTGCCTTGAAATGAAGTCGTTTCCTTGTTATAATTGGTGTTTCCAAAGTATTTGAATAAAATTTCGGTATTTAAAGCCATAATTTGGTATTGCCACGATACAAGTTATATAATATGTTACGTTTTGTTAAGACCGCTACTTTTCAAGAATAATTTTCGTTAAAGAAGACTGGTGGGAAAAACTCTGATGTGCAGCATCACTAACTGAAAATTCAATGTGCGCTCTAAACAGACTTATGCGTGCACTGCAAAATGAATTACACATGAAATTAGATATACTTTATTACGACTAAACAGTGGTTTGCATCACTTCATATAGTTATACTTATAGTATGTTTCGCTGTTAATTGAGCAATTTGGTAAGCCTTGCGTAGGATGTGATTTTGAAGGATTCTTGTAATGGGGTTAACATAAAAAAGGAAACATTATTTTGGACACACGCTGTTGCAGTGGGTCTCGAAGAAAACCACAAAAATGCGTAGAGTAGTAGTGTTGTTTTCTCTAAGTATTGTTTTGGTTTTATAGGAGACCCGTGCTTAGGACTCACCTCTATGCCCGTTTTTGTATCTTTCCGCAAAATATAAAATTGGCCTTACCTTGGACAAACTCACTTTCTTTGTGCGTCGATAGAGCGTAACTGTGCAATTATCACGGACGTAAATAAGTTACTGAAACACCCAATATTACTGTTGAATGCAGAAACTATATTAAACAAGTTCATTGGCCACAAATTTAAAGATCACACTGCTAGTATGAGGTTGGAAGACATAAGACTACTTTTTCTAATTTTCTGTCAACTTTGAATCCCGTATTTAACTAGGCGCTTACGTTAAAATATACGTAGTGAATTTATTGCTAGTTAACCGTGAACTTCTTTCAGCAGTGTTAATAAAGTGAAATAGCGTTCGGGAAGACTCGATTTCGATCCTAGGGTCGAGCCATCCTGATTTTGGTTTCCATACTTTTAAGAAATCATTCCAGGCTTATTCCAGTGCTGTTCCGTAACACAAGCCATGCCTGCTTACTAAATACAAGCAACGTACCCTTCTTTCTCTGTTCCTGATATTTCCAGGTACTGATTCTGTCTCTACTGGCATTACTGTTGAGAGGTTGAACCATAAATAAATTGAGTTCGCAGAAACTATACGCGTATTACCCCTAAATAAATACTGCAGGCAGTACGTGGACGCATACCAGTGAATCAACCACAAAAAACCTATAATTATACCTTACAAAATTGATTCATTTGTTTATAGTTTTAGTTTAGTAATGAGTCGATTAACACGTCCGCGAAATACGAAACAATTTCACGGGTAATCAGGACGAGGAGGTGACTGTGGGCATCTGAAGAGATTTGAGTGGCTCTTAACATCGATGTCTTGAGAGTCGATGAGTATGGAGTAGCGCCGGAATGCTAGGGCGGGAGAAGTCGTATATCCTCGAGAAAACCTGTCGACCAGCGGCATCGTCCAACACGATTCCCACGTGCAAAAATCCGGGAGCGACCCCACCAGGAATCGAACTAAAATCGCCAAGGTGGGATGCGAGTAGTCTGACCACTACACCCCCGTGGCCCCTGGTGACTATAGCCTTTATTTAAAAATGTTTACGGCATTCGCTGAATTGTTTTTATAAAAGCAGTCGAAAACCGAGATCAGAATGACCAGGCTGGGATTTAAATCTGGCTCCTCCTGAATGCGAGACCATTATGTTGTTTAGACTGCTCGCCTCCCATCAAGGCAAAACGGGATTTTCATAAGTGGGAATCGTGCTGGACGATTCCGTTGGTCGGCGTGTTTTCTCGGGGATCTCCCGTTTCCCCCGCCCTTGTATCTCAACACTGCTCCATTCCCACGTCGTTTGACTTTCGTCGACTCTCAAAATCTCATTTTTAAGAGCCGCCCAAATCGCTCAACTCAACCCATTATGTTGTTACCACAGCGCTCTTACACCATTAGGACAAATTAAAATTGCTGCTTTCTCTGTGAAACAAATTTTAGTTCCATTATGTAATGCCGCGCATTCGTAGAGATATTATGTTCAGACACCAATGGGATGATTAAATACCTATCGAACTCCACCTGAGATAATGGGTGCAAGGAGGAACGCAGTGTTACTATTTTGCACTCATCAGTGCAAATATCAGGTAGTCATATATTTAGTTGCGCTTTAGGAAGTGTTAGACTTTCTTTTTCCTTCGAGGAATGGCTTTGCTAGTGGAATTACAGCCCAGAACTGCTGCACGCCCGCCGCCCGAAGTCTTGACTTGGTCAAGTATGCGTAACAAATCATGGCCACTCATACCAGAAACTGGATGATTATAGCAATTTTTCTCGAGGTGAAAGCGCTTAAACACCGCGTACACAGCCTGTAATTTTTCTCGATGAAAAAAAAAGTGCACGGTTTTGTAGCTGAAATGATAAAGCGGTTATATCTCAAAGAACTGGTTTACGCTCCTGTCTAAGTAATTGCAAACAATGTAAAATCATTCTCTTTGAACATTTCTCATTGCGGTCTTGTTAAGCACAACCCTTACATATACCATTGAACGTGAATAGTTGGTTACTTATTTGGTGACTAACAGTTGTAATACTTGGCCTTTTTTAATCAACTTAATAGAGATAACCACACGTGTCACAGGTTAACGGAAATTACGATGGTCCAGTTTAACTATTTGAAACCGAGTTATGTCCAATAATAAGGAATATATATATATAAACATATATATTGGCTTCCAATCACTAAGAGTACCACAAAAATTACATATTAGTGATAAATTCATTGCAATAGTTGTTTGAAGAAAGGCAAAATTTTGCTTAAAAGACCACAAATTTGACAGGAAATATGTTGATCATATAATATGTTGTAGCAAAGACAGTAATGAAGGCGTTTAGTTAGTGTGTTCTGTCAAAGTTTAATGGAAGTTAAACTGTCGCTTGAAAATTGTTTTTTTATAGTTGTTAAAATAAATACAACGTTTTACAAGACGACTTGAATGCGCGAATATTTGATAAAATAATTTAGAACTGAGTGAATAATTATAACTTGACATTTTGAGAATCAGAATGGTTTCTTCTCTGTACCTGCGTTGGTTAACTTAAAGGCATCACCATAATGCACCTGTTTTGTAAGAGAATTTGGAATTGCGTTAAGTACATTTATAGCTTGCATTTTCGCATCATTAACTTCGTAAATTTAATATTTTCTGTGCACATGTGCATTCAAATGGATAACTAATGTAAATAATAATTAACAATAAAATAAAATAATTTTGAATTAATCTATTTGTAGCTGTTCTATTGAAACGGAGTTTCGCAGAACGTCTTGCATGTTCGAGAAATAAAATAATTTAGCTACTGAGCTAATAACTATAATTCGCCAGTGTTCGAGTCGGGACAGTTCTCTTCTCCACTTTTGTAGGTTCACTCAAGGGCGCCACCACAATGCTCTAATTCTGGAAGAGTATGAAAGGGCAGAATTCGGAAGACAGTTGAGTACTTTCGTAGCTTGCTTTCGCAAATCAATAAGTTAATAGTATTTCGTGCTCTTCTGTGTCCGCGTTTGTTTATTTTAGTAACCAAGCAGAATAAAACTCTACGTAAAATGATATTTAATTAGAGCAGCCTTCCTTTCTTAAACTGTGGTCCGCGTACTCATGGGGATGCATGAGCTCACGGGCAAGGTTCCGTGAGCAGAACTAATCTATTTAACTTTTAATAAAATTATTCTGTTGTTTTGCTGTAACTGTGTAAAAATTTTGTTATTAATGAAGCTAGCTGTTGCAAATTTTGTCGTTAACTATAATTGCAACCGTAACAATTTGTATGGTGAAAAATGAATAAATTATAAACATGAAATTATTTACCTACTTCATATTAAAGAAACTGCTGGGGGTCCAGCAAAAGGCACATTATATGAAAGGGTTCCTCAAAATCACAAAATTTAAGAACCCATGGGCTAGAGTATTAATTCACTCGTAGTTACTATAAATATTACTTACGAGCAATAAATGCCAAGCCGCTGAGAGAACTAATATATACGTATACATAAAGTGCTCTGGTTTACGACCACGATGGAACAAAAGGACTGCACTTGTAGTATTTCATGTTTGCAACACAGATTGAAAAGTAGTCTTAGTAACTTATGGACAGGAAACGCTCTCCTGTGGACCAGAGGTAAGCTGCGATCTGTAGGCGATGTGGTAATAGAAGTCGACTGCATCGACGAATGCAGTTGCAGCGACGGGCGCTAGTTGCTAATTCAAGGCAGTGCCTAGCCAGGAAGGCGCGGCAGAGCGTTTCTGCCGAAAAAAAAAAAACAAAAGAATTCTCGCAACCGAGTCGGAAGTGAAAGTTGGCACAACTGATAGGTTTTTGGCGCCCGCAGGCACATTCACTCGTGCTACACCACTGAGATCGACTACATTCCAACATATGTAAATGCGATACATTTTAGCTCTGCTTCCTATTATTTGTATTTGCATAAAGCGCTACTAGAAAGAACGATACTGTGTATGCTGCTACTACTAACACTTCGTTTAGAAAGTTTTTTATTTTTAATATTTTATATTACATAACATGAACGAAAATCTATTTTCTATTATATTTCATGTTAATATTTACTCGGTAGAATTTTAATTTTGAAACTTTGCAGACAAGTAAGTGTATGTATATAAATTAACCTATGCGGCAAGTTCCAAAATTCTGGTTAGCTGCTTACACCACGTCAATTACGTATAAAGATTGAAGTAAATATTTCAATTGAAAATTACTGACTTAATCTGACAACACTACACAACGATGTGTACCAGAATCCTTTAAGTCTTACAGTATATATCTTGCGTGGTACTTCAGCTAAGGATTAAATGAACGAAATGAGTAGCTATAAAAAAGGATCTTACAAATAATTTTAAAATCTAAAGAGATCGTTGAAAGAATAGAATTTTAAACGCCATAAACAAAACGAACAAGGCTTGTACACACANTTTAAAATCTAAAGAGATCGTTGAAAGAATAGAATTTTAAACGCCATAAACAAAACGAACAAGGCTTGTACACACACATACAAATATCAGTGCCTAAGCAATCTCACCTACAAACAAACCACATATAAATATGTTTTAAAAGAATATNTTAAAATCTAAAGAGATCGTTGAAAGAATAGAATTTTAAACGCCATAAACAAAACGAACAAGGCTTGTACACACATACAAATATCAGTGCCTAAGCAATCTCACCTACAAACAAACCACATATAAATATGTTTTAAAAGAATATNACACACATACAAATATCAGTGCCTAAGCAATCTCACCTACAAACAAACCACATATAAATATGTTTTAAAAGAATATATATTTAAAAGAACTTTCACTCGCTGTAGCGTATTTTACAGATAGTGCAAGTAATGTTTTGTGGGATAAAATTTTCCCACTGAGGTTTTCATTTCTATTTTAATCTCGGAATTATGTGGCGTGGGCAGTGGACGAGAATACGGGTTCTTACTCCGTGTGTATCTGTGTATATATGTAGCACATAAATACCCACACGCAATACATAATTATATGAATTAAACCGAAAAACTGCAAATGACAGCTGCACCATTGCGTGAAAAAAATAAATTGAAATCTTGTATATGGATTACGGTGTAAAGTGACTGCTATAGAAAATTTATTCGTTTGAAAAAATAGTTTGGATCGCTTATTTGTCGCAGAGTTTATAGACAGTATTTTAGACTAATCATTGTGTGTCCCGATTTTATGTAACTAAAAGAAAACGTGCTTCCACCCAAAATATATGTCACTATTAGCAAATTAACCTTGAAAAAATAAGTATTTTCACGCATTTGGCATTAAATTTATTTAAGCACAAGAATATTATTATACATAATTCGATAATCATATTTCCGAAATCAAAGAAAAATATCTGTAGGTGTTATTACTCTTAGTCTAGCTGTTTTGGAGGAATTTCGAAACCATGTATTGCAATATCTGGGAAGTTATCAACAAGCAAATCACTCCATACGTTATCGATACTGCATTACAGGGGCGCCAAAATTGCATGTACGTAAATTGCAAAATGAATTAATACTAGCAATGTATATAAAATAAATGTCGTTTCAATTGACTGACGTAGAGATTGGAAAGCTCCAAACATTTAGTAATAATCGCCCGCGCTTTTACACACATTTACCAGTTAGCAAATAATGCACCGCTCTGGAGTTCGTAAATAGAAACTGATAATAGTAATATTCGTTAGTATTTAACGATGCTTCCACGAGGTTATAGAATATGTGCCAACTGATGATCCGATTTTATGTTTTAAAGTTAAATAATTTTCTTCTTCTTTTAGATTTTGCGTTAAACCTACTAACATACCTCAAAACAGAATGTCCTTTAATATTATAATTGATATGAAAATTGATAGAAGATCACTTATGTTATGAAGTTCAGCAAAATGTTAAAAATTTAACGTATTTGTTAGATATTATTTTTGTTAGGAGAATTAGTTTTAAGTTATATCATACCAACAGAGTATCAACAGCTGTCATAATTAATATAGTTGGGTTTTTAAATGTCATTGCCAATTAAAATAATTTATTTTGAGTGAATATATCCATGACAACTAATAGGTAAATATGGATAATTGGTTACTGTAGAACCATGTTTAAACTTCAACTTCAAGCGGGTAATAATAATGTTCTCACGATATCGAAACGTGGTCCTACTAGATCGTTATCATTTACGACGTTTCCGAAGAGAACATAGTGTTATTTCTGCTTTTCAAGAAGCTGCCAAGTTATTTTACACAAGTTAGGAAAATGAACATCTTGATGTCCGCAAAAACAATTTATTCTTATTGTCAAGACAAATGATTTGTAGTTTGGTTTGTGTTATGACGAATCTGCAGTATCTTTATAAGAATTTTCTTTGCTCGACAGACCCGAGATTTTTTATCTGGCGGGCAAAAGAGGATTCCTATGTTTAATTGATAAAATTGTAATCGCCACAGCTTAAAGAGGCACAGGCTATGTATACAAACAAAAATATTGTCGGCTGGAATATAGGTTGCCGAGGCACGTACTGTATAAACGCACCTGGCACAGCATGGCATNAAACAAAAATATTGTCGGCTGGAATATAGGTTGCCGAGGCACGTACTGTATAAACGCACCTGGCACAGCATGGCATGGTTGAAGTTGCTAGGAAGGCTTCATTTGATTTGCAAGCTCTTTCGAGAATCTGACGGCTTCCAACCCCGTTTCTGCCAAGTTCAAACGAACAGCGTATTTCACAGGTGACACAAAATATGCAATTATACGTAAACTATACGCATTGGCGGTCCCTTTTACGTGCACGTACTCGTTCGCTGATTGGCTGCGTGCGTGTCTGACTAGCTGCGTCGTGCTGGCGAATAACGCCCTGATTGGCGGATAACCTTGAACAATGTCAGCAGGACGTGTACCTGTGTGGGTTTGCTATGCTTATATCCGATGGGATGACGTCACATCATGTTGCCAGGGCGTAGGACTGTCTTGCTGTGAGGGGTGTAGTACGAGTTAACCAATCCAGTCATCGTGTCCGTTGCACGTTAATGATGTTCATGACCACTACTGTACATAGCAAGGCACCAGTGTCCAGTCTTCCTTGTGAATAAATTGGTTTGTGAAATCTTCTGCGCCTCGGTGACCTGAATGGTAAATGCCAACACCATAGAGCACGCAGCACGTTGTTCATTTTAAGTGCTCACTTTACCGTGAACAGCCTATATTAATTATCCTTGGAACATAAGAACTAGTACTAAAAGTAAAGCAAAATAAATTTAGTCATTGTGTGCAAAAGGAACTCAAAACATTTGACCACAAATTAATACTAAACGCACTGCACCCAGCTCTAGATAAAGTTAAATTAATCAATGAAAGTTCCCAACAGTATAATTAAAAGCTCAATGAGCATTTGCAGACCGTAGGACGTACTTCATGTATAAAAACATTTATTAATAACCCTTAATACAATGTTCAGACCTTTAAGTGTTTTTACAATAAAAAATACCAATTTGTACAGATGCGTCGCAAAAATATGCCTTTATGAAAATAATATGAAAATAAATATGCAACAAAATTGCCAACATTTTTGGCAACCAACAAAATGCTTGAATTTGACACATCCATTTAGCAATATACAGGAAACTCATAAAAGTTACACAGAGTACATTGCTCATTACAGAAACATATTTAAAGAAAAAAAAGTATTTATCCACTATGAAATGAAAACTAACAGGTGTATAATATTTATACATTCAGACCAGATTACCTTTGTACGGTCGAATTTTCATGGTCGCAAAGGGCTCCACAACACAAACGTAACACACTTACATAGCATATGTAATAAGAGAATTCATAATTATGCGACAATATTGACTTATTTTGATTTCAATTTAATAATATTCAAGACCAGAAAACTGTGATATCAGATATAAAAAACAATTTTGCANTTTCAATTTAATAATATTCAAGACCAGAAAACTGTGATATCAGATATAAAAAACAATTTTGCATAGGTCGGCGTCGCAGTTTACTCAAGGAGACAAGTATTTAAGGATATAGTATACAAAAAGTTGTGTTTTATACAAGATTAGTGTCTTAAATTCACCTGAATTAAAATTTCGCAATGTCGTCAAATAAGAGAAATATGAGAGAAACACTTTCGATAAACACATACTTGTTTACTGGAAGGAATACAAACGGATATTAACAGAACCAAATACAACAAGAAAATACTGATATAAATAATGGGCCTACTTTACTCAACATGAATATAATAATTTTTTAAATAATTTCTTAATAACTGCGTTGGTAGGAAGGACATGACTTTTCTGTGAAAGCAATAACTTGAAGAAATTAAACCAGATACTTAAGCAACAGCAGTGAAATAATTACAAATACACACATGCCTTACCTGGGACTTGCACTCAGAAAACCTCGCACTATAAGCTAGCGTGAAATCCNAAACAAAAATATTGTCGGCTGGAATATAGGTTGCCGAGGCACGTACTGTATAAACGCACCTGGCACAGCATGGCAGGGTTGAAGTTGCTAGGAAGGCTTCATTTGATTTGCAAGCTCTTTCGAGAATCTGACCGCTTCCAACCCTGTTTCTGCCAAGTTCAAACGAATAGCGTATTTCACAGGTGACACAAAATATGCAATTATACGTAAACTATACGCATTGGCGGTCCCTTTTACGTGCACGTACTCGTTCGCTGATTGGCTGCGTGCGTGTCTGACTAGCTGCGTCGTGCTGGCGAATAACGCCCTGATTGGCGGATAACCTCGAACAATGTCAGCAGGACGTGTACCTGTGTGGGTTTGCTATGCTTATACCCGATGGGAGGTCGTGACGTCATGTTGCCAGGGCGTAGAACTGTCTTTCTGTGAGGGGTGTAGTACGAGTTAACCAATCCAGTCATCGTGTCCGTTGCACATTAATGATGTTTATGACCGCTACTGTACACAGCAAGGCACCAGTGTCCAGTCTTCCTTGTGAATAAATTGGTTTGTGAAATCTTCTGCGCCTCGGTGACCTGAATGGTAAATGCCAACACCATAGAGCACGCAGCACGTTGTTCATTTTAAGTGCTCACTTTACCGTGAACAGCCTATATTCATTATCCTTGAAACATAAGAACTAGTACTAAAAGTAAAGCAAAATAAATTTAGTCATTGTGTGCAAAAGGAACTCAAAACATTTGACCACAAATTAATACTAATCGCACTGCACCCAGCTCTAGATAAAGTTAAATTAATCAATGCAAGTTCCCAACAGTATAATTAAAAGCTCAATGAGCATTTGCAGACCGTAGGACATACTTCATGTATAAAAACATTTATTAATAACCCTTAATACAATGTTCAGACCTTTAAGTGTTTTTACAATAAAGAATACCAATTTGTACAGATGCGTCGCAAAAATATGCCTTTATGAAAATAATATGAAAATAAATATGCAACAAAATTGCCAACATTTTTGGCAACAAACAAAATGCTTGAATTTGACACATCCATTTAGCAATATACAAGAAACTCATAAATGTTACACAGGGTACATTGCTCGTTACAGAAACATATTTAAAGAAAAAAAAGTATATATCCACTATGAAATGGAAACTAACAGGTGTATAATATTTATACATTCAGACCAGATTATCTTTGTACGGTCGAATTTTCATGGTCGCAAAGGGCTCCACAACACAAACGTAACACCATTGCATAGCATATGTAATAAGATAATTCATAATTATGCAACAATACTGACTTATTTTGATTTCAATTTAATAATATTCAAGACCAGAAAACTGTGATATCAGATATAAAAAACAATTTTGCATAGGTCGGCGTCACAGTTTACTCAAGGAGACAAGTATTTAAGGTTATAGTATACAAAAAGTTGTGTTTTATACAAGTTTAGTGTCTTAAATTCACCTCAATTAAAATTTCGCAATGTCGTCAAATAAGAAAAATATGAGAGAAACACTTTCGATAAACACATACTTGTTTACTCGAAGGAATACAAACGGATATTAACAGAACTAAATACAACAAGAAAATACTGATATAAATAATGGGCCTACTTAACTCAACATGAATATAATAATTTTTTTCAATAATTTCTTAGTAACTGAGTTGGTAGGAAGGACATGACTTTTCTGTGAAAGCAATAACTTGAAGAAATTAAACCAGAAACTTAAGCAAAATGCAGTAAGATAATTACAAATACACACATGCCTTACCTGGGACTTGCACTCAGAAAACCTCGCACTATAAGCTAGCGTGAAATCCACTGCATTACGTAGGTCAGATTTGGAGCATCAACTTTGGATTTAATCAGTCAAATGTTTCGTATGATAGGGTTAATTAACCTAAAATGTTTACAGGACCTTTATTTTAAAAGTAAATGACTGAGAAATANAGGTCAGATTTGGAGCATCAACTTTGGATTTAATCAGTCAAATGTTTCGTATGATAGGGTTAATTAACCTAAAATGATTACAGGACCTTTATTTTAAAAGTAAATGACTGAGAAATATAAAACACGTAATATTACATGACCTACCGTAGCGCTACCTGTCCGAAGAATTTGATAGAAATCGGTTATTTGGTTCCTAAGAAATTACATAAAAATACTCTATTTTCTTATTTGCTGCTATCGTACAAAATTGCCAGAAAAAGANAAATCCACTGCATTACGTAGGTCAGATTTGGAGCATCAACTTTGGATTTAATCAGTCAAATGTTTCGTATGATAGGGTTAATTAACCTAAAATGTTTACAGGACCTTTATTTTAAAAGTAAATGACTGAGAAATATACAACACGTAATATTACATGACCTACCGTAGCGCTACCTGTCCGAAGAATTTGATAGAAATCGGTTATTTGGTCCCTAAGAAATTACATAAAAATACTCTATTTTCTTGTTTGCTGCTATCGTACAAAATTGCCAGAAAAAGAGGATCTGTATACGATGCTTCTAATTTATACTGTCTACATACAAACTTAGGTTGAATTTGGTTAAATTGTTTATATATATATATATCAAATTTACCTAAATGATTTACGAAGTTGCTATTTTGAACATCATTGTCTGACCAATTTAAATCATGAAAGTTTACATAACCTTCTGTAGGATTTTTGGTGTGCAATGGTATATATTAATTTTAAATGCTCAAGTAAAACATTTGGTGGGAATCACTTAATTGGTCCTCGAGACATGGCATAAAACCCCTATAATTTTCATATGGCGATCTTCATAAATGGAGGAAAAAAATGTATTAGCAATTTAGATGATTGTACACTGTCATGTATACAACGTTAAGTTAAAATAGACTACATATTTTCCTAGAGATAGTACACAAAACTTAAATGTTTTTATAGCCTCCATTCTGATAAAAAGTGTGTTTTACTTTAAAAATACATTTAAAATTTAGTAAAAATGGGTTGATTATTTTCTGAGATACGAGTTAAAATCATTATGTTTTATTGTCATGGCTAACTCACAAAATTTCAGTGAAATGAAGCTCTGCATAAACAAATTCGATGGTTGCAATTGGTACTGCCAGCATACAAAGTTAAGTTGGAATTTGTTTCGCTAATAAAATATACTGAGCTAAAATATTTATATAGCCACCATTTGGAAAATAAGTGCCTGATCTACATAAAACATACCAGTTTACACCACCTTCTGCAGTACTATTTATTTCCCAAATTTGGAAATAATCTGTCAATTGTTTCCCGATGTAGGGCCAAAAAATTTTTATTTACTTGCAAAGCACTATCTTACAAAATGGTGGATAAAAGTTGCTCAATGAACAAGCAGTTGATAGTTCTAATATATATTGCCAGCATACAAAGTTAAGTTGAAATTTATTACATGGTTTCAACTATATAGCGTTTTAAGCTAAAATAGCTATATGGCCGCCATTTTGAAAATAATTGTTTGACAAGCATAAAACATATTACTTAAGATCATCTGCATCAGTACTACATTTTGCAAAATTTGATAGGAATCGGTCAATTATTTACCGAGTTGTGACATAATAACTTAATTTATTCGTATGGCACTATCTTCCAAAATGGCTGACAAAAGTGGTTATTAGTTGGTTTATATGATGCTTGCAACAGATACTTTCATTGTACAAAATTTGGTATATATTGGTTTAATGGCATGGCAGATATACTAAATCAACTTAAAATATTTCTGTTGCCGTTATTTTGAAAACAAGTTACTAATAAAATTAAATAATTTATTTTTACATGTCATACCATAGTATTACTTTCATGCCAAATTGGGTGAGAATTGGTTTAATAGTTTCTGAGATATAATGTAAAATATTAATTTTTAAAATTTTGGAAAATTTTCTAAAATGGCACATTAATAACTATATCCTTCTCAAAATTTAATGGTTACGCAATGATGTGCCAGCATAAAAAATTAGGTTAAATCAGTTGAATAGTTTCCGAGATATGACATATCGCCGCCCTAAATTAAAAAATTGACGCCATTTTGAAAGTAAGTGTCTGGCGTTGCGAAATATATAAAAAGTCAGGTGTCCCAACATATTACTATATGTGTAACGAATTTGGTGAAATGGCGTTAAAGCGTCACACACACGCAAACACAAACCCAGCAACACACACAAACAGGAAAGTGATCTCATAAGCCTTTCTTTCCTTTGGAAAATAGGATAAAAAGAGATAGTTATTATAACTCGAGTATCATAATTTAGTTCAAGTTAGTACATTTATAATTTTGTTGTTCTTCAAATTACTGAAATTTTTGTCAAGTGAAAACTATATACTTTTTAAAATACTCATATTTCAAAAGAAAATGTAACAAATTCTGTTTCAATCTTTGTCTTCACAAATGAAATTCTCTTGCCATGTGCACCAACACTACCACATTTAACCAAATTGCCATAAATAGAGTAAAATCATGAGCTTTTCTTAGTTACACTACAACTTGTTATGTCAACTATGACACCTTAAAAAACGAACGCGGAAACTATCTACGTATTCAACAAGTAAAATACCGACTTATGTCTCGCCGAGTTATGGTGTAATAGCACGGTGGTATGGCATTACAAACAATCTGCCAATTCTCTAAATAATTATTCCCCATATAAAAACCACAATTTATACCACTACCAGAAATATGTATATATACGCCAAGTAAACGTAAAACCAAAACCTAACTCTTTGGGTAACTCGAAACTATTGAAAGTTTAAGAAAAATCATAGCCGTTAAGCAATAAAAAAAATATGTGTAAGAATTCGTCGCCATGTATTAAACAAGACAAAGGTCCAATCTATCTCAGGAATATTGAAAAGGTTAATTTGTATGTAACGTATTTCATTTTCAACGTTATTAGATGAAGATAAATGCTTGCTAGTCATGACCCGATACCGAATCAGATACATAATTGCTTAGACTGTCTAATCTGATTACGCAGCCGCTTACAGAAAACATATTCAATTATCTTGTTAACATTTCGGTGTCAGAATCGATTTCTACGTACTTTCCTGCGTGCAAATAAAATAACTAAAATCATCGTACAAACCTCATAGAAATGGACAAACAGAAGCAGTGTACATAAAAACGGCCAATAATCAACGATGCACACACATTATCTCAGATTTCATATTTTCGTCGAGTGTTTAGTCATAACTTACAATAAATCGACTTACATATCTTCAGAGCTAACACCGTTTTACTAGTTACACGCCAAAAATACGCTATACCATTTTAACCTTCAGCAGACAACATACGGCATAACAACATAACTGAATAATTCATTTTCGACAAAAAACATCAGTATGAAAAACACATAAATCGGCAATCTTCCTCTTTTGGAAAAATAGCTTCAATTCACAAGAAAAGTCAACATTTTGAAATTTTTTCTTTCTTTACATAATAACTAAATTAGAAATATAAATCAGTTTATTACATTTTAATGGGGCCGTGCCATAAATCCCATTGTCTTAATTAGCGTTGCTGCTAATAAATAAGTTTATTTTCCACAGAGAGGTATTTTGAGCAGTCAGAAAAGTCATGAATCCTGGGTTTGGGATAGGTTTTCTTACGGGAATAAACAATCCAGAACCTTTTTTGTACTTCCACTTCCTTTGCGAAGAAGTACCTTCTAATGCCTCTTTTAGAATATGGAAACATGAGATATTACAATTGGATAGACTTTACAATATACTGTATATCTGAACTGCTGTCCTGCTCTTCAATTGTTGCATATGCAATAAGTAATTTTTCGTTTATTGTGTATGGTGCACGATTTTGTTGGCCAAATGTAAAGTGTTCATTTTTATGAGAGCTCTCCAAAGCGTAGAAAAGAAACTGTAGTATAATTTTAAAAAGGCAACACAGAACTCAAGCCTTACCTCTGACCACACCATATAAGTGCTTTCCAAACACCGACAAGCGTAAATTTTTCTTTTCCAAATTCTCCAGAGATGGAGACTGAGGTATCAATACCAGAGCAAAATGTAAAGCTGCAAACTTTGGAAGATTTTCCAAACAAAATAAATTGCTTCCATATAATACCAGGCATATTCTTTATGTAAATGGAAATAAATACAACCCATGACGGCGACAAGATGCTACACAGCAAGGCGAGACTGTGAAACCTTGTAGGTGTTGTGGTAGGAGATGGCGGTGGGGGCTCCGACCACGTGGGAGTGGGAGGCCAACACAGGAGCGGCGACAGCCGTTGCCACAGGAGCAGACGCGGCATATGCCGCAGGTGCACCGTAGGTCGCGTGGTGCCGCTGAGGCGCCCTGTAGGTGTTGTGGTAGGAGATGGCGGTGGGGGCTCCTGCCATGTGCGAGTGGGAGGCTACCACCACAGGGGAAGCGGCGGTCGCCAATGGAGCAACACCGACCGCATACGTTGCAGGGGCAGCATGCACCTCGGACGCAGCTGCAACGAGACGCCCAGGCTTGTACGTGTTGTGGTAGGATATGGCTGAGGGCGCACCGACCCCGTGGCTGCCCAGGTAACGAGCCGAGACTGTGGCGAAAAGCAGGGGCAGGATCACCTGTGGACAGACACAAACGAGCTGTTACAGTTTTGTGTGGTGATAAAAATATGTATAGGGGGTTCACGGTACAGTGAGCATTTTGGAAATCAACCTTTGAAAAATGTGTCTGCCCTTTTCTTGTGTATACTCTAACGGGCACAATGACTGGCATGTGCTCAGTAGAGTTGGTAACGATGGAGGGAAAGTAGTCCCTTGTTTTAACGATGATATAAAAGTGTTAGGTAAACGTTTATGAATACTTGAAATTATTTTATTTGCTTTCTCTTTTATTAATTAATGTAAGTATGAGAATTACAACATTTTTAAGTATTTAATTTTCTAATTTTTTCACAGTTTCACTTAACTGATGCATGAATATAGTGATCAGGCTCAATGCAATCTTAATTTTACATGAGACGGATGGATACAAGATGTGCTTACAAGTAAAATTTAAGCAGTACTTTCAAAAGTGCTCAGTGTATTGTGAACAGCCTATAGTCAAAGAAATTTTGCGTTACTTTTTTGGCGACGACTGTAGTGTACTGGTAATATCCACAGAAAATACTGGGTGGTCCGCCTAACGTGGGCACCCCCAAAATTTCCAGAATGGTTGCAGATCACAGAATCCGGCTTTCGCTATATTAAATTACGTACGGGGGGCAAGTAATTTTCCGCTAAGTGACCATTCGTAACACGTGTATGGACATAAATTATTATCCCACGTATGATTTTTCCCTGGAAACATACATTTATTTCAACGTAATCTGAAATATANTATGGACATAAATTATTATCCCACGTATGATTTTTCCCTGGAAACATACATTTATTTCAACGTAATCTGAAATATAGCATATGCGATGGAAAGTAACACAGAAACACCAAGAAATAATGTGCAAATACGAATAAGNCGATGGAAAGTAACACAGAAACACCAAGAAATAATGTGCAAATACGAATAAGTTAAGTGGGTCGGTAGTATGGTGCAGTGAACCTGTACTCACAGCTGTAAGCAAGCAACACGCGCCGTGACAAATCCTTGCGGGACTGCTTCCTTATAGCAGCGTAGCGCTTACCTTATGGGACATGGGGCACGGGATGCTATTTTGGACAGAGGAGAGCATCGCCGTGGAGGGAAGACGCTCAATGGAAGTGCAAGTCTCATTTCAATACATTACATTTTATTCAGATACCAACGTAATTCAGGGGATTTGTTTCCTAGTCATTAACTGTACTGAGTAACGCGTGCGTACATATGCACAACAAAAATAGAACAAACCAGCCTAGGGAGAAATGCAATCGCACCCGCATGTTTAGCACAAAAGAGCACAGTTGAGGTTCAAACGCTTCACATTAGGTCTTTTTACAGTATGTGCTCGATGAGTTTACCATCGACAGAAATACACATCTGTAAACGCACATGTGGCGAGCGACGAGTGGCCAGAAGTGTTTCTGGCGTAATGCCTCTGCAAGATGCCACAAATCGTTCCTGCATGTCTTCTGGCATCGTAGGAACCGTGTTGTAGACCACAGTGTGCAAATTATTCGTATCGTTTGCTGTGAGATGGGTGTCCGATTAGGATAAATTTCACCATATATTTGGATGGCTTGCTTGGCATTTCTGCCACATTCACCGTAAATAAGTAGAGCGTCCAATTTTTCCTCATTCGTGAACTTCATTGCGTACATACAGCCATACACTGCAATAACACCTATCATAACAGTTTACCGGGACTGGTGTTGCGCTTCTATTAGGAAGTAGTCCCGCCAGGATGAGTCACGGCACATGTTTCTTGCTTACAGCTGTGAGTACACGTCCACTGCCCCATGCTACTGGCCCACCTAACTTAATAATATTTGCACATTATTTCTTGGCATTTTGTGTTACTGTCCATTTTATATACTATAAAACTGAATTCCTCTTTGCACATCCTTTCAGATGTCGTTGAAATAAATGTATGTTTCCCGGGGGAAAAATTATATGTGGTTAAATTATTTATGTCCTCATATGTGTTACGAATAGTCACTTTGCGGAAAATTAGTTGCCCCCGTACGTAATTTCATTTAGCGAAAATCGTATTTCGTGATCTGCAATCGTTCCGGAAATTTTGGGGATGTCCACGTTATGCGGACCATCCTGTTTATCTCATGTATGTGAAGATTCAAGTCCAAATGATAACATTAATATTAGTATGACAATATCAGCTACGAAAACGACATTTATATTTTTTATGTGTGATAATGGCAACCATACAACCAAAGTAAAAATTCTTAGCGTAATGATACTTTACCTGCTGCATAAACAAATTTTAGAAGGATGTTTAGTAACTGTACCACTATTAAGAGAACAACAGGCATATTTATGTTTCAGTTTCAAGTGAGTTTTGGATGCCTGAAATGGGGTTAGGGGTATGTAACCGCTTTTGCTTACGAANATGAGTCACGGCACATGTTTCTTGCTTACAGCTGTGAGTACACGTCCACTGCCCCATGCTACTGGCCCACCTAACATAATAATATTTGCACATTATTTCTTGGCATTTTGTGTTACTGTCCATTTTATATACTATAAAACTGAATTCCTCTTTGCACATCCTTTCAGATGTCGTTGAAATAAATGTATGTTTCCAGGGGAAAAATTATATGTGGTTAAATTATTTATGTCCTCATATGTGTTACGAATAGTCACTTTGCGGAAAATTAGTTGCCCCCGTACGTAATTTCATTTAGCGAAAATCGCATTTCGTGATCTGCAATCGTTCCGGAAATTTTGGGGATGTCCACGTTATGCGGACCATCCTGTTTATCTCATGTATGTGAAGATTCAAGTCCAAATGATAACATTAATATTAGTATGACAATATCAGCTACGAAAACGACATTTATATTTTTTATGTGTGATAATAGCAACCATACAACCAAAGTAAAAATTCTTAGCGTAATGAGACTTTACCTGCTGCATAAACAAATTTTAGGAGGATGTTTAGTAACTGTACCACTATTAAGAGAACAACAGGCATTTGGCTACAATCATATGATGGATAAATTTATGTTTCAGTTTCAAGTGAGTTTTGGATGCCTGAAATGGGGTTAGGGGTATGTAACCGCTTTTGCTTACGAANATTTATGTTTCAGTTTCAAGTGAGTTTTGGATGCCTGAAATGGGGTTAGGGGTATGTAACCGCTTTTGCTTACGAATATTATTGGTAATTTACTTTATTTCATTATATCATCTCACTAATACTTGAAGCTTTATGATTTACAGAGTGTATCGTAGATAATGGATTAAACAGCATAGGGTGATAGAGGGCTACAATACACATAAATTAAACCCCTATATGTGTAATATAAAATATGATAGTTTAGAAGTCATGTAAGTTTAAGTGATGTCGGTGTAAATTATGTCAATTTAGTGTATATTAGGAAATAACGACCAATCGGTGTACATTACGCCCAGTTGGAGTATATTACGCCAAATTATCATAAATTGAGGTAAATTATGCCCATTAGGGAAAATTATTCCATACTGGAGTAAATTATGTACAACCAAAGTTAAAGAAGGACCAAATGAAGTAAATTACACCTACTTTGTGCTAAGTAGGGAAAATGATGCCCAATGAGAGTAAATTAAGCCCAATAATAGTAAATTGGATAAAATTACACCCATTTTGCATAAATTGAGGTAAATTATGCCAAAATTGAGTCAATGATGCCAAATTAGTTTAAACTTGAGTCAATGACGCCGGACTGGAGTAACTTATGCCCAATTAGCTTAAAGTGGTTTAAATTACACCGAATTTGAGTCAATTACTCCCAGCTAACATCAATTGGNACTTATGCCCAATTAGCTTAAAGTGGTTTAAATTACACCGAATTTGAGTCAATTACTCCCAGCTAACATCAATTGTGGTAAATTACGCCCAAAAGTAGTAAATGACGCCCAAATGGTGTATATTTTCAATCAGTGTGAATCGGCGAAGTTTTGTAGTAATTTTCTCCTTGGATGTTATTTACCCAATTTTTCTTCATTAGGCGTGCTTCACTCGGGTAGGGTATAAGTAACCCCAATTTATGCTAACTGGTCGTAATTTAATTTACGCTCATATGGTGTAATTAACTCTATGTCAGCGTAATGTAACCCATTTTACGCTAACTGTGCGTTATTTAATCCAATTTGACGTTATTTACTCCAATTTACACTAATTGGGTGTAATGTGCTTTGTCGGGGCGTAATTTTATCATATTTATGATTATTGAGAGTAGTTTACTCCGATTGGTAATTTTTACCCCATTTACACGCATTGGGCGTAATGTACTCCAGTTGGGTGTAATGTACCCCAATTGGTCGTAACTTTACTCCAATTAATGCTATTTCAGCCCATTATACTCATATTGGTCATATGTTACCCCAATTTATGCTTATTTGGTTTAAGTTAACCCGGACGGGTGTAATTTACCCCCAATGCGCATAATTTACCTCGATTGGGTTTCATATACTCCAGTTGGTCATTATTTTCCCAATATACGCTAATTTGACATAATTTACTCCGACATCACTTAAAATTATATGGCTTTTAAACTATCACAATATGCATTACACATATAGGGGTTTAATTTTTGTGTATTGGGGTTTTCATCACCCTGCACTCTTTGGTCCATCATCAATGATACGTCCTATACAGGCTGATTCTAAAATAATGGGACAAACATTGAGAGGTGGCATAGCTCACTAAAACAAACAATTATTGTATAGGAATATATGGGCGAGAGTGACGCGTTGAGGCACAAACACAAAAATAACACATGAAATGCAACACATTGTTTATTTACAACGTCGCCGCTAAATGCCTTTTTACAGCAATGTTTATAATAATGGCTCAAAATTGCTACCACCGACAGTAATGCAAGCTTGGTAGCGTCGGTGGAGTGATTGGCGAACAGATTCAAATACGCCGGGTATTTCACGTAGGCCACCATTGTCAGCTAATCACTCCAAATGTAGAGGTCGCCAAGCATGCGTGGCTGTTAGTGGATGCATTTCCAGCAACTCTTTTAACATTTTCTGTACGGAATCACTCGTTACGTACGCTCCTAATGAACATTTTATGTTTCCGTTAATGTGCTATGTTTTTGTGTTTGTGCCCCAACACGTCACTTCCACCCATATATTCCTATACAATAATTGCTTGTTTTAGTGAGCTCTACCACCCCTCAATGTTTGTCCCATGATTTTAGAAACGGCCTGTATACTAAGCAGGTGTCGTGCAATTCAGTGTTACTGCTGGCAAAATAAAGAATTTTTAAATCGGGCAACAAAATCATTATCGCAGTTAGCAGTGCCAGAAAAATACATAACCCCTTATGACCAGTTAAACAGCAAAGCATGATGAAATCCGACCCTCCTCGTAAAACAGTTACGGCCACTTTTCATGTCACTTGACCCAATAGGAGGAACCGCTGGTCGTTGTTGCTCTTCGCATACTCATGCAGCAATTAACAACTGGCATTCACCAAGTCCAAGGTACCTTCCTTGTGCATGTGTGAAAAGATCTTTGTTCCGTTACACTAATATTCCATATCTTGAATAGACAGATATTTGTAAACATCAGAACACCTGTCTCTCACTGCAATCAAGTTATTTCATGGAAATAATGGCGGTTACCACCCTTATTTCGTCTTCAACTCCACGACGCTGTAGGAAACTTGAGATTTTAAACATGGATTATTAATCCGCATGATACAGTTAATTTTATACACTACGTAGACACTGAGTGTTCAGTCTTAAATAATGATGTGTCAACGAACTCGTACAAAACTCTTTTTGAACCAACTGCAGAGAGAAAAAGGACTCACCTTATTGTGGATTGTGAATTCAGTTTGATAACAACGTCTCCTTCAGTTCATGTTTAAAGCTCAAAGGAATCAAAACAAACTGCCAGTGAGACAGTAGAGATAAAAAATTTTGTTTTATGGGAAAACATTTCTTCCGTTTCCGTAAAAACACGTAGAAGTTACTTCAGTGACATGAAAAGCTACGGGCAAGGTTAAAAAAATTATTCGGTAAACAGTAAAGTAAGATAACTAGGCATATCGATGGATTATATGCAAACGGTTAAATTTTGCGCGATGGCGTAAGAGCTTACGTAGTATTAGAGAACTGGATTCTATTACCCGTGAGGTGACATCAGGATTTTCGCTTTTGGGAAGGTTTCCTTTGTATTCACAATTTTATCGTTTGATAAGTTTTTAGCCTACTTTCCGAAGGAAAAAATGCTTATGAAATCACTTTCCTGTCTGTGTGTGTTTGTGTCTGTGTGTGAGTCTGCGTGTGGGCCTGTGCGCGCGTGTGTGTGCGTGTGTGTGTGCCTCCTTATAAACTTTTGAATTCGTAGACAGAATTTCACCAAACTCGGTACACATATAGTACTTTGTAAGGATAGTAACTTAAGTAATTGAGTTCTGCTGGCAGTAATTATTTTATCGTTTCTGCGTGTAGGCCTGTGCGCGCGTGTGTGTGTGTGCCTCCTTATAAACTTTTGAATTCGTAGACAGAATTTCACCAAACTCGGTACACATATAGTACTTTGTAAGGATAATAACTTAAGTAATTGAGTTCTGCTGGCAGTAATTATTTTATGGTTTACGTGATGCAACTTTAGTAAAATTGTGACAATGGCACATTATGTTAAAAATATGCAAAACGTTTATTTGGACGATAAAGAGTTCAGTGAAAATGTTCTCCCACAAACTTCTTGTTACCGAATGATTATTAGTTAAGTTTCAGCCTGAGGCACGCATAAAGTTAGTAGTAGTACTGCTAGCTTAAAAATAGCGTCAAAATGTGCACTAAATGGTTATTTAAATGAAGCTCTGCACTCGTTCCTAAATGGCTCTTTACGTAGCTGACGTCTGATGTTAACCAGGGGAGATGGGAGGCTTGTTTCGTTGCATCAATTCAAGGTTTAAGCAAACATATTAAAATGAAAAATATTGGTGTTTCTAAAATACATAAACAGGTTCTCTTATTCAATGTAGTTTTATAAAAATTAATTCGCATGCTCGAGAAGTAATTAAAACGCAGTCATTAAATAGCGCTTCGAACATAAAACCCCGGAAGGCTTTCACATTTTCGGTCGTTGATTTTTTTTTCCTTTTTATCCTTTTTATTATTTTAATTGTTAATATATTGGGGAACCGAGCTCCACCTTGACAGTTATTGAAGGGGAAATAGGGTGTAGAGAGATGCCAACACTTTTGGGTTCCTTCGAGCTAGTGTATATGTCGTTTGCATTTAATAGTGTCTCAGAGCTGTGGGTCTTTCCTGTAGTACACAAAAAATAGAGAACATACTTTTCATTGTAATGTAACATGCGTCGCCGAGGTACATAAAGACGACAATTCTCTGTCTGATGACTTATTCCGAGATAAGGATATTTTATATGTTAGTCGGACATAACAAATCAGAAAACCTCGTAACGTAAACTAGCTTGCAACCAACTGAATTACGGAGGTAGGGTTCTGATAAGCAATTTGGGATTAAATCAGTCTAATGTTTCGATAGATAAGGTTTACTAACCTGAAATATTTGCACGGACATCATTTCGAAAATAAGTGTCTGAGCCACTTAAATCACGTAAATGATCAAAACCCAGGGATTTTTTAACCAGTTTGGCCGTTAGGGGGCATGCCTCACTAGAAACGTTTCTGTTTAATGTAATGTTTTCTTTTCATTTGATATTCATTTGATTGTCAAGTGCAGTAATCAGTACTATTTCCTATTGCATTTGGGCTGCCAGAGGTTTTTTACTGAGTTGTTGATTAAAAATGTATTAATAATGGTGGATTGGGTAAGCGGAGTATCTTCAGTTTCTGCTAAGTATTTCCCAGCTTATGGGACTTGTGAGAGGTATTTCGTAGAATTTTACTTCGGATATAATTTTTAGTTTTCATCACAAATTATTTGCATGTTCCTTGTGCTCTCCAACTGCTTCAAGAGCTATAATTGAATTTCCGTAGACCAAACCCATTTTATTTTACACGACTATATAAAAAGTGTCTTAGAGCGCACATATATTAGAAAGATAAACTGAGAAATTCAACGTTAATATTTGTAGAGAAAATCTTTATAATTTAATTTAGTAATATAATTGTATAACAAATATTTTAATGCAATATAACATTAAAGATAGTAATGTTATTCTTAAGCATTTTGACTATCGTGATCTTTCATGAATTATTTTAATTCTACACTAGATGTCATGCAAAACGCAAATAACTACTAGGAAGGCAGGCATATATGCACTACGCTTCAAATTTAGTTAGCCAAATCTGTGGTAAAATTCAAGCAATTGCCAAAATTAGCATTTACATATTTACTGGCGTATTATAAAATGAAACGGTAGTTAATGTCTGGTCTTGGGTATTGTACGATAGATCTGATTCTGAATAATATATGTTCAATTATAAATATCGAATTGAGAAGATCATGGTATTGAATCTAACAGCCTGAAGTGACTCTTCGTCTCGATTCCACGTGCCGTGCAGCACACTAATGTGAACATCCTCAAGGGCTAAGGCTCTGGCCACAATTTAAGTAATAACATCACTTACACAACACAGTGTTATCTTAACTAATATTATAAATGCGAAAGTGTGTTTGTTTGTTTGTTTGTCTGTCTGTCTTTCTTTCACATCGCTACGGAGCAACGAATCGACGTGATTGTTTGTACAGAGATAGTTAGAGCGCTGGGAAGTGAAATAGGCTGCTTTTTATTTCGAGAAAATATCTCATTCCTTCGGGGAAATTCTTATTGGAAAATTAAAAAGTACACAAAAGGAATAACAATGCAACGTCGCAAACGAGCAACATATCGACGTAATTTCTTGCACAGAAATAGTTGCAGAACGGGAGGTAATATTGGCTACTTTTTATCACAAGAAAATATTTCAAAAAATTTACAAACGATAATAGTGAATCAAGTCGGTAAAAGGTTTGCCCCCAGCGCGCTCCCTTGCAATACGCTGTCTAAACTGTTAAAGATGGAAAAATATCATGTAGTAAAGAATTGTGTACAATAAAAAGACCTAAAATAAACTCCGTGGTAACATACACTGGAGAGCCAAAAAAACTGGTATAGGCGTGCGTATTCAAATAACAGAAGCATGGAACCAATCAGAGTAACGAGATGTGGTCAACAGCGCCAATATAAGACAAATGCGTCTGGCAAAGTTGCTAAATCAGTTACTGCTGCTACAATGACAGGTTATCAAGATTTAAGTGAGTTTGAACGTGGTGTTGTAGTCGGCGTACGAGAGATGCGACATAGCATCTCCGAGGTAGTGATAAAATTTGGATTTTCGCTTACGACCATTTCACGAATGTACCGTAAATATCGGGAATCCGGTAAAACATCAAATCTTCGACATCGCTGAGGCCGGAAAAAGATCGTGAACGAACGGGGCAAACGACGACTGACGAGAATCATTAAACGTGACAGACGTGCAACCCTTTCTCAAATTGGCGCAGATTTCAATGCTGGGGCATCAACAACTGCCAGCGTGCGAATTATTCAATGGACCATCATTTATATGGACTTTCGGAGCCGAAGGCCCACTCATGTACCGTTGTTGACTGCACGACACAAAGCTTTAGGCCTCGCCTGGGCCCGCCAACACCGCCGTTGGACTGTCGATGACTTTAAACACGTTGCCTGGTCTGATGAGTCTCGTTTACAATTGTATGGGGTGGACGGACGTGTACGGGTATGGGGACATCCTCATGAATCCATGGACCCTACATGTCAACAGGGGACTGTTCAAGGTAGTGGAGGCTCTGTTATGGTATAGGGCGTGTTCAGTTCACGTGAAACGGGACCTCTGATACGACTAGACATGACTCTGACAGGTTACATATACGTAAGCATTCTGTCCTATCACCTGCACCCATTCATATCCATTGTGCATTCCGACGGATGTGCGTCGTCTTGTGGCACTTCTGCGTGCTCGTGGGGGCCCTACACGATATTATGGAGGTGTACCAGTTTTTTTTGGCTCGTCAGTGTATATCTATCTATAACTGAGAAATACTAATATGTGATTTTACCATTTAATTCACCAGGACGTTGAGTTATATAATATGTATAGAGTATAGAATATTAACACTAATTAAAATTCAACTTTATTTTAAAAAAACTCAAACAATAATTTTGTAGTCAAAGTGAGCGGAGCTGCGGCACAGCTAGTTTATTATAATTAAACATCGTGTTTTTAATTTTGACAAGTCACAATCGCGCATACCGATAAGCACATACGCGTAATTATGAACAAAGATAGTAATAAGAAGAGTTCAACTTGGTTTGACGTTCCTTGTTGCTATCGCTGTGTGTAGGTGTCCAGCCACTTAAGAACCCATTAATATTCCACTGCATTGGCAAATGAACAGTTTAATTTTGAAACAAGAAGGAGCGTGTTTTTCATAAGAACTGATTGTCACTTGTTGCGTAAGCTCTGTTTGTTTATTTATATCTAGAGAACATTGGTTTGCTAATTGAAATTGCTGACCGCCGTGAAATTATGGACAGTTCTGAAGCAAAGTTAACTGGAGCAGTTGAAACGAAGCAAATATTCTTTAAACAAAATTTAAATTTAAAAAATAATATTTTTTATGAAAACATACAAAAAACTATTTTAACATGAATTTATCGGAAGCTTAACATAGCAGAATAAACAGCCGACTGTTAAAAAATGTGTGTTGATTGTAGCAAGGCTGCTGTTCTGATGTTGTGTATGCGATTGTTTGTTATAACCGTGGATGTGATAAAGTCTGTTCACGGTAAAGTAAGAATTTCTAAAATTGACCTTTGAAGAAAAAAATATCTGCCCGTAACTACTTATATGTAAGGGTACACACTGGAATGCATGCCCTCAGTTAAGCAGGTAGATAATCAACGAAAATAGTTGTAAGTCTTGAACTTTTACTGAAAATGTAATATTAAAATTTATAGCCACTGAATTTAGTAAATCTTTTTTTATACAAGTTGAATTATCATATTAGTTACACGTTTACATTTCTAAGGAACCTCATGTTTTCTCTTTGACGGCGCGAATGAAGTTAGTGGGCCCGTGACAGCGTTCATTTTGTATCTGGAGGAAGGATATGAAACGAAGAGAAAAAATATCTTTAGCAGAGCTTTCAAAAGGACTCAGTTAAGGATGTTCAGCCTATAGGTATATGTGAATTGTGGCCAAAGACTAGCCCGTAATAATAAGACCTTTGCAAGTACATAAGGGGCAAAGACGACGCGAATTCCTGAACAAGGTGAAATTCAAGCCACTTGTCATCAGCACTCGTTAATTAATTCGTAGAAGGTGCTGGGCGCGAGGCGCCAAGGATCATGCCTCCTCGCCAACGTAACGCTTTACGGAGTCTGGCCTCAAAGGACCGCTAATAAGACCCTCATCAGACTGTGCGTAAAAATTAATGAAACATAATTTTGCTACTGAAACTGCACTCGTTCTTACGAAGAGCAACATCGTAAAAAAATAACCGTGCTTTAAAAACGTAATCCTGGAAATAGTTGATGAAAATTCTAATAAGTACCATAGACAAAAATATTTGCTAGTTTTGAGTTAAATTTAAATAATCCACAAAATTAAAAAAATAAAAGTATTGAGATTTTTTTGTATTAGCCATCATTAACTTCAGTGTCCTGGTTCGGTCTCGAACTATATTTTAAGCGACCTCTAGCAATGTTATACTAAAACTTAATCTATTAAAAAATTTATATTTCCAGACCACTAAGCCTTCAGAGGTTCTAGGAGCAATGGGCTAAATATACAGAAATGGTGACCGATACGTCATAACCTGTTTAACGATTCTTCGTACTCTCAGGGGCTGGCCACGAGAAAGTTGATTATTTTATATGAGTTCGAAATATTGTTCAACTTGTACACATTACTTACAATTTATATTTCCTTGCATAAAAAATTCAGGCAGTATATTATTTTCATTATAGCATACCAGAATCACAATTTTGGAGTTTAAAGGAAAAAGAAATAATAAATACTATCTCAATTACCGAAATTTGTAATAATTTCTTAAATTAGGAATTTATAGCAAATTTTTAATTTTTAGTAGTCTATGATAATTTGTAAAATATATTTTGCTAATTATACCTCAAAATGTATTAATACATGATCTTTAAGTCACACGTGTTAAATTATCTGTAAATTATTTCTTTTATTCTATTTATACTTCCCAAAAAAACATTAAAATCGTGATTTTGACGTTCCATGGTGCCAAAGTTATGCAATATTAATTTTTCTATAAAAGGAAAGAGTACTTTTAAGTAATGTGTACAGATTGAACGGTATTTCCTACACGCATAAAATAATACATTTTTGCTGACCAGCGCTATTAATTACACAAACGTTATAAGTATCAGTTCCCCAAACAAGCACTTATATAATCTTACGTGAGTAAAGAAGAGACATATTTTTGTGGCTATACAAATGTGCGCGATTCTCCAGGAATAAGTTAGTCACACATATCATTCACTGAAAAAAATATTTTGTCGTAGTTTCAAAGTGTTTTGTTGGTATGCACCCCACCAAATTTTTTTGTGGTGAACGCAAAACATTTTATTTGTCACCACTAAAATTACGTGACGATTATAAATTTATTATATGGTGGCTACAAAATATTTTGTTATCGCCACAAAAAAAGAGGCAGGGTGAATATAGGCTGTTCACGGTAAAGTGAGCTCTTTTAATATCAATCTTTGAATAATGTCACTGCATTTCCTGCATATATTTTAACAGGCACACTGTCTGACATGCGTTCAATAAAGTTGGTAGCGATGGAGGAAATTTCACTTCTTAACATTGAATTAAAAATGTTAAAGTGTGTTCACGGTAGAGTAAGCATTTCTGAAACCAAACTTTGAAACCAATCATTGCGCGTAACTACTTATATGCTACGATACTCACTTAGAGTGACCAACTATTTTAATACATGGATAAGGGTGCATAAGAAATATGATTAAAAAAAAAGAAATGTGGTTTACTTCCAGACACGACAGTACTATAAATAAAAGCCAATACGATTGAAAATTGTAAAGCGAAAAACTAATAAATATTTTTTTGTGCATCAAAATAATTATTACAATTTAAATGTAAGTTAACTAACAGTAGTAGAATAGCCTTGCATTTATATTTATTTGAAATAGTCTTTTTTTAATTTTAATGATTGGCGCGCAACAAAGTGTTAGTTTGCCAAATCAGTTGACCAACTAATTGCATGTGTACACAGTAGGCCTGTACATTTTCAGTGGTTGTATAGGTGTAAAACACAGGACATTTTGCAGGACGTTTCATGACTTTACCAGACGTCCTGCTTTTCGCAAGACTTCTGGTCATCCTGTACACACTGACATTCGGACTGTCAGTTAAGCTGGCAGAGAATCAACCAAGATAGTTATAAATCTAGAAGTTGTATTGCATGTGTGATATCGAAACTTATACCCACTGAATCTTGTATTTCCTTTTTATACACGTTACTTTAACATATTAGTAACACGTTTACATTTCTAAAGAATTTCGTGTTTTCACTTGGATGACACATGAGTAAAGTGAGTAAGCCCTGACTACGGTAATTTTATATCTGGAGGAAGGGTACAAAAAGAAGGGAAAAGAGATCTAGAGCGGGGCTTTCAGCAGTGTTCAGTTTACCATGAAAAGCCTTTACCAACAAAATACTTTGTGGCAGCCACAAAATATATTTTTCCGATGTAATGCGGGTGAATTTGGACACTTTCGGGTAACTTTGGTTCAAATTTTTGAAGATCGTACTCACAACCAAAACAGTTCTTTTAGTTCTGTTTTCGGATGATTTATACAATAGAAGTAAATGAATGAACTTACGGCATTGCAAGAAACTGATGTTTTTTTGCAGAAAACACGGAATACGTAAAAAAATTAACACCAAATTTTGAGCCAAGTTTGGTTGTGGTAAAGATATAAATGACACAGGAAATATTTCAGTAATCACGAAGGAAAAAAGATAAATTAACAAGAACGAGTATTTGTTGGTGTGCTTGTGTGCAAATAAGCAAATAGCACTGGACGAAACAACGAAGAAAACGCAGACGTGAACATTGGTGAGAAAAGACTGGACCACCCAACGACCGGCGACGTAGAAACGAACACAGAATACTCCGTACAAAACAATACGTTAACTGCATATCTATCGCCATAAACTAATAGCTATCTAGGCCTTCTGTGGCATACACGAGTACCAAATATCTGCGGTAGCTCATGTTTAAAATTGTATTGCATTCAAAGTTGGTTCTCTTTCTTGGCGTAGTGTGTATCTCGCAGAGAGAAGCAGCGAGAAAGTTTGTTGGGAAGAGTTAAAATAGTAAATACCGTTATGGATTGTTCACAAATAACTAAGCGCTTTTGAAATGAACTTATGAAAAAATCAATGCATATATGCTATCGCACAGGCATTCGCAAGCGAACTCTAAGTCAAGTTGGCAATGAATGAAGTAAAATAGTTCTATACTTGACGTTGTATTGCAATTTCAATGTTTAAATTTAAGGACAATCGAGTTTTAATATTTCGTATTAGAATAAGAGTTGGAGTATTTGCATCACATTTAGGTTCGTAAATACTTCACATCATTAGGCACATGGCAATGTACGTTTTACGTGAAGCGGAAGAACACTAATTTAGGAGAAAAGTGGATCTGAAGGCGATCTCCTATCAGGAGATATTTTCGAGTTTGAGGCTCAGAGCCGCAGGAGCGATAAGGGCGATACTGCCACGTGCGTCAAGAACTCCATCGTCGCTACGCGCGAGTCTGTGAACTGGCTTTGCAGTGTTTTCATCGTGTTGCGTGAACTTACACTCTAAATCTGAATTAGTGATTTAAATCAGAAGAGTTATTTTACTGACTCTTCTGTTAATGAGTTTTTGTATATTGGTGAATCAGTGAGTGCACTGAGGTTCTACTGCTAGGCTAGCGCAGTTAAGTAGTAATCAGTATAAATCATTGTTTAATCAGTGAATACCGGCAACTGATTCGTTGAGTAGAATTTTACTGATTCAAGTGGAGCAGTTAAAAAGATATGCAGTGGAAATCTCTGATTTTCAGCTGAATTTTAAATGTTTCACTTTTAGAGTTCATGGAACCTTTGGTGGTGACACTATCATTTTATTGGTGGGAAGTCCGAAGAAAATGCCACTAGCTGCTACTATCGTAGTTTTGCTTGTTACCGGGCAGTCTGAAAAAAATATGTTTTAAACGATGAAGGAGAGCTGCAATGTAATGCGTATATAATGCGCGTTATCTTGAAAGTGTTACTCCTTTATCGTCTGGGATGTGTTTTATTTTAGAAGATAAACATACTGGGTACAAATATGAAAGTTTCGTTAAAAATAAACACGTATTTCAAACATGCTGCAACGCAATTCAAGCGACAGTCAGGCGACTGACTTAAGCAAGAATTTCAAAAGTGCGCACTTAACGGCGAGCAGCGAATCAAAAAAGGTGATATATCTTTTTTAAATGTAAATATTTTTTCAGGACACAAAGAAAGGTCGATATTTTGTTGTCAATTTATCAATTTCGTTATTGAAAAATAAACGTGGTTGTTGAAAAGTGTCGAAGTCTGCTAAAATCCGCTGTAAGTAGATGGCGATATTTGTTCTTCTGTAAAACCGTGTTTTGAACTATGGCGAAACAGTTGCAACTTTTCTGAACAGATTTCTGTGCTAAAACGTTATATTCGCCACTTAAAATTCCGAGGAAACATAATAAATGCGGAGTTTGTTTACGTTATTTTCCATCACCGTCGCAATGCTTCTCCTTACGGCCAGGCACGACCTTGAAGCAAGCCCTTTAGAAGCCTTACTAAATCAGTCATGCTGTGTGAGGTGACTTCGATGCCTCGTACTCACCAGCTGGCGCATGTTGGCTTGTCGGCGGGGAACCGCGTCGATGTGAGTCGACGCCCCGGAGCGGCTCGCGTATTTATATTCTCGGTCGGCGACCCGCGGCCACCCGCTCTCCCGGTCATTGACGTCCCGCGGTGGTCCCAAAGACGTGCGTTGGTCTCGCGATGACACAACGAGGCTCAGGTATCAACGTTGCGACACGAAGCAGGGCAAGGCCGGGAACGTTCGTTGTGCCACGCCAGTGGTCATGTGTAACGCAGGGTGACATCTGATTTACCACGCCGATATCCGTTAGGAATTTTCTTTCGGTTCTCGGAGGCAGATAGGCCCAAGAGTCCCGGGAGAGATATACGTCGGTTGTCAGCTTTCTCTCAGCATGAGGCCTGAATGTTTGGGTAACTGACGTTTGTGATGGATGGATGAGACGTGCCGCTCTGGCTGTGGCCCCAGGCAGCGTATGTAGATAGACACTGCGTGACTCTCATTTACAGAGGAGTTGGTAACTTAGAAAGAATGTAGGATAGACTGCGCATTCCAGTTGCGCAGGAGCCGTGGGTTGTGTAGTGGTTATACTTCTCGCCTACCGCCTAGGCGAACAGGTTCGATTACCGGCGGGGTCTATCCCGGGTTTCCGCATGTGGGAATTGTGCCGGATGACATCGTTGGTCGGCAAATTTTCTCTGAGATCTCCAGTTTCCCCTGTCCTTGCATTCCGTCGCTGCTCCACTTTCACCTCAGTTCGCCCTCATCGCCTCTCAAGACCTTCTACATTCCACTCCGTTTGCACGGTAGTCAGTATGTTCCAATATTGAACTGCTTTTTTCTGCCGGAAAATCTGTCATGCACAACATGGAAAATTAAAACGTAAGCAACACGTTCATCGTTATTGGCCAAGTGCTTTTTAAAGTTATATTGATGGTGGATGAGTCATGTTGAAGACGCGAGAAAACACGAAAATCGGTCTATACCTCATATTTAGTCTATGGTTCGTTACCGGAGAAACAAGGCTTTTAGACAAGCAGGAACGGGGAACCAATTGGTAATGTCCTGCTTATAATGTATCCATTAAAACGCGGCAGCAGACACAAACGTTGCCAGCTATTGGCTGGAAGGCCTGTTCACAGTATGGCTGCGTAGAAAATAGTTCCAAAGTTATTTTTCAATTTATGATGTCGTACATTGTAAAAAAATTACTTGGCGCGTCATCTAATGTGCAATAATTTTATAGTTGAAAGTTATCTTTACCCATGTAAGATATTATTTACTGAATGTTTGGAGATATTTTAGTTGGTTTTTCTGTTTCAGGGCAAAAACGTATTAAGCAACCTGGGCTTCCCAAGATGACTACCGCGGCCGGTCAGACTGAAGTGTCACCACATGTCAAGAAATCATAAAAATGGAAAGTATTTACGAAAGACAGAGAAGACTGAAGATTAAAAGGGTGTATATGAACTTCGTGCAGATAATGAAGCCACAACATGTTTGGGCCTAAACAATCAAAAAACCCTAGTGATGTAATGCTCGGAAAATCAATCTTGTATTACTAAAGTGACGTTGGAGTTAAGTGCAACAATGCCGGGAGTTGGAAGTAATACAAACAAATGAATGTACTTATTACATTTTCTAAATAAAGGTATTGTCATTCAACACAAAAATAAAAATAGTGTAGTACATTCTGCAAAACGATGCAATACATTAAAAAGTACCGAATTCTCTCTTTAACCTAACTTCAATGTCACTTTAGTAATACAAGATTAATTTTCCGGACATTTTGTAAACAGGCTTTTCTGGTTATTTAGGCGCACAGATGCTGTGGCTTCATATTCTGCACCAAGTCCAGATACACCCGGTATATTTGTTGCTTGGCGTAATGAATTCCCTACATTACGAGTACTTAAATAAAATAAATATTGCATTTGACTTACAACGTGAATTACATGTTGTAATTTAAAAGCAACGGGGGCATTATATTGACAGATAACTATTCACGATGCATGTAATGGTGATCGGCAACTGACCACACAACCAAGACAATCTGGTCCGGCGGATGTTGTCAACTTGGAACAGATAACGTATAAAAATAATCATATTAACATGTATCTGGAGTTATTTTTCAAATCATATTAGACCGAAATCAGGATGGCCTTACCGGGAATCGAACCCGGATAATATACATTAGTAATAATACAGTGGTAAATCTTTCACCTGTCGTATTTCGTGTTCGTTGCTTATGTCACTGTGAAGTTGTAATCCATTATCAAAGCAAAGAAAAATAATTATGAAACGTCCTTTGCACGCAAAAAAATTAAACTAATAAATATATCATTTGATGATCCTCTGTTAAAATAGCTGACCTGCTTGATTGGAATATTTCAATATTGCATGTTGTACAGCATAAAATCTCCGCAATATGAGGGTAACTTTACTTCGAAGGTGATAAGAAAGTTGTTTTACAAGTTGTTACCTTCAAAATATCAAAAATTATATTTTATCGTTATCAGCGAAGCTCTGGTTTCTACGTAATACATAGCCGATGAACACCAATGTTTTTATATTTTCATGCACTTGGAAAATTATAACGGATTACACACGATTTTTTAAAATGATAATGCAAGCATCGACTAAATGAAACACTTGTCATGAAAAAGCGAATTATGGATTGGGAATAAAACAGTTTCCTTGAAGTCGCTATTGGCTCTGGTTTCTTATATCTAGCCCAGCCTGCACGCACAATTTTTTTGTTTTTAGTGACTTGAATAAAAACCAAATTTTNCTGTCGTATTTCGTGTTCGTTGCTTATGTCACTGTGAAGTTGTAATCCATTATCAAAGCAAAGAAAAATAATTATAAAACGTTCTTTGCACGCAAAAAGTTAAACTAATAAATATATTATTTGATGATCCTCTGTTAAAATAGCTGACCTGCTTGATTGGAATATTTCAATATTGCATGTTGTACAGCATAAAATCTCCGCAATATGAGGGTAACTTTACTTCGAAGGTGATATGAAAGTTGTTTTACAAGTTGTTACCTTCAAAATATCAAAAATTATATTTTATCGTTATCAGCGAAGCTATGGTTTCTACGTAATATATAGCCGATGAACACCAATATTTTAATAATTTCATGCACTTGGAAAATTATAACGGATTACACACGATTTTTTTAAATGATAATGCAAGCATCGACTAAATGAAACACTTGTCATGATAAAGCGAATTACGGATTGTGAATAAAACAGATTCCTTGAAGTCACTATTGGTTCTGGTTTCTTATATCTAGCCCAGCCTGCACGCACAATTTTTTTGTTTTTAGTGACTTGAATAAAAACCAAATTTTNTCTGGTTTCTTATATCTAGCCCAGCCTGCACGCACAATTTTTTTGTTTTTAGTGACTTGAATAAAAACCAAATTTTTAAGTTGGAAAATAATAATAATTATCTCTATTTAGCTGTTCATATATATATATATATATATATATTACACCTATAAATCCAAGAAGTTGATGGGAACCCTAATAGTTTTTTTAGAAATCAGGTTTCCAAAGCTCACATCACCCAACAATATATCACTAACGTGTGGATTTCTCTTTTACATGTGTGTAAAATAACGAAGACATTTAAGTTCTATTTTTTAAATTGTGAGGTAATCAGTTTTTTTCAGGCATTCCGGAGCAACGTGTTACAAAAACTCTCGGGTTTTAACGAAGAAGTATACAAATTTGAAGATTTATGCACCGTTAAATTCATCATTCTCCTAGCTGGGCTATCGTGTTACCTCCTTTGGCAATCTTAATAATCTAGAATAAAACAAGAGGAAAGGTATACTGCAAAGGCGGTAAGAAAAATTGACTTACTGTTGATTCATTGGCCTAAACTCTTAAGACTGTTGCCTCGATAAGAATTTGGTATAAGGAAATAGACGTTAATAAAATTCGCTTTTTTTGGCCATATATACCACCAGGGGCTTCTTTGGNAGAATTTGGTATAAGGAAATAGACGTTAATAAAATTCGCTTTTTTTGGCCATATATACCACCAGGGGCTTCTTTGGGCTGAAAAATACGTGCTTTTTGCTATCGAAGTCTATGAAAGGATCAAAACACTTAATAATTAAAAAATATAAATTACTGGAAAATAATGTTTCATTTGCCTCGATACATAACTTGAAAGTATCATTTCTCATACTCAGGTTTCGTTTCAAGTTTATATCTTCAAAGTTGGCTTAAAAAAACGAATTTCATTAACATGTATTTCTCAATACTAAATTATCAACCAGGAAAAGTCCTTAAGGCCTATTTACAATTGGCTGTATCCGTGAACGTATACGTTATTCAATAGCAACATCAGTAACGTCACATTAACCCATGCAAAAGTGCAAGTTTACAGTTGTGAAACAGAACTTTACGTCCATTGTATCGGGCGGGCAGCCGATACATTTACCACCAGCCTCCTCTCATCCTGAAGGCGAAAACATCTTGCATATTTACATTTACACTACAAACATTAAAATTTTAAGCAGCAGTGTGTATTGCTCGACCAGGTTTTTAATCTTTCCTTCAAATTTTCATCGTACGATGTGATGTAATTTTTTTATACGCAGTGTTTAATGTCATTACAAAGCATATCTGTCTGGTATTCGGTAAGTCGTGGGTTTGATGTCAGAGAACTGTACTATTGTTTATTTACCCTATCTTTACACTTTCTGAATAAAACATTTCGAAAATCATCCCATGTAAGGCGTGTTTGTTTGTTTCTGAAATAATCATGTATCACAAGGGTGTTACACTTCCATTAACATTAACGCACTTTCTTGATATTTAAATGAATCTTTCGCAGTATTTTTCCAATGGATTATAATGATTATACAGGCTATTAACGGTAAAGTAAGAACTTTTTAAGGCAGTGCTAAATTTTTCCTTTTAGCCAATTTCTATCTTTCCGCCACTTTTTAATTTAAACATTGCTGTGCGTCTAATAAACACAGTGTATACATTTCACCAATTTCAACAGTTAACATCTGAAGCTGCCATAAAATATATTTATTAGTGGCTAATCCTGTTGGAGGGCCTTAAAAAAGGCTCTCTTTACAGTGAATAGCCTATGTCTTAGTTAACACGAATTTATAATAGAGAGAAAACCGGTGCTTGATAACAGCTAGCAAAAATAATTATTATGTAAAATGTTATAAAATTGTTCCGTTATTTGCTTAATTAAACGTTTTATTTTATTTTATTATATTGGTTTTCAGCAATGAAATGATTGAAGCCCATTTTATAATTATGTTTACATATAGTTATTTTTGATTCTTAGTCCACCGCATAAGTCAGGTGCGTTGGTATCTCCTTGGTGTTTTCTCCCGGACTTGTTCACATTTCGTTTACATGTGATGGAAAGATAAGTATCGACAAGTCTGAAACTAATAGCTTAAGCAGGACCTCGTTAAATATGGACGTAACGATGAACAGACTAAAGAAGGGTTTCAATTTTAAATTATCATTAAACTTTTAATGCGGACCCGCGGTGATTGCGTGGATTGCACACAAAGGCGACTAGGGTACGCTAACTGTTGGAGTTTCTTTCGACTGCCCCTTGTGAGGGCGGTGTTTTCTCAGGGAACTCCCGTTTACGCCTCCTTTGCATTCCACCGCTCTTACCTCCCCATCTCACTCCATCTCTATGGACACTGAATACCTAGTTGTCTCTTAATCAAACAACTTACACTTCATTGAAGTGCCAAAAAAATCTACCTGTGTATATACCTACCAACATACACACCTTATAGATCATAATCTTTATGTCGACATAAAAGAGGAGTAAACTTGAATACTAATATGATTACGAATCTTGCTATCCACTGACAAATGTTTCCCTTTGACTCGCTTTTCTTCTGGCCGTGCCACATACTTCGCGCCAAGCGTAAAATAATTTTTAAAAAGTCGTTCAGTAGCGTGTCTGGCACATGTTTGAATGGTCCTGGGTTTCATTTAAACCGGTTTCACTTGGAATGCCCTCTCCCTTACCCTGCCACCATCCGGCAAGTTGTTGCCCGCTCTAATTCCTTAATAAATACGGCGAATTTCCTAAATGCGAACTTCCACAGTATCTCACCCATGACACTAACCACCGTGTCAATCTTGGTAGTGTTAGTATTTTCACGGTTAATGAACCGTTTTTTAAAGCCATGCTTAGCATACACTATTGTATTTCTGTTAAATTTGAGATGATATTGCCACGGAACCGACCAATTTATTCACGCATTCACGCATCACGCAACTGTAACAATGAAATTATAAGAAACGTAAATATGTTACTGATATTCTCATGCCTATTATAATGCGCATAACACAGACAGAAATCAAAACATTAAAAGTTATAGTTTTGATACTGTGTTAAGACGTAAAAACACTCTTCGTACATAGCTGACAACTTTACTGGAAACTTGCCAATAAGTGTGTCCCTTAAAATAAACAAAGTCAGGAGCATTTTTTTTTTCTTTCAAAATTGCTTAATTTACCGAGAACCAACTAAAGAAAAAAGTAAAATACAGCGGCAAACGTGCAGATATTTATATTGCGTCACATTATTAGAGTGTATTATATCCGAAAGTGCCATGTGTGTTAATTTTTGTGTGCATTTCTNTTGATATTTAAATGAATCTTTCGCAGTATTTTTCCAATGGATTATAATGATTATACAGGCTATTAACGGTAAAGTGAGCACTTTTTAAGGCAGTGCTAAATTTTTCCTTTTAGCCAATTTCTATCATTCCACCACTTTTTAATTTAAACATTGCTGTGCGTCTAATAAACACAGTGTATACATTTCACCAATTTCAAAAGTTAACATCTGAAGCTGCCATAAAATATATTTATTAGTGGCTAATGCTGTTGGAGGGCCTTAAAAAGGGCTCTCTTTACAGTGAATAGCCTATGTCTTAGTTAACACGAATTTATAATAGAGAGAAAACCGGTGCTTGATAACAGCTAGCAAAAATAATTATTATGTAAAATGTTATAAAATTGTTCCGCTATTTGCTTAATTAAACGTTTTATTTTATTTTATTATATTGGTTTTCAGCAATGAAATGATTGAAACCCATTTTATAATTATGTTTACATATAGTTATTTTTGATTCTTAGTCCACCGCATAAGTCAGGTGCGTTGGTATCTCCTTGGTGTTTTCTCCCGGACTTGTTCACATTTCGTTTACATGTGATGGAAAGATAAGTATCGACAAGTCTGAAAGTAATAGCTTAGGCAGGACCTCGTCAAATATGGACGTAACGATGAACAGACTAAAGAAGGGTTTCAATTTTAAATTATCATTAAACTTTTAATGCGGACCCGCGGTGATTGCGTGGATTGCACACAAAGGCCAAAGGCGACTAGGGTACGCTAACTGTTGGAGTTTCTTTCGACTGCCCCTTGTGAGAAATTTTGGGGGCGGTGTTTTCTCAGGGAACTCCCGTTTACGCCTCCTTTGCATTCCACCGCTCTTACCTCCCCATCTCACTCCATCTCTAGGGACACTGAATACCTATTTGTCTCTTAATCAAACAACTTACACTTCATTGAAGTGCCAAAAAAATCTACCTGTGTATATACCTACCAACATACACACCTTATAGATCATAATCCTTATGTCGACATAAAAGGAGTAAACTTGAATACTAATATGTTTGCGAATCTTGCTATCCGCTCATGAAAGTTTCCCTTTGACTCGCTTTTCTTCTGGCCGTGCCACATACTTCGCGCCAAGCGTAAAATAATTTTTAAAAAGTCGTTCAGTAGCGTGTCTGGCACATGTTTGAATGGTCCTGGGTTTCATTTAAACCGGTTTCACTTGGAATGCCCTCTCCCTTACCCTGCCACCATCCGGCAAGTTGTTGCCCGCTCTAATTCCTTAATAAATACGGCGAATTTCCTAAATGCGAACTTCCACAGTATCTCACCCATGACACTAACCACCGTGTCAATCTTGGTAGTGTTAGTATTTTCACGGTTAATGAACCGTTTTTTAAAGCCATGCTTAGCATACACTATTGTATTTCTGTTACATTTGAGATGATATTGCCACGGAACCGACCAATTTATTCACGCATTCACGCATCACGCAACTGTAACAATGAAATTATAAGAAACGTAAATATGTTACTGATATTATCATGCCTATTATAATGCGCATAACACAGACAGAAATCAAAACATTAAAAGTTATAGTTTTGATACTGTGTTAAGACGTAAAAACACTCTTCGTACATAGCTGACAACTTTACTGGAAACTTGCCAATAAGTGTGTCCCTTAAAATAAACAAAGTCAGGAGCATTTTTTTTTTCTTTCAAAAATGCTTAATTTACCGAGAACCAACTAAAGAAAAAAGTAAAATACAGCGGCAAACGTGCAGCTATTTATATTGCGTCACATTATTAGAGTGTATTATATCCGAAAGTGCCATGTGTGTTAATTTTTGTGTGCATTTCTCTGTCGCGTAAAGGCTCCGATCTTCGGAACGTAATAAGGAATAGGCCTACCACAATTCGAAATCAAATTATCGAGATTTGAAGGCATAGCTAGAAACTGTGGAAACTGCGTTTCGCTTGGGAACAGGTGCCCAAAGCTTTGCTGAGCTGAAGCGCTGTGATATGGGTCCAGCTACTAATTAGCTGTTGCAATAAACGACCGCATGTGAAGCCTGTGATTTTTGTTACGTCGAAAAGCACAGATGCCAAGCCTGTTTGCAGTTTGAATAAGCATTATATACAAAAGCACTCATTTTAAAAAGGAGTGACGATTCAGATATTATTACATTGCACATTGCAGACTGACATAGAGGACTGGCTCCAAAACTATTTCAACTTCTTTGGGATATTTATAAAAGTGGTTCAAACCATGTATACCTTTCTGTTTTTGCACCAGTGTCTACGTTAATTTTAGAGAACTCTACGTTGTAGAGATATAATAAAGAAAGAAAAAAGGGGGTGCGTGTACTTAAGTACGCGCGTTAGAAGTTATACTTCTTTGGCGTGACTAAAATAAAATTTTCGCGCATAACCTTAAATACTTGAAAACAATTTCAAAATTTTATTATTTAATTTTTGTCACTAACAAATTTTTCACGGCACAATTTAAGTAAAATTAATAAATAAAATATACTTATATTCACAATGAATTACTAATATAGTTGAAATTGGTTTCTATTTGCTTATTACATGAACTGNAATAAAATATACTTATATTCACAATGAATTACTAATATAGTTGAAATTGGTTTCTATTTGCTTATTACATGAACTGATTTTCATGTAATAACCATAGCACGTGGTTTTAAATATAACCACGTGCTATGTTGTGTACCTTGCGTTTGTATATAGCTAGACGATAGGCTCATAACCTTAAATACTTGTGTACCTTGCGTTTGTAGACGATACGCGCATGCGCGTTGGGTCATACATACCCCTACAACGTTTACTGCCGAATTTTGTTACACTGTGCGCGCGCAACTATACGCGCATGCGTGTTGGGTCATGGCCTTACCACGTTCACTGTCGAATTTCGTTGCACTGTGCGCGCACAACTTCCGTTGCACACTAAACGTTTACCCTCAACGCGCCAAAAGAAGTATAACTTCAAAAATTTACATATTTTAAATTTCTTACTTAATATTCATTAGACGCCGCAGACCAACAGCTTACACCATAAGGATACAACGTAATACATCATTAAATACTATTAGCGATCTGGGTGTTGGGTTGAGAGTGAGAAGCCAGAAGTGGATGAAAGACCTCACGAACCGCAATATTCAATTTGTATGACCTTGAACGCGAACTTGGTGTTGGTCTAGGGTGATCTTGACCTTTATATCAGATACCAACAATAAAAAATTAAAAAATCGTGGGAGGGGATCTAAACATCCACTCAGCCTATATGTCCCACTCTCCGGCTAAATGTTGTAAACAAGCAACATCAGGATTCCTAGTGATCAATGCGAAACATATGCAGATGACAGTCAACCATTAGATAGTAAGCAGCACACTCTCATATTTAGTCCCAGAAATAAAGATAGTGGTCGTGGTAAAAGAGGAGGAGATGGAGTTTAGTCGTTTAGAAATAATCGTTATTGTTGTAGACACTTTTGTTATCATACAATTTTAGAATTATTTTTTGCCCTGACATTTCAGTTTTAACATTAAAAGTTACAATAAAAGTAACCGAACTTGGCCGGCGTCCAAGTGCGTTACTTCACACCTTGCCAGGCCACTCCCAGAATTTCGTACATGTTAATCATGCCGAAAGATGCCGTTGGTCGGCGGGTTTTCTCGGGGATCTCCCATATTTACTTCAGAGTCATTATATTATTTAAATTTTTACAGAAGAGAGAAATTCACTAAAATTTCAAGTGTGTTTAGTCGACCACGCTCCAATCCATAAGATTTTTTCAAGCTGTTTGAGAATCGTAGTTGAAATACACGCTGTTCCGCTCGCTCTCGGCCACTGGAGTTTGCTCAGGAAATGTCAAACTATTAGTCGTCACGATTATGTTAATTATTTAAACAAAATTTTTGGAGCAAACAGTTACCTACTTATAAATTGAGAGCGTCAACGTTATCAATAGGAGTAAACACACCGGAAAAATAGATTTTATTTAACGTATAACATTTTGATAAGCTATAGTATTTAATTTAATTATGTTAAGCACTGGTTCATTACGCAACAACACAATAGTTTCTAATTATCTCACAAAATCAACTCTTTACTAAAAATTACTTTTTTACTGCACTAAAGGTTTTTTAAAGGTATTTTAATAAATATTTAGCGTAAACAAAATATGTTGATTTTAAATTCGATTGATTTTTGACAAAATGCATCGGTGTACACAATAAATTTTGTCGTATATCTTAATTGTGCATCCATTTTAAATTATTGCAGATTTCCACAAAAATTATTTAGTGCAGTTTAATCAAAAAGCTTTGAAGTTTTCCAAAACAAAATAAACTATTAAAGACTCGGTAGCTAAGAACTGCACAACAGCCGAAAAGAAAATAAAGGTGTTAATAAAATTAAGAGTAAAGGGTTTCCTTTAAAAAGGGTTGAATCACTTACAAAACAGCCAAATCCATTCTAACATTGGTTTAATTTAGAAATTTTTGCGTTATTTACATGTAAGTTACACAAGTAATAAATATAAATTTTCTCCTGGCGCTTTGTAATAAGAATCTCTAGAATAGTCGGGCTTGCCACAGCTTCAAGGCAAAGCGCTTTCAGTCAACTATCAGAACATAACAGAACTGACAGGTTATGATTGATAACTGGTTAGCAGACCTCGTGAGGGCGCCGTGGAAATGAATAAACTACTAGTCCCATATGTTGCTAATAATTTCCGAACATTACGTATGCAGTTTAAATGTTCCTTGAAAAGTAAACAAATCAGGCTATTTATCAACACCCAACCGATTTATGTTGTAAATGCAAATCAATACAAATAGAGCCATCGTGTAATTGATTTATAGAGCGTCTTATGACTACGTTATTTGAGAGTTATTAGGTTATATCTTATCAATCTGTGATAATTGTGACATTAAAAGCGGCAGAAAAATGCGATATCAACGTAGGAAATAATTAAAGAACTTCAGCTACGCAAAAATATTCGAAATGTTTTTACGTTTGGATAAAAAAACAAGTTTGATGGCATCTAACGGTCACAATAGTATAATTATATAACTCTTATTATATTGCTGTACAGAGAAAAAAAAAATATTGCCTAAATTTTATGCTGTATATTTACATAGTTTAACACTGTTTTGTTTTAGTTTCTTCACTCGCTAAATTCATACGAGATCTAAGCGAGAGCGCATTATGTGCTAACTAATTCAACCTGAAATCGAGTGAAATTCTGTTCTCCATTCAGGAAATGAAAATAAACTACGAAGACATTGCAATGGGTGTCGTAAATAGTCATTAACACAATGGTAGCTCTCGCTGTGAGAGAATTTTGTTTGTTATAAAATAGAAAGTAATAAGCATTCTTATCCCTTTACTTATTTTAACAATCGTTCAAGAACCAGACTACAGATATAAAAAAAACCACTTGATGAATAAATTCAACACATTTACCAATGCGGGAACTTCAATTACAATATATTGGTATGTTTCACTTTTTGTAGACGATTAAGTTTCTTACCAGCTAGTTGCAACATGTAGCGATTTTTGAAACTCGATGTTATTGAGAATTCACAACAATGCAACGTTGACAATACAGAGCGTGGTTTTTAAAACCGCTACCAACAAAACGTCGTTTATTCAGTGAATCGCACGTAACTTATAATTTTTATTAAGTGTTAAAATAAATTCAAATACATTTTTAATTTATTCGTAAAAAAAAAAATTAGCTTCAACCAAAGGCACCACAGAGTCAAGCTTCTCGTTTCGAGCACCGATGAACCAATAAATGCGGGTACATTGTTGTTTTATTTAAAAGCTGTAAGTTAAGTTAGGATAAGTAAGCAAGCCATCCTACTATTAACCTGTTGGGTCGTCAAACTCTTGAGTTTAATATCGCGAAAATACTAAGCAACACAAGAAAACCTACCTGCGATGTTTAAACACTTGTATTATCAATAGCTATAGATACTCTTTCCCTTGATCACAGCTCACAAGTCTGAAAGAAGGAGTTTTCCAGTCTTAGGTAATGTCTTGTGAAATATTCCTCAGTACCACTGTGCTCAGTTCGGCTGGTGTGGGAAAACTTAAAATGAGGAACGCTTATTCTAGATTGATAGTGGTTTGTTTTACTGCTATTGTTGTAACGAGAAAAGTAAAACCATATTGCTTTGAGAAAATTTCGGTGTTTTTGTGATTTGAATATGATTTTGCTAAGATAACATAAAAAAATATATATTTCCTGATTTTTGGTCACCAATAAGAAGTGATGACCGCTTACAGCATAGATAGCCGTACACTTCAACATATCCCTGACGCAAACGTCCCACGTACACAGATCGCGGTCAACAGAGCTCATATTTGCAATTCCGGATGTGAAAAATTATGTACAACTGTGTACCACCTGAGATGGCAAAGCTTAGCAACAGCAGCGGTGAACGTGCGCAGTAACTAGATGATTCTTCGTGATGACGAGCCCGTACTTGATGTGATCACGACGTGTCGCGAGAAGTGGATCCTGCACGATAATTGCAAGCGAAGCGGCCAATAGTTGGGACGTTTGTAACCCCATCCCAAGACATTTTCCGAAACGAAGGCTTACGCTGCACAAGGTTTAGCTCTTGGAGTTATTGACAGTATCTCTGTGCTTTGTTCATTNGTTTAGCTCTTGGAGTTATTGACAGTATCTCTGTGCTTTGTTCATTAAAAGTCGTGCCCTCCTGTTGATACAAGTTCCACTGTCTCTTAATGTGTACACATTGTCTAAATACACTGGCACTTCTGTAAAAGGTAGTTATTGTATATCAACAGGAGTAATCCTCAGCTATTGGCAGATAATACCAAATCCCGAGTAGTAAGAATTACAAATCAAAAAATAAGTGATCTGAGCTGTGATTAAATCTCGCACCTTACTTATTGGCCGGACCTAGCACTGTCAAACAACCATCTTTTACGCATTTAAGTCACTTTATGAAGGATTTCGTGTTATTAAATAGGCGTGGCACAGAACTGCTCTTTGTTACTTCCTTACGTCACGGCAGCCACATTTACTCAGGAAAGGGATTGAGGGAGTCTTGATTCACTGGCAAAGTTACGTTGCTGATGTATTTGATGCACGTATTTTTTCTCGTTTTCAAACTCCATAGTTATGTGAAGTACCAGTAGGAAAATTTATTTCCAAAGAACCTTCTATTAGTCACAAGTATTGTATGTTATTTTCTTTTTCAAATCTTAGAAACTATGTGTTACATCATTTCAAATAATTCGCACAATCACAAGTCAGAAGAACAGTTTGATATTTCGGAAATCAAAACAAGAAGCACTGTCACGAGCCACTTTTAGATTTCTTTTCAACCACACAGAAAAGTTTTTGCACTTTTTTTTTAAATTGAAGGCTATTAGAAAATTTCAGCAATTTCTTTTATGTGTGAATTTCCGATCTTGAACAGAACTAAGACAGTACCTTCAAACGTCTCTATTTTATATATGTAAACGATTTGTTTTAATTTATCTGCAGGTTCTAGAAACAGTAGTATGGTTTTTGAGACGTATCGAGAATGTGAAAAAATTGTTAACAATTTCCATTACTGGCTGTGACTACAAGTTAAGCAGTCATTGAAGCAATGTTGCCTCAGTTCTGATAACAGACAGTCTTTTCAGAAAAACAGTTAAGAACGCGTCATACCTACCAGCTCATGCAGATTGCATTCATTTGCCACTAGCAAATTATGCAATGATCTGCACATGGCGAACAGAGCAGATTTTTATGCTACGGCCATTTCATTTAAAGTTGGTATTGGCAAATTACTTTTAATAAAGTAAATTTTCATTAATGTAGTAAATTTTAAATGAAATGGATTGAAGACATGAAAAGACATTGAAGTCATGGGACACCTGTAAATAGTTACAGCGGAAGACAGTATTATCGGCGATAGTTTTAAATCTAATAACTAAAAACCAAGTTTGGAATCAATGCTTAATATTTTTGACAATATCAAATATTGAAATAAATAATGTTGTATGATAATTTCACTGTGCACAACTAGTCAGATATAATAATTTTAAAAATTATAAGACGTTTTAGGCGTTTAAAATTACACACAATCACAGACAGACGTTACTTCTAGGTAAATGAATACATTTGTGTATGTGTAGTAGTGGGACATAGAACTTTAAGAAAAAGAAGTCATTAAATATCTTACATAAGTTGTTTATTAAATAACTCCGAGATAATTGTTATTGCATATTTATAGAATATAAATTAGTGAACGCCATAGGCGACGGAGGGGGAGTACACGTGGGACTTGACGATAGCGGGGGCGGCGTACGCAGCCAGAGCAGGGGCGTGGTAGGCAGCCACAGCAGGAGCAGCGTAGGCAGCCACGGCGGGGGCGGCGTAGGCCACGGGGGCGGCGTATGCCACGGGGGCNGTAGGAGACGGCGGCGGGGGCGGCGTAGGCGGCGACGGCAGGGGCGGCGTAGGTGGCGAAGGCCGGGGCGGCGGCGTATGTGGCGACTGCAGGGGCGCCCAGGTAGCCGGCCGACACGGCGGCGAAGAACAGGGGCAGGATCACCTGTTGACAAACGGAGAATAGCAAATGTCAAGGATGTGTTTTAGGATGGGTGCATACCTCGTAGTCTGCAGGGGCTGCATTGCACTCACCAGCTTGTACATGTTGGTTGTTGGTTGTTGTCGCTGTGCTGTGCTGACTGCGAACTGTGACTTCAGCTTGGATGTGCGGGTATATATACCCGCAGCTCGCCCACCCAGCAGTGGGTCAAGGGTAATGGATTTTGGCAGATCGGCCAGCAGCAAGTGACGCGTCACGGTAACCGGTTGCCAATTCCTGTGCCGAGCGCGGTAACTATTGTAGACTAAGATTGAGATCCAGAATTACGTCAGCCATTTCAAGTTTCCTGCTCTTTTACTAGCGGCTTGAAACCGTGTTACGCCGAACTCGTTGCATACTTGACTGGTGTGAGCGAACAAATTTGGACGACTCTTTAACATGAGAGCCGAACTTCACTGGGATGCCTGACTACTAATCGAAACATTTTGAGTTCGAAGGCCCGTGAATGACGCGTTAATGAATATTATCCGTATGTTAAATATAATGTTTAGGTCCTCTTCAGCAATTTGTGAGAGTGAGTGAGACGTTGACGGTGCTTACACGCTAAGACCTTTAGTGCCGATGAGGGTAAAACAGCGGCGGAATGCAATAATGGGGGAAATAAAAGTACACCGAAGAATCCTATCGGCCACTGATAACTTCCGCAACGTTTTCAAAATTTGAATATCTGGGTTTGTCCCCACCTGGCTTCGAACACGGTTTGCCGTGGACACATTCTACCCTTCGTCGTCGATCATCCTCAGGGTGTAAATAAGAGATGTAAATAATAATGAGCAAAAAATATATTAAATATTTATGCCCATATAAAGATTGCACATATTTCCGGGACTATTAAGGAAGTCATGCTTCTATCGTAAACTGTTAATAGTTATTATTTTCTATATCCTCTTCCATGCGAGGACTCAGAGATATCAGACATACAAACGTAAAAATGTTTTGTTTGTGCCACTTGTATGGTCCAATTAAATGAGGCAACAAAAAAAATAGTATCTCTGGAAAAGTGATTTAAATATGTTATTAAATGATTACTTATTTACTCTGCCTACATGGGAATATAAATATTTTTATATGACATTTTACAGTTATAGTACATTTCATAAATTAATCAGCCAAGTAAAAAATATCATGCGTAAAATATCCCAGCCACTGAGAAGAAGCTAAAAATAAAATGCTTTACACCGATGCCTTTGTGCAATGAAAATAACTTATTGCAATTGTATGCGAGGTCGATGTTTGTTGAATTTATAACTACCATTATTCTCAAAAGTCTTACCCTAAATTTAAATCATTGTAGTCATTGTGTGCGTGTGCATATATATTGTTAGACATATATAATAACAAACTATTTTTTTTTACTCTTAGAATTAATTATATTTTACATAAAGCAATTTGGACATATGGCAATACATAGCAATTTGTCTTCAACATGCATTCAATCATAAAACCAATATTCCCAAGGAAAAGAAAGAAATTAACATAACCAATTGGTGAATGTAGAGGTGTACTCAAAATTAATAGTATTTTCTACTTATGTTGAAAAATTACCGCACACAATACGCCCCCTCATATATCTTTACGGTATTTGGATGTTTTGTACCGAAAGCAAAATTTACAGATAGTTCATGGTAAAATGAGTACTTTCGAAATTCCTGCTTATGATCTATATCTCCAATTACATTGTATCCTTCTACCATATGTAAATGTAACATTTTCATGGGCCTGATCACTTTGTTCATGCAACATCCAAGTGAAATCGTTGAGTTGTTAGGCCCATAAATGTGTTACTTACATGCAAATTCTTACGATAATATGAATAAACCAAGGTAAACTAACTACGAGGATCATACTGTTTAACATTACGCTCGCAGTACAATGGCGAGTCTTAGGACTATTTTTATTTATTCGCTGCCAACTCAAATGTGAGCAGGCTTACCACTGTGCATTCACTATAAAATGGTAGTGGTTTTTTCAATGGTTATTATCAAAAGTGCTCATTTTATCGTGAACAGGCTGTAAATATACTTTCAAGCCCGTATACATTACCGCTATCACCAAATAATACTGGCTATATTCACGCCATTATTACCTGAAAATCTTAGATGAGGTGAAATTTCACTGCCATACGTTAAAAATATGTTTTATTGGCTGTGTGTGTGGGTATATATATATACACACGTAAGAAAAATGCGTGTTAAGAAAGCGGGAATACTGTAATATATTCCATGAAATATTAAGAATAACAATAGTGTGTGTGTATATATATATATAAGTTTATATATATATATGTTTATATATACATATATATATATATATTTATATATATACACACGTAAGGAAAATGCGTGTTAAGAAAGCGGGAATACTGTAATATATTCCATGAAATATTAAGAATAATAATAGTAATATTCCTCGAATAAAAAAACCAATGGCGTGTGATTAGAGACTATAGTATATTTTAGTGAACTCGGTAATAGACAGGTTGCGCAATGCTCTGTAAACTGTACTTATATCTGATTGGCTACTGCATACTGCGAAGGAAACCCTATTGGCTACACTACCGTTTGGGAACTTTGTATCTGTGTGCTGTTTCACGAGTGACGTCCACCATATTGCTAGCAAGTTGCGTAATTCTGCTAGTGCGTGATGCTGGAATTTATGATTCAAATGATATATTATTTTCTGTGCTCTCAGCTATTCTTTGCTTTCAGTGCGTAGCGGTAAAATTAGGCCATTGTGGAGGCATGTTTTTTCATATATTTTTTTGCAGTTGGTAAAATTATACGTAAACGTTTCAGGAACGACAAATCCATTCGAAGGGTTTTGACAGTTGCCCATTTGCCAAATACGCAGAAATACATGAGAAAAACCATGGTATTATTCAAAGCGGATGTTGAACGTCTGCGTAAACCACCACGAGTTTTTTTGCTGAATGTCATTTATTTAGTCGGCATTATTCTACTTGTTCAGGCCACTCTGCACTCACCCACACTGCTGAAGAACGTTTGTCCGTGGCTCACTTTCTCCAAAGACGCAGCAAGCAAATATGGTTTCTTCTGAGAGTTGTCAGACCTGTGTAACCAGATTTGTTCCTCTCACGCAAATATGCATACTTGTGTGATGCTTTCGCCTGTTAAATTTATTTCGTACAAGCTCTAGTATTTGTGTACAAATGTAACATAAAAAAGGGAAGTAAGAATTATGTTTTTGTGCGAGATTAAGCTTCCAACAACAAATAAATTATCGTGCCAATGCATCTGAAGCTACAAATGGTTTTATCATTAGGCATTAAATTTAATGATCAAACAGTTGGAAACGTATTTACTAGGGACTTTTGACGTTCTTGAAATTATTGAATGTTTCTTCTGAACTACAACCCAGCACTAACTGTAAGAAGTATTTAATGAAAAGCAAACTGCGGCGTAGTTTAGAAGTGGGCAAGACTTTCTTGCTTTCATTTGCATACTGGCTGTTGCCTATAACAGTAATTTGTTTCATAATAAATATAAATGGTTGGTTATATACATATACATAAATATATTGTGTTTTATATTTTCTCATGTCTTGTGGATAGCATTCAAGTTATCAACTTTCTAAAAATGCACTTTATCCGAGCATTTAAACCCAATGCTTAAGTTCAATATTAGTTAAAATTTCTCTAATATCAGTGCTTACTTGCAGTTTCGCAACAGTTGATCTTGTTTGTTGTACAAATATCAGTCAAGTCCTTTATGTCGCAATTTTTAATNTTTAAACCCAATGCTTAAGTTCAATATTAGTTAAAATTTCTCTAATATCAGTGCTTACTTGCAGTTTCGCAACAGTTGATCTTGTTTGTTGTACAAATATCAGTCAAGTCCTTTATGTCGCAATTTTTAATGTAATTTCTGTTTTCGACTTAATATTACATTTTGGGTACTTAAGAATATGATTAACTGATAACTGCATATTATTTGTGATATTATTAGTTGATTTAATATAAAAAATGTCTTTATTCGAAATTGAAACTATGGCATGTAAAATAACATAATAAAATTACAAACAAATTACAGTTTTTAACGGGATAATTTGCAAGATAAATAATTCTTGAGGAAAAAAGTTTAGACAAATATTGGGATATTATGCGTACAATCCTCCATTCAACACGTTGAGGAAAATCCGCCATAATGGAAAATAGCGGTCAAGAAACAGCTGATTTTTTCTTTTACGTATTTTCTTGTAGAGTTCGGTTTAGGGCCTCTAACGCTTTTTTGTGTGACATTGTGCCTTCGTCCCACATTAATCACGTCGATCAGTTGCTCCATTGCGACGTGAAAGGACAAACAAACAAAAACCACTCTTTCGCATTTCTAATATTATTTACGATGTCAATTGTATCGATAATATTGTAAATTTCGATAATATCGGAAATTACGATAATACTAAAAAAAATGTATAATACCGAAAATGTATATAATACCTTAAATTTATATAATACCGAAAATGTTTATAATANATACTAAAAAAAATGTATAATACCGAAAATGTATATAATACCTTAAATTTATATAATACCGAAAATGTTTATAATGCCAAAAATTTCGATACTGCCGAAATCTTAGATAATATAGAAACATCGACATACCGACAATTTTCAGTTACATGTCAATCGATAAAATATTTTCCATATCAATAAGTATCGATATATTGATATATCGAGCATTGATGCAGCATTGTGAGCAGAGAGATAATTTTATTAAAAAAACATTTCCGAGGGGATGAGATANATACTAAAAAAAATGTATAATACCGAAAATGTATATAATACCTTAAATTTATATAATACCGAAAATGTTTATAATACCAAAAATTTCGATACTGCCGAAATCTTAGATAATATAGAAACATCGACATACCGACAATTTTCAGTTACATGTCAATCGATAAAATATTTTCCATATCAATAAGTATCGATATATTAATATATCGAGCATTGATGCAGCATTGTGAGCAGAGAGATAATTTTATTAAAAAAACATTTCCGAGGGGATGAGATANATATATCGAGCATTGATGCAGCATTGTGAGCAGAGAGATAATTTTATTAAAAAAACATTTCCGAGGGGATGAGATATTTTTTCAGGATAAAAAGTAGCTTATTTCACTTCCCGGCCCTCCAATTATCTCTGTGCAAAAAATCACGTCGATCCGTTGCGACGTGAAAGGACAAACAAACAAACACTCTTTCGCATTTACATATTAGTAGGATGACCTTTTTGCTTTCGATTTTAATTGCAATTACTGCCGCTGCCGAGGATTTACATCGCGTAATCGAAAGTGTGCACAATAAGTATTTACTTACTAAGCGTGCGCGCATGGAGTGCGATGTTGCATTGGAAGAGGCCTTCCAGCTGATAACAAGTCAGCTATATAATTTACAGCAAACCGTTCCCCTGCCGCTGCTGAAATGAAGACTGAACCAGACATCGAACCCAGGACTTGGTGGAGGTGCAAGTTACTTCCAGAAGATACTGCGGCTGCTGAAACAGATGATTTACCTTTAACTGTATTGCAATATAAAAAAGGCAGACCTAACTTGCGTACCATGGCCATTCGCAATTACCTGCCATCGTACACAACACAACGAGGTTTATGTTGGAATGTATTGTTTTTATAGGCAAAGTAAAAAATGGTTCTTTGGGGAACAAATTTTTTTTTCTTCGCCATGATTTTATACAGATTCGTGAAGAAGCAATGCGAGTGTTTCCAGGCCTTTATAATTTACTGTTTAAATACAATCCAGGCGAGGTGCTTCGCCAGTCCAAATGCTTACTCACCCTCATGAGTGTGCATTTGGCAGACAATGCTTATAAGGATGAGACAAATCCGAAATTCGCGATTGTTTTTTGATGTGTTTCCGGACGTTGGCTTAGCGAGTGGCTCAAGTCTGACTTCGAGACTGGATGGGGCCAACCGACATGAATATGTATCCTGGGACGATGTCAATGAGCTCGTATGACATCTATGGCTGCTAACTGCATCTCAGCCTGGTAATAAGTCCCACACTAACAAGATTGTGAATATTTTAGAAGAGTTGCTTTAAGGTGGGTACATATACTAAAAAAAAAATGTCACACACTCAAATTGCGGCCGAGCTCCAACTTGCTGTAACTAACTACCTCATGTGCATCACCCAGGTGGGGTGAATCGGCCATTTCCATCTACTCACTGAACATTGAATTAAAAGTGTTAGATAAACACTTGTAAATATTTAAATTATTTATTTTGCATTCTGTTTTTAATACATATATGTGTTAGAATAAGCAAATTTATAGAAAATGTACATGTATGATAATTTCATAATTTCACTTAACTGACGCATGAATAAAGTTATCAGGTTCATGGCAACGTTAAGTGTACTTAAAAGAAGATCTTAAGAGGGCGTGGTACATAAATAAACACTAGAAACCTTTATTTAAATTTGCAGATTTTTGGAAGCTAATATAGATAAACTAAGAAACAGCAATCCTATATAATATATCTCACTAATTTTGTGAGCAAATGTATTGCCATTATAATGCAGTACTGTCGAAGTATTTCTCACGCCGTAAATTTGTGCATTTTACTGCGGCGTAACGTATCCCGCTAAATGAATGTATCATCCCGCAAAACAATTATTTCATGCAAAGTAGGTAGAGATAGTTTTTTAAAACTGCATTTTCTTAATTCTTCTATTTATGCTTCTGAAAACCTGCGAATCTCAATAAGCGTGTAGAGCGTCAATTTATGTACCACGGCCTCTCAACAACGGCTTTTAAAAGTGCCCAATTTACTGTGAAAAGCCTCTAGCTTTATTTATTATAGTAGAGTGTATAAGTAGAGTAGTTGATACAGTTTGGCATGTAGGAGGCGGTTGAGTCAACAGCTGTCTCGCGATCCAGTTCTTTCTACGTGTACGCGTGCGCGGTCAAGCTGGAAGGCGATGTCTCTCCAAATAAAGGCTGAGCGCGCGACGGTGCTGCCGTGGGCCACGAGGTGGGAGTCGCCGCAATTAGAAACTGCAGCGGTCACTCCAGCCACAGGAACTAGGGTGCCGCGCATTCTTGTGACGCGAATCAAGGTCCGCTACTGTTTTCTGCTCACAAATGTTTCAGCATTTCACTTGTATGCTTAAGGTCTCTGCCTACGAAACTCGTAGCCACGGAGTTTAAATGCGGAATCCGTGTTAAAGAAATTTCTTCTAAATACGTCAATTCTAAAGATAACAGTTGCAAGCAAAAGTATTCCACGAGGCAACTCTTAAGGAATACCAGCACATAAAGAAATCTTGCAGATATTAATGTTTAGGAGGCCCGTCTGCCTGCATCGTTTTTCTTCTTTTTTAGACCGAGAAGCCGGGAGGGGGGGTGTATAAGGGTTACACAGGCACGCGCTACAAGAGCGCCATCGCCGCTACGCGCAGGGCTGTGAACTGCCGTGTAGTGTTCTAGTAGTGCTGCGTGTACCTATGGAACTTTCAGCGGTGACACTATAATTTTATTGATGGAAAGACTGCACCAAAGTTCAATACAGGCTCTTATCGTAGTTGGGCTCGTGTCCGGCTAGTACGTTTTAAGATATGGTAGCCTTAAAAAGCTGTTTATAATTATATTAGAGGGTTCCAAAATAATATTTACAGCATGCTAGCTAACTTTAAAGTACCATTCCGTCCTCANTTTATAATTATATTAGAGGGTTCCAAAATAATATTTACAGCATGCTAGCTAACTTTAAAGTACCATTCCGTCCTCATCTGGGATATGATGCATACTGAGGTCATGTTTAAGAGTTTCGTAAAAAAAACGTGATTTCAAACTCACTGGAGCAAAGCTCAAGCGCCAGACAGGCGGAAGTCTTAATATATATATTTTCCATTATTTGACATTAAAAAGTACAGTTTACGAAAAAAGATGGATGTATGAAATTGTTTGAAATTTCTTAACGTGGCAGTATTATCTGAGAAAATAGTGTTATTATTTTTGTTTGAAGCAGTTATCTATAAAATTGTTTTATTGAGAAGGAATTACTTTAACATTGATTCAATATTTGAACTCCGTGGCTGCCGGCTCGGTAGGCAGAGACCTTAACTTACATTGTAGCGTCTGGAATTGCATTCTTGATGTGGCAGGTAGAAAAATAATTTTTGCTCATATCCGTTTCGCGAATATATTCTATAATGAACGATATATAAAATTTTCCTTTCCGTCAATACTTTTTTAAAATCAAGTGGCACCAGGTACCAGCGATGTAACGTTTGCAAGGTGATCCGTTCGCTATCACTTCGTGACTAATAACACGATTGAAATAAACGTGGTATCCTTCGATCGGGAATAACTACTACAGTCGACTAACGATTGCTTCCAACTTTTCTGAAGCCCTGCTAATGATCTATTTCCAGGCTATTCCTCCAACTCACGCAGACAAAGCTTAACCGAGTCTAGAAAATTATACCAAAGGGACAGCGCACCGCATCCGTGCGCACTCAGTGTAATAATATTTTGTATAAGAACTCTTACTTGCTAGGCATTACCAACAGCTATTTTATCCCTGTGTTTATTCATATTAATTATAAATGAAATATATTAATTGATGAATAAAATATGAGTAAAAGTGTAATTGAATAAAAAATAAGGTATTTTTACGTTGGTGCATGGCACATGTACGAAACAACTAATCACGTCATACACGGGGTGTTTTTCAAAAGTTCGATTCGAAAAGTTTGAAGAAACCGCGCATTGACTATGTAATGCGAGCATGACACCGCGCATGCGCGAGACGCGGGTGGGCGCCCGCGGCGACTAGAGGCAATTTTACGGGAGGGCGAATTTTTCCGCTTAGAGTATCTTGCGACTCCGATGTGCTGGCGCGCTGATTTTTGTGCGAAACGAAAGATTTCGCGTAGATCTGTTGACCAAAGCCATAAAAGCCAAGAATGCGTCTCGTCATTTTCATTTAATTTCCATACTCCTCGAAGAATATATTGCACACTAAGTCAGGCGTATTCGCACGTAAAACCCATGACCGTGTCCCGAAAACAGCAACACCCCGATTATTTTTCCTAATTTTACGTATTTGTTAAAAAAAATATTTTAGCATCTACGGCGCATGACTACACTCAAAAATACAAAATCATAATCTAAATACAATAGACTANACACCGCGCATGCGCGAGACGCGGGTGGGCGCCCGCGGCGACTAGAGGCAATTTTACGGGAGGGCGAATTTTTCCTCTTAGAGTATCTTGCGACTCCGATGTGCTGGCGCGCTGATTTTTGTGCCAAACGAAAGATTTCGCGTAGATCTGTTGACCAAAGCCATAAAAGCCAAGAATGCGTCTCGTCATTTTCATTTAATTTCCATACTCCTCGAAGAATATATTGCCCACTAAGTCAGGCGTATTCGCACGTAAAACCCATGACCGTGTCCCGGAAACAGCAACACCCCGATTATTTTTCCTAATTTTACGTATTTGTTAAAAAAAAATATTTTAGCATCTACGGCGCATGACTACACTCAAAAATACAAAATCATAATCTAAATACAATAGACTACGAGTCCTGGGTGCCCACAAACTTAATTATATTAACTCTTGTGTGTGAACAATTAACGGTTGGTTCTCCCGTGAAGTAATGCACAATTCAGGCTGTTTTTTGCTAACACAGAATAGTTGTAAACGAACTTAATGGCATTAGATGTTTTTGTAGCGAAAAATGTAGTAGTTTATTGAGCAAAATAAACGCAACGCAGCCTTTTTAAATTTAACAAAATGAAGAGAAGTTATGTACTCGAGTACAAGGCATGTACTCGGATTTGCGAATAAAATGAATTAAGCAGAAATTGAAAAAAAATTGCTCTATTCATATTGTTAAATTTTTTTACTTTATTAAACCAAACAAAACGTACTTTGTGTCAAATAAAGTCAATCGCAAAACTCAAGTAGCCAAAAATCTTAGAAATTTGTTAAAATGTAAAATAAGTAAATATATAAATACTCCACTTATCTATAAAATTTCAATATATATTACACATAGTGATGTTAAGTATTGGTAAGATTTAAGTTATGTTCCACAAAACGTTGCCACCAGCCAGTATCAAATGTGTCCCGTAACTTAATTGATTTCCCTCGTTATAATAAGATTAGTTGCATAGAAAAGTAGAGAGTGCAGTGCAGAGATATGGGCGACTGTTAAGATCGAGGTCTTGAGAGCTGAAGGGAGGAATAATAGCAATACATAGCAAAGGCGTAACGTGGGTTATGTGAAAGTTTCATAACGCCAAACCGTTTATTTGACGTCCGGGTTTATGACATAATTTTCAGTACGTGGGTTATCTGAATAACTCATTAATTAATATACGATCAAATAATGCAAGATCCATAACACAAGCCTGCGATCAAAAACATTTTTAAAACGTTCATTTCTCTTTAATGTATTATTGTGTTCGGAAGCCAGAAATTACATCATAAATGGCACACCACACATCATTATTTTTTAAAAAACTCTAATTTATTGTTAAAATGTGTTCTAATGTCACAATTTTGTAATTATTTGTTAGTGAGCATCACAAACATGATATATAAATCTGTGATTATGATAATGTTGCTATCAAAAAGGCTATGGTTGACCTAGAAGGCTGTGACAGAACAGAAAGTTGATATTATTGGGAATTAAAACAGTAGGCATAAAAAAATCTCCTGAACGCGGGAGGGAATCATTTTGTGACAATGAATTGACTTGAGTCACATCTCCTCATAAAAGTGGGTGTCACGAAACAATTTGTTAAAGCTTTTCCCAACCAGTAGAAAATGCTTAAATTATCTCTGCAGAAAGTTCGCTCATTTGCCAGAAGCTAAGCTAACGGAGGGCACTGAAAAAAGGAGCAAAGGGAAGGTTTNACGGTTGGTTCTCCCGTGAAGTAATGCACAATTCAGGCTGTTTTTTGCTAACACAGAATAGTTGTAAACGAACTTGATGGCGTTAGATGTTTTTGTAGCGAAAAATGTAGTAGTTTATTGAGCAAAATAAACGCAACGCAGCCTTTTTAAATTTAACAAAATGAAGAGAAGTTATGTACTCGAGTACAAGGCATGTACTCGGATTTGCGAATAAAATGAATTAAGCAGAAATTTAAAAAAAATTCCTCTATTCATATTGTTAAATTTTTTTACTTTATTAAACCAAACAAAACGTACTTTGTGTCAAATAAAGCCAATCGCAAAACTCAAGTAGCCAAAAATCTTAGAAATTTGTTAAAATGTAAAATAAGTAAATATATAAATACTCCACTTATCTATAAAATTTCAATATATTTTATACATAGTGATGTTAAGTATTGGTAAGATTTAAGTTATGTTCCACAAAACGTTGCCACCAGCCAGTATGAAATGTGTCCCGTAACTTAATTGATTTCCCTCGTTATAATAAGATTAGTTGCATAGAAAAGTAGAGAGTGCAGTGCAGAGATATGGGCGACTGTTAAGATCGAGGTCTTGAGAGCTGAAGGGAGGAATAATAGCAATACATAGCAAAGGCGTAACGTGGGTTATGTGAAAGTTTCATAACGCCAAACCGTTTATTTGACGTCCGGGTTTATGACATAATTTTCAGTACGTGGGTTATCTGAATAACTCATTAATTAATATACGATCAAATAATGCAAGATCCATAACACAAGCCTGCGATCAAAAACATTTTTTAAACGTTTATTTCTCTTTCATGTATTATTGTGTTCGGAAGCCAGAAATTACATCATAAATGGCACACCACACATCATTATTTTTAAAAAAACTCTAATTTATTGTTAAAATGTGTTCTAATGTCACAATTTTGTAATTATTTGTTAGTGAGCATCACAAACATGATATATAAATCTGTGATTATGATAATGTTGCTATCAAAAAGGCTATGGTTGACCTAGAAGGCTGTGGCAGAACAGAAAGTTGATATTATTGGGAATGAAAAGAGTAGGCATAAAAAAAATCTCCTGAACCTGGGAGGGAAACATTTTGTGACAATGAATTGACTTGTGTCACATCTCAGCATAAAAATAGGTGTCAAGAAACCATTTGTTAAAGCTTTTCCCAAACAGTATAAAATGCTAAAATTACCTCTGCAGAAAGTTCGCTCATTTGCCAGAAGCTAAGCTAACGGAGGGCACTGAAAAAAGGAGCAAAGGGAAGGTTTCCATCAACACATAAGGGATATGGAAGGATTATGACATGGCTGATAGAATGTCAATATAATGGGACAATACTATTAGATGCTACACAGTGATATTCCAGAAACCTTACACAAGAGGAAAATCAACGTGCGCATCTTCACTATTAAGAGAAAAATGCTGTTTAAGAATATGAATAAATTGTAGTCGTTGATTACGACAGTGTAAAGGTTTTGGTAAAATATGCTTTTAACATCAAAATTTTTCTTCTCATCACTTTTCCTTATTTATTTCAATAATGCTACATTCAATATGCTGAAAGTGTTGATGCATATTTTAAAAAAATGTTAGGTGATGGAGACAAACTGAGCTCAGTTTCGGATTCAGCACCCCAAGAGACTATAAATGTAGTAGAAATTTTGAGAAAAAAATTGTATGACGCTTAAATGTACAGGCCTGTGTAATTATTCCAGAAGTTAGCTTCCAAAACTGTAATCCACAGGAACTTTAAATTTAAGTAATTTTGACCGTTAAACAATTTAAATGATTTTTTTAAGTTTGTTAATAATAGACTTAGGTGTTGTTTTAAATGCAAAGTTTAAACATCAGGCCTTCTTATTTTTTAACGGTTTCTTCGATGCGAATCTTATATCGTTATCATTTTTGGTATTCGGTTTTCAGTTATTCGTTAACACGGCTACATTCTTCGCGCTTCAGTTCAATCGCATTATTGGTGGTAAGCATTACTTGCTGAATTTCGCTAAAATCAATTAAATCATGGTAAAGTGTGTAATGCAGAATTTCAGCGTAAGAAATACCTACGTTAAACAATTAAAAATAATAATTTATTTGTTTCGGGTTATTTTTATAAATTCTTTGTGTTAAAATATGGCAATGTAATAATTATTATTTGGTAACTTCAGTTTTAAGTTGTTGGCAACACTGTGTAGTGTTTTGTTTTTGTTAGTTGATTAATATATAACGGTCAACATTGTTGTATCAGTTTTGCTGTTAAAGTATAATAAAACATTTCGTTTATTAAAAGGCCTTTATTCATTAAACCTCAACAGGTTATGAGCCCAGACACATAGTTCTGCATAGAATCTGTGAAGGGGTAGAAATATCGGCGAAAATATTGGTGCCGGCCCGCGATAAAAGTGAGGTTATACGTGACCGCGCCAAGAAGGAGTAATACTCGTTCATTCTCTAAATTGAGCGAGGCAGGACAACGAAATGGAAGGAAATCAGTGTGTGATCAAACTGGAAGGACCTAGCAACTGGAACCTGTGGAAGTTCCAAACAACGGTATTGCTACGAGGTCAAGGATGGCTCGACATAGTTGAGGGGCAGAAAATAAAACCTGAGGCAGCGGCTGAACATGCTGCTTGGGAGTCAAAAGATGCTAAGGCTCAGACACTACTAGTTACCAGAATGACGGAGAAAGTCATGTTGCATATAATTTCTTGCACAACATCTGCTGAAATGTGGCGTAAAGTCCAAAGTGTTTTCGAGCAAAAGTCGGAAACAAGCATCCATATTACACAGCAGCGATTTTTCCAGTTTAAGTTTGAAAAAGGAACTGAGATGTCAGTATTTTTGTCAAAAATACAGGAGCTGCAAAATCAGCTTAAGCAAATGGGAGAGGAAATATCAAACAAGTTAGTTATTACAAAGGTACTAATGTCGTTGCCAGATGAGTACAAACACTTTGTGTCGGCGTGGGAGTCGGCGCCAGACGATAAACAAACCCTGGATAATCTGATAGCCAGGCTTCTGGTGGAAGAAGAAAGGGTGCAGGAGAAGGGTGAAGCGTCTCAACAAGCTTCATCTGCATTCTTTGTTAAAAATAGAAGAAACATAAAGTGTCACAAATGCAACAGACTGGGGCATTTCCAAAGCGAATGCAGAAGCAAAGTGAATAACAGTGAATTACAAGACAATAACAGTAACAGTAATAAGTGTTTTTATTGCGGAAAGTTCGGACATTATAAGGCACAGTGTCGCTTTAGGAAGTACAGGGGCAGTAAGGAAAGTAATGCATTTGTCGTGTCAAACGCAGAATATGAACATTATCAAGAGTCAAAATGGCTGGTTGACTCTGGGGCCAGTGAACATATGTGTAACAATCGCGCGTTATTTTCATCATTTCAAATTGTTTCACAGAAATCTGTGATTCTCGGCAATGGGCAAGCGATTAGTGTGTTAGGCTGTGGGCAGATGGCGGTAAAAGTGCACAATGGGAACGAATGGATCAACACAAACATAGACAACGTTCTTTACGTTCCCGAACTGAAAACGAACCTTTTCTCTATGAATTGTGCGACTGACAAAGGTTATGTCATAATGACAAGTGACAGCTCATGTAAATTTTATAAAAACAAAGAAGTTTTGGCGGTTGCAAACCGAATTGGGAGCTCGTATTATATGGATTTCCGATATGAAAATGATATTGCGAGCGTAGCTAGTACTACAAACGATGATTTAAATGTGTGGCACGAAAAATTGGCTCATCAAAACTTCGATTATGTGAAGAAAATACTTGCCACAAGGAAAATAAATGTGAAACAAACGTCTGCTCCAACCTGTGAAAGCTGCTTGAAGGGAAAAATTCATCGATTACCTTTTCATAACAGCGAAAATGGTACTTCTAAAGCATGTGAATTAATCCATGCGGACACGTGCGGTCCCATGGAGGAGGTATCTGTCGGCGGGTCGAGGTATTTCGTAGTGTTAAAGGACGACTTCTCAAATTATAGAAGTGTCTATTTCATTAAAAATAAGCATCAGGTGAAGAACTGCATAGAAGATTTCATTAATAAGGCGGAGATTTTAACTGGGAACAAAGTAAAATTGTTCAGAAGTGATAATGGGCTGGAATTTGTGAATAAAGAAGTGAGTGAAATGTTCTCAAAACGTGGCATAACACATCAAACTACAGTACCATATACTCCGGAACAAAACGGAAAGGCCGAAAGAGAGAACCGAACTTTGGTTGAAGCGGCAAGAACAATTTTACATGCAAAGAGTTTACCTAAGAAACTATGGGCAGAAGCGGTACATACTGCTGCATTTACTCTGAACAGAACGGGTAAGAGTAAAGTTGAAGGAAAAACACCATATGAGGTATGGACCAATAAAAGTTTCGATATTCAACAATTAAAAGTCTTCGGCACACCGGTGTATGTACACATTCCAAAAGAAAGACGAAGAAAATGGGATAGCAAAGGAGACAAGGGATTGATGGTCGGATATGGCGAAGATACCAAGGGTTACCGGATATACTTCCCACAGAAAAATACTGTAGAGACAAAGCGTGATATTGTTTTCTTAGAACAGAAACAAGAAGGAAGGGAAGAACCCCAAGTTACACTTGATTTGGAGAACGAGTTGAAACAAATAGTAGATAAAGTTGATGGAAACCAAGACTTACAAGAAACTCTGGTTAACATGAATGAAAGCTTAATAACTCAAAATGAATCTGGAAGTGAATATGAACCATGTACAAGTGAAGAAGAAAGCGTAATCACACCATTACAAAATGGAAATGAACGAAGCAAGCGTGTAAGGAAACAGACCGAATTTTATCAATGCAACAACATCTACAGCGAAGATGATAATCCAGTGACTTACAAGGAAGCAATGAAAAGAAAGGATGCTTGTAAATGGAGTGAAGCTATCAATAGAGAACTGGAGACACTGAAAGAGAACAACACTTGGGATTTATGTGAAGCACCAGCAAAAGAGAAAATAGTGAGTAGTAAATGGGTTTTTAAAGTAAAGACAATAAATAATGTTCAACAGTATAAAGCTAGATTAGTTGCCCGAGGGTTTGAACAGGATGATGTATTAGATCTGAATGACATCTATGCTCCAGTTGCAAAATTACCTACATTTAGACTTTTTGTTGCTATAGCAACCAAATTAAAATTGCCAATCTATCAAATGGACGTAACGGGAGCATTTTTGTATGGAGAAATAAATGAAAATGTATTTATTCGTTTGCCGGAAGGGGCTTATTCGGGTAATAATAATATTGCAAAATTAAACAAGTCTCTATATGGTCTGAAAAGTTCACCAAAATCCTGGAATAATAAATTTAATTCTATTATAACAGGAGAAGGCTTTGTTAGTTCAAAAAGTGATTCATGCTTGTACAAAAGGTGCAATGGTAAAGATAAAATGTTTGTTTTGCTATATGTTGATGACTTGTTAATATTTGGTACAAATGAGGAGAAAATTGTTCAGTTTAAAAGTGTCCTAAACAAAGAATTTAAGATGAAGGATCTAGGTTTAGTAACCAATTTTTTGGGTATAAATGTTAACCAAAATCTAGAAACGGGGATTACTGAATTAAGCCAAAGAAATTACCTAGAAAATGTACTTAAAAGGTTTAATATGGAAAACTGTAAACCTATGTCAACTCCTATTGACCCAAACTTTAATGTTAAAATACTTGAAAATTGTAATAAAAGTAATGATGAGAATATTGAAAAATATTGTAGAGAAGTTATAGGATGCCTTATGTATGCAGTGTCAAGTACTAGGCCTGATTTATGTTTTACTGTCTCAATGTTGAGCAGATTTCAAACATATTCAAATGATATGTTAGTAACTGCATTAAAAAGAGTCCTGCGGTATGTCAAGAATACACTAAATTATATGTTAGTTTTCAAGTGTGAAGATAATGTCCTAGAGGGATATTGTGATGCTGATTGGGGAGGTGATCTCAAAGACAGAAAGTCTACCACAGGCTATTTATTTAAGTTTTCCAATTGTTTGATTTCTTGGTGCTCGAAGAAACAAGTATCAGTCAGTCTGTCGTCAACTGAGGCTGAGTATGTTGCAGTGAGTATGGCAGGAAGCGAAGCCTGTTGGCTGATAAACTTGTTAAGTGATTTTGGTTACTCAAATGTATGTCCAGTAAGTATGTATTGTGACAACCAGTCAGCCATTTTTATTGCAGGCACAGACACTGTTAAGCGCCTCAAACATATTGATATACGATATCACTTCATAAAGGATTTGATTAAAGATAATAAGATCTGCCTTCATTATGTGAAAACTAGTGAACAACCAGCTGACATACTCACTAAGGCTTTAAGTCAAGAATTATTTGTAAGATGTTTAAATAAGTGTTGTATTCAAACTTAGAAATAAGATATAATTGTATCAGATAAGATATAAGATAGAACTGTATTACATTGAGAGGGGGTGTTAAAATATGGCAATGTAATAATTATTATTTGGTAACTTCAGTTTTAAGTTGTTGGCAACACTGTGTAGTGTTTTGTTTTTGTTAGTTGATTAATATATAACGGTCAACATTGTTGTATCAGTTTTTCTGTTAAAGTATAATAAAACATTTCGTTTATTAAAAGGCCTTTATTCATTAAACCTCAACACTTTGAAAATATAATTGTGTTAAATACTTCTCAAATTTTTACTTTCTTTCGTTTTTGTGCCTCGATCATTAATTATGTACGTTATTCTAAAAATTATAATTTGTTTACGTCTTTTGACACGTCTTTCGTCACCAGGAACTGATAAGGATATTTTCTCCATATATGCTCATATCACTAAGTCAGCAACATGCTTTCAGTAAATACTTTTTTTTTACAATATCGAAAAATTTTTAGGATACGACAAAAATGGTTATTTAAGATCACACAAAAGAATAATTTTTTTTTTTCGTTCACCACTTTTAATATAAACTTTAATTTTTGGAAGTCATGATTCTGTATACTCATACAGTTTGAAACTCTGTGTGCTAAACTATGTGCCTTCGCTGGCGCCTTAAGCACTGGCTACTAGGTAACTTAATGCCCTTTTTTTTCTGTGTATCTACTATTTCAAGAGTATTCAAATAATTATGCATACTTCATGCGCTTTGCTTTGTGCATTCACTATTTCAATGGCTTTCAAATAATTATGCATATTTTCGGGGCATATTTAAATCATAAGAGCAAAAGAAAGGAAGACTATAGGTATGCTATAGTTATTTGACTTGATTATTAGCAAATATTGATTGTATTTTTAAAATACTATTGGCTCCTAATAAAACTACGTCGGAAATTGTTTATAAGAAATAGTGACTTTCATATTATAATTAAAAATGCTACAAAAGTATACTCGGATTACAGACGGTTTCATTTAATTGCTCAACATTTTTGGAGAATACCATTACTAAATTTCAGGTATTGTATATAAAACTGTTAGATATATATTTGCGTAACTACGCAGCACTACTTTTTCAAATTTAAAATAAATGTTGGAAACTTGCCAAGACATTTCTGGTAATGCTACTAAAAATAAATGTTACACAATTTTAGTTCAAGTATTTTTTTAAATTTTGTAAAGATCCTATGGTATTGAAATTATTCACTTATTATTGTACATCAAAAATAATAACGATTAATATTTCTTTCCGTCATATTATTTTAATACTAATAGTAGGTATAATGTGTTCTTGAAAACTTATGTTGCAAAATTATGCAGCTATTTTCAAACAATGTGTAAACATGAAGCTTTGAAATACCTTCCGAATGGGCGATATTTCCGGAAATTGTGCGTTACGAGATGTCGTCAGCTGTTTACTTAAACACAGTAACAACAACGCAAACTTTTGATCATTAGCTTTTATACAAACAATACTTTTTAAAATAAAATTGACCTCCATTTCGCAAACCATTGGTCTACATCTAATTATTTCAACTTCAGTTGATAACATAATTGGACGAAAGTGAGAAAATTTTCACTTGAAAAAAGTGTACTTGGAAATCTCCACAAATATATGTATATATATATATATATATAAAGAGAGAGAGAGAGGGAGAGAGAGAGGGCTATTTTGTTTGATAAATGACTGTTTAAAATGAGCTAAGAAAATGTAACAATTTATTATCTGAACAATATGAAACGCACAACAACGTTCATTTTTCTCTGGCAACCAACTATAAACTGAACTGGCTGAATACTCTGTCTTGAAAGCAGAACGCACGCTCAGAAAAATTATTAAATTCATATTTCGTTTGTTTCGCACCATTATAACAACATTCCGTAAAGTAAAACAAACAATTTTCTTAGGAAAATAGGGGACAAGGCGAACCGGGTTCGATTCCCGGCGGATCAATCCCGCATTTTTGCACGCGGGAATCGTGCCGGACGATGCCGCTGGTCTGTGGGTTTTCTCGGGGATCTCCCGTTTCCCCTCATCCTTGCATTGCGGAGCTGCTCCATACTCACCTCGCTTCACCCTCATCGACTTTCAAGACCACGATGTTAAGAGCCACCCAAATCGCTCCACTCCACTCCATTTTAAGGAAAATGTTCCAGACTAACCAACCGGGAGGTCGCAGATTTCTTTCACCTGCATCGTGAGTTTATAAGTTCAAAACTAGAGACTGAGACTGTTCCCTTTGTTTTGAAGCTTACGACTAGCCGGGAACTTTGCTGCAGTGTGGTAAGGAAGTAAGAACGAATCTGAAACGTGTTTTGCGTACAAGGCATTGACTGGATTAATGTGCAGTCTTAGTGTATTTTAGTATAGAGCAACTGTAATTAAGGGCTTCAATTATTATTATCCATGAAAAATATACATCATAACGGATTGCTATCGTACATAAAAAGTTCACCTTTATTAAAATATGTGTATTTTTAGATGAACCAGTGTGTAAGAATTTGGATTACTTTGGAAGTTGCATTTCCGTCTTTTAAATAGCGTGTTAAATTAATTAAAACAGCATATCAAAATTGAGTTTACGTCATATATTTTAAGTGAGTAAAAAAGCTTCATGAATACTTATTACACAAATAAGAGACATAGGCGTCTTAAATAATGTGTATAGTTCCTTTAGTTTCAAGTAAACTTCCGTTAAGGAATTAATCGTTTCGCAATAAGCAAAATAAATAATGCCATAATAAAGTAATTGGTATTAAATAGAAAACTAATACGCAATTTGTGTTCCTATTACACAATACGTAAATTTAAATAAATTTTACCATCGACTTCTTCACCAGATATATTTTATAAACGCCCTCATAGAAAAAAAAGGAATATAAAAAGTTTTGTAATAATGACTTAGAAGTCTTATGGTTTCACCTGATGATATCGTAAACAGTAAATCACTCGTTGATGAAATATTTCGTGCTTTTAAAACAAATGTATTTTATTCTTTGGCAACGTGATTTAAAGTCATATTTCCTTAAGTTTAGAATTCCCCAACCAGAAAAGTACAACACAGTGAATCCACTTGGGCGATACTAAGACGAAAGGTTAACAGGTTATGCATTCTAAATTAGTATAGTGAAGATCCTGGTAATTAAGGCAGAAGCTTATTTGACGCGTCAAATACGTTGCAGCGTGATCGAAATCAGCTGGTTTCTTTTTTGATAACATTTCTCACAATTTATTTACCTACGAGATGAACACACACTTCATAGGAAGTAGCAATGGAACTTTAATTAAAAGATTTCACGTAAACTAGAAAACTAGAAACACACTGCAACATAGTTGATATAATAATTTCACACTGCTGGAACTCAAAGTGCTCTAATCAGGTACATGCAAAGCTAGAGCAGGAAATCACTTTCAACTTCGGTGCAGACTCTCTATAAATTAAATTGTAATGTCATAACGTAAAATCTCATGGTTAAACATNATCACTTTCAACTTCGGTGCAGACTCTCTATAAATTAAATTGTAATGTCATAACGTAAAATCTCATGGTTAAACACAGCGCCACCAATATAATCCATTTACGGATTCCAACTTTTCTGAAACCCTGCTGAAGTTCTACTTCCAAAATATTCCTCCGCCTCATGCTAACAAAACTAAGAAAATTACACCAGAGGGCCAACGCACGGCATTCGTGCGCACTCAGTGTAGTAATATTTTGCAAACGAACTATTTCTTACTAGGCATAACCAACACAAAAATTTTTCCTCTGTCTTTATTCATACTGGTTAAAAATTAAATACCATTGTAATTTAATAATAAATTTAAGTAAAAAAAGCTAAACTTAACCAAAAATAAGTTACTTTTATGTTAACACTAGTAAAAAACCCTTTTGATAAATGACATATTTAGGAAACAACCGAACACGTTACAAATGTGCTGTTTTTTCATAGGTTTGATTCAAAAAGTGCGAATAAACCGCTTATAGACCACCCTAACATGCACTCCAGTCATTGCCCGTAGAGTTAAAAGCGTACTTGATGCGTATTTCAGTAACGCCCTTATCTCACCTAGTTTCTATGCGCCATAAGAGGAAAACTGATACGCTAAGGACGTTATAAAAAGGCGTGAGATTTATAGGCTGCTAGATTAAAATAAATTTTGACCACAGTCGTGACTTATAGAATGAGGCTTAACGGTTTCGCTTCCAGCATCCTGCTAACGGCCAAGAACAACATTTTTTTTTTTCGGGATACTTACGCAACCTGCCGGCAGCCATAACTCACCAACGGCAACTTGGTTCCAGACAAGAATACAGCTTTGCACTGGCTCACCTTGAAAAACCCCCGGCTGAATTCAGGTCGAGTTTATCACTCAGTTGTCTGCAGACGTTTGGCAATGATTTACACCCATTCACGACTGCGTGATAGTCATCTCGCCGAGCTTTCTGATACAATCAGGATAAAACGTCGCTCTCTGGCAATTCGCGAATATAGTGTGGACGATACACTGAAAGAGGAGCGACTACTGTATCCACAATAAAACTTATCTTTCTCAGTACAAAGAATCACTGTATGCCGGTAAAAACCACCCCTCCCTTCACCATCAGTCGAAGTATGCAAGGAACCAGGAGATTACAAGTTAAAAGGTAAAGTGAAAACATCTGATCAGGTGGCTGACTAAAGTCGTATGAAGCTCTAGTTTATATTACGTTAGTTTGTCGGAAGCTTTAGGGGTTAGAGGTTGTTGGTACAGAACAGTAACAATTTTAAAACCTGACAGTAAATCAGACTGACAAACAGACAGGAATGTTGGTTTCTGGCATTTTCCTTTAAATTAAGTAAGTCAATATCCTAAAGTTACTCGCTCTGGTTAAAGTATTAATTCTACATTCCTTTGAAAATACAGCTTCGTGAGATCGCATTCCACACCCATCTTTGCACCTACACTGTAAAAAATTTCTAGTTACACTGTAAAAAATTTCTAGTTAACTTCATAAACTGTAACGAAAGAGTAAAACCTATGCGTAGTATGAAAATACTACCATATATCAGGCTGCAAATACACGAATGTTTAGCACCGCTACAATACATAATTGGTAATTTCCTTATGCATTTGACTGTTTCCTGAGCAAATGTAGGAACGCTACCATGGGTGTACGGAAAATAACTTTACCACCCGCTCTTTCTCACTAAACGTATCCACTGGTGCGGTATATTTGCGAACATTTTATTAGAGTGTACTTCTTTAAATCAGTCTCCTTTCTGCATTTTAAAATATGCTCTTTTAATAAATATAATGCGTTAAAATATTGTGATTCTGAGTTTAAAATATTAAACTAGAATGTTTTTGTCAAAATATTTTATTAACCTCTATCATTTAACGTATAGTCTTATGTAATACAATCTGCAGAAAAATCGAAAAGCTGTAACATAGCAAGACAAATTATAGCACATAATGACTACTTTGTTATTATTTTCAGATGAACATAATTACTTATTGATGACTTGAATCATACATTAAATCACTATGAATAAAATTATTTAACCTCGTTTTAACTACGTCAGAAAAAAAAGTTGTTTACAGCACTTTAAAGAGACACCGTTGTAAACAACTCGAAAGACAGGTGCCAGGAAATTTATTTTGTGAAGTGGTTTTATTTTTATTCTGTATAGGAAAAAACAAAATTTATTTTAAATTTTCATACGTTGGCTTGTATAACTAAAAAATCGTTATTTATCCTATTTTTCTTTATCGGATTTGTATATTTTAGTAATTTTGAGTTTTAGAAAATATTTTATTTAAAACTAATTTAGAAGAATATTTGAACTTGAACAATGCTTTTAGCAGATACAACTAAATGACACCAAAACAAAGGGAAACTGAACTATGTTTATTGGTTGAGTAAACCAAAGAGTCATATTAAATGAGATATTGTTTTTTATCATTTTACTTATGAATTTGTAAAACGTTTATAATTCAAACTTTTTACAATATTTTCTCAGTGAAAGCAATTTCAACCTAAATTAGGTGACAGAAACTTACAATTAATTTACACCCCAGACGAATTATTCTAAAGCAGCTCAGTAAATCAACATATAAAAGAATTATCCAGTGGATAATTTTCTTATTTGGTTATTAACAACACTTCTATTGATTATTTTGGCATTGTTAACCCGAATTTTAGGAAATGTACGTCCTTTCAGTTCATAACTAAGTAGTTTGGTAAAGATTATAATTATATTTCAAAAGAAAATAACGATTGTATAGACTTTGTGACGAACATTTACGGTTTAGTTAAATATCCCCTCATTTACATTATTCCCCACAATTATCAATAATCGCCAATAAATCTATTTTCAGCTATTAGTTTTCTTGTTAAATGTTTTGCACATTTTTTAGTTATGGGAATAGTTGGATTGATTTTGACGAACTTTATTATTTCCACATCTTTATTTAAACGTCTGACTTGAAATCCAAAACTTCAGCATTTTGCAATAATACTCTTGTAATTGTAAAATTTGAGAAGAAAAATTAGCATGTTATTGGATTTCCCCATGTCCTATTTTACGCGTTTATCTATAAATCACAATCCCCATAACGTTTGAACTTTGTACATCATAAATTTCTTTGATCTACATCTATATACTCTCTGAAGAACCACTTATTTTAATAAAGTAAATTGACAGAAGGAGCATAATAGAGAAAGTAGGTCAATTAATTTAATATTAAAATAAATATCTTTAATTTAATTGAATGAGAATCTCTACTCCTTAAGTTTGTGCTCTAAGTGGCCACAAACTAAATTACTTACAAGTTTTAGCTGCAGTTAGCATTCTGTGATCTGACTGACAAACTGTTGAAAGTACTAACATAATTTATTTTAGATTCTTTCACAGTTTTCAAAGCGTAGAGAATAACAATAGTGCACGATGCAGTAGCCTGTTTCATCTCAAGAGCGTTTAATTCACATAACTGTAAAAATTATTGTGCAACTTCATTTAACTGCTAATGATTTCGTGCAAAAGCCAATAAATTTGTATACTATTTATGAGTCACATACGTAAACATATTTCACTGTAAATTCTCACTTGCAATTTAATTATTGCCATTTTATTGCGGTGGACGTGAAACCTAATGAAGTGATAACTTTGATGAGCAAGAGCTCGGGTGCAGCATTATATATCAGCTGGAAGAATTTTTTTAACAAAACGGCTGCTAATTTGTGTTTATTATCAATTGTCATGGTAATTCGTAGTGATTTCCTGCAAAATTGATTTCGTGAATCTGAAGTAAAATGTTATTTTTGTGCAATCCTACATCTTTTTTTTTTTTTTAAGTTTCTAAACTGTAAGAAAATACTCTTGTAAATTTCTTATAACGTAAAGGAACTTTTAACCTATACATTTGAATTTAAATAGTATCAGATATCAGGTTGCCAATATAGGGATGTTAGTATTGTTACAATAAATTGGGAACTTGCTTAAGCATGTGCCATTTACCTGAGCAAATTTGAGAACGTTACCATGGAGCTATGGGAGAAACCTTTACCTCTCGCTGTTTCTCACCATACGTATTCACTTGACGCTACTCCCCACCTGTAGGATACAGGATGGCTCATAGGGTCTGAGTTACCTTTCTGGCGCAGACTATGGGCGCCTTGAATGTTGAATAGAGGTCGTAATCAATAACTGTAGTCACTCGGTGTTTCAATTTACTACTTGTTTATATTGTCTCAAAATAAATATACAGATACAATTCCGTGATGGTACCGTGCGAGTTGGGGGCTTTAAGGGCTAATTAAAGTACTCGTGCGAACTGTTGCCGACGTCTTGGGGGAGCGGGGGGCGCTAGGCGCCGGGGAGGTTTCTTTGCGTGAAGACGCTGATACTTAGCTCCACTGGTAGTTCTGGGTGTTCCGACGGTAGGTTGAGGTCCGGTGCTTTGGGCGGCCTTTCACAGACCCTGGCTACGGTGACGACCTTCCACGAATGTTGCTCTGGGTTCTCTTCTCGACGGACGATTCCACAACACGTCTCTTCCAGTGACCTCGCGATCCGACTGACTCTTGAGAACTTCTGATCCGACTGACCCCTTTCTTGCCCCGCAAGTCGTCTTTTAAACCCTCTTTACGCTCTCCTTAGAACCTTACTCATGTCTTCCCTCGTTGGGTGGCAGGGTAGAGGGTGTGACCTGTGCCCCTATGGCCAAACACTGTCAGCTCTTCTTACTCGTCTAACTAGAGGTGCGTTGGCGCCAATCTAGCTTACTTCTGCATTTTCGTGGTGTGTGTTCATGTTCTCATGCGTTTTGCTAGGGGAGGGGAGAGACTCGTGGCACAACTGCCAAGCTCTGTCAGCCCTTTTCTTGTGTATCTCGGGTGGGTCGGTGATATTCTAGCTGCCACTCTCCTTGGCGCGTATCTTAATTCCCTTGTGGGCACGTATCTTAATTCCCTCGGCACACGTTAATAACTTGTACGTCCTCTTGGATCGACCTGACCGGGCCGCGCATGTCCCGTGGCGCATGTCAACTGTAAGCGCTCGCTGGGAGTAAGATGGCGGGGGGAGTCAGCGATGCTTCTACTTACAATATGCGTTACGCGTCACACTGATGTGGTGAATATGAGAATAATTGGTTATAGTGTTAGTAAAAAATGCATGCAGTATTTTTCTGGTATTGACTATTGCCATTAACAGAGACGAGAATAATTCGATTTTATTTGCTTACAATGGAAATTTTTTTGCAATATTGGTACAGAAAGCAAAAGAATAAGACTACCCAGATGGCTGTTAGGTAATAAAACTAAGATACTTGTTACCTGAGTTGTGACTCGGCAATACATTAGCAATAATGAATTAAATATGTACAGCTCTTTGAGTATTTCTTAAATTTACATTTTTTTTTCTAACTCAGAAAGGTTAAAATGAATTAAATTTGAATGCGATTGCCTAGGCCTGATTATTGAATTTCTACTTGTATACCAAGGTCAAATGTCATGTTCAAATATGAATTCATCTGCACTATAAGGTATATCAAAACCCAGAAGTCTCATGTTTGGTACATTTGTTTCAAAAACCTTCAAACTTATTGGCTGACTACTTAAAAAAAAAGTATTTCGAGTGTATTGGAGGCAAAGTATGAACAGCCATTCCATAAATTGCTTCGATTGCTGTTACATATGGTAGATGCGAGAGAAGGTTTTTGATCGTACTAAAAAATACACCTATCTTAAAACTAATTTTCAAGGTTGCGTGGACAAGATTGCTTGTGGCTTAGGAATGTAATGACACTTGTACAATAGCTTATCGCTAAGACAAGCCATGCTGTTTGTTAATTAGAATTCAGTTGTTGCAAACATTGAGACTGCTACAAATAGGGTTATTGTATCATTAAACCGCACAAGTTAATAAATAGCGAACTGAATATCTGTAAAAGTTTCCATTACGGCCACTTTTTCTCTGCATCAAATGTTGGTAAATGTCAACGAAATGTATTTAAAAGTATGTTAATGCCAGATTTGGTATTGTCAGTCAATTATGCAATACAGTCTTTTCTTTTGAGGAAAATGTTGTGTTACAGTCGCCTTTAATTTGATATGGTTTTAGTCTAGTTTACAAGAATTTGGGCTATATTGACTTTTGGCATTAAATTTACTTGTTGTTTCATAAGTTTTTTCGGTGTTTATGTAAACACCACTTTTTGTTATGATAGTAGCTCCTCGACTTCAAATATTTCTGTAATTATATACGTTATTTTCCTAGATCTTCGGTGTTTTAAGGGTTGTATCCGCATTTTCTCATTTCTACACGTGCTGCCATGTAGCATGAATTTGTTTGTTTTGAAAAATAGAGTCTACACCCTATCGAACTTTGGTCAAGCATTTGTGCAGTGGTTTCAGCAACAGTAACGAGAGGTATTAAATGGCCTGATTCAATTTTGTGTAAGAGATATTAAATGAAAGCAGTGTCTTTCCCAAGCTAACGTGAGTGTACTAGACATATATATTTGGATCCAATTTTTTCCACTAGTCATATATTTGAATGTAACAAATTATGACTGGTTTTTGGCAAATAGTAGCGTTGGTGAACAATTCCTGAGCTACACTGACTGGTACAATTCTCGTACTAAAATCACACAGTCGCAGCAAGATGACCTCCATGGCCGGGTGGTGTTGTCGTGCGTACTCGTGTGCTGTGCATAATTAAAGGACGTGGATACAACAAATATGATGTACTTTTTTCTTTCGTTGGTCCTCCAGTGTGTGAATCAAATCGTACGTAACATTTTAATACATTCGGGGCCGGATTGTATTGGTATTGATAGAATTTTTCGTGACGTAAATTCGCGCCGGTATTATACGAACGAGCACGACAATGCGTGCTTACATGTGTAGCATCAGGAAGTTGCAGGTGATAGTGTTTTGGCGATGAAGATAATGCCCTCGGAGACGTTTTAAGTGGAGATGATTAAAATTTTCGCTGTGTGCGAGTTTTTTTTTTGTGTGTTTCTGCGGTAGGCTTAACTTAAAAACTTAAAATGGCGGACTCGGTTGGGTTCCAGCGCCATTTGCAAAGAAGGGAGGAACGTTTGAACAGTGCTGTAATTTTAGCATATTCACAAAATAAATATTCTTCTAAACAAGGATTGTTTAAAGCTAAGATACAGGATTTAAAAAAGTTACATCAGGCTTTTGGGGACGACCACATTGCCCTAAAAATTGCCTTAAAAATTATGATATGTTTAATGCTGTGGCACATGCACAACGCTTTACCACGTTTGATGACAACTTTTATGCCACTATGGCAGAACATAATAAGTTAGCAAACAAGCTCGAAGCAAAGAACCGAAAGAAACCATCCAACTCGAGTAATGATGAACTGGGGTCGCACGTTATGTTACCTCGAATAAACCTTCCAACCTTAAGTGGTGATATAACTACTTGGACAACCTTTTCGAATTTATTTCGGTCCTTAATAGCAAAGCAGCCCTTGTTGAGCATTGTGGGGTACCTAGTAGTACACAGTTGTCAAAAGGTATGAAAACAAACGGTTTATTACATCCCAACATCTAGATGCCCTTTTGCCAGTACCCACTGTAACTCAGGACTAACCAGCTGCTCTGAGGAATTTAAATGCTGGGGTTATTGAAAATGTTTCTGCTCTGAAAGTTATTGGCATCTCAGTAGATATATGGGATTTATTTCCTATACATCTATTAGAGAAAAAACTGGATTCCACACTCCGGCAAGAGTGGGCACTGGCCTTGAATTCAGATTCTGTTCCTACCTTAAAGCAGTTTATGTCCTTGGAAAAACAGTGTCAAATCATGAATGTTGTCAATCTGTCTAAAGGTGCCCCGAGGGAATGTACCAATTTGAGAAAACAAGGCTGCTAACTCTCTAAAGTGGAACCTATTTTGACCAAAGGTTCAACTTCCTTTATTAGTTTGCACCCAGTATAAAGTAAGTGTGAATTGTGCCATTCGGTTCACATGCTTCATGATTGTCTGGACTTTTTGTCTAAATCATCATCAGAGTGGTTTGCTGTAGCCAAACAAGCTAGATTATGTTTGAACTGTTTATGTAGTGCACACGTGGCTAAGGACTATTCATCCATGTAAAATTGTAGAAAGTGTCGTGCAAGGCACTACACACTACTTCGTTTCGAGGAAACGCACAAGAATTGTAATTACACATCTTTTGAGTCATCCGAAAGTGATCAGCTTACATCCACATCTAATAATGAGCATCAAGATGAGGTACCAAGTACTTTCTCTGCTGTAACTTCACAAACATTGTCGAGCACGACCGCAACCCTTTCGTCAGTGCTGCTTTCAATAGCCATGGTCGATGTTGTAAGTAATGAGGGCACAGTACACGCAGTTCGGATGTTGTTGGACTCCACCACCCACATTAGCTTAATTTCGAAAGCACGTGTTCAGCACGTGGGGCTACCACGTCGAAAAGCCAACTTACCTATTCATGGATTAACTCATACACTTCTTAGTTCAGGAAAGAGTGTATCCATGTGTATTATTAAGCCTGTTGGTAAAGAGTTTCCCAACTATCAGACTGATACATTTGTAATTCCCAAGATCTCGTCCAAGATGTCTGCTGTACAAGTACATCCTCGCGCATGAGCACATGTGCACCCGCTAGCATATCCTAACTTTACTACTCCTGGTCCAGTTGACATGCTTCTGAGAGCAGAGATATTTGCATACTTGTTTAGTGGCCATTGTGTTGAAGGTGATACTGGGCAACCCATCACCTTGGAAACTGTGTTGGACTGGGCCCTCATAGGCAAGGTAAACATAGACACACAGCTAGTAAGTACCACTTGCATTGAAGCATAAATGTTTTTCGTTTCTTTTGGATTACAATATCCAGCACTGGATGGCGTGGTGAGGCAGTTTTGGGAACTGGAAGAAGTACCGAAATAAAATCATGTTTCGCCTACAGATGCTGCATGCATGTCTGATTTCATGTCGATACACAGACGAGACGAAAATGGCAGGTAGGTTGTAGGTTTACCTCTTAGTGATCCCAGCCCCAATTTTGGTGAATCTCGAACTCATGCTGTGCGATGTCTTAAATCCCTGGAGCACCATTTGAGAAAACAGCCTACTGTCCTTGATGACTATGTGGCTTTTATGCATGACTATTTTGACTGTGGCCATATCGAATTAGTTGATTCCCCCTTCCTGGTTGTCATTATGTATACTACCTTCCTCATCATAGTGACAGTAAATCTGATAGTATCACTATAAAAGTTTGTGTCGTCTTCAATGGCTCAGCGATAGCCAGCAAATGTGTTAGTCTCAATTATATTTTTATTCGGACTCCTCAGTTTCAGATGGACATAATAGAACTTCTACTGCACTTTCGCTGTCATCCAGTTGTTTACACTGGTGACATAAAGCAGAGGTACTGGCAAATTGCAGTTCACCATTGTCACCAAGATTGCCAGCGAATTTTTTGAAGGTCGTTACCTGAGGATCCTGTAAAAGACTACAGATTAAAAACTATAACTTATGGAGTGTCAGTGTCTCCTTACTTAGCTATACACGTACTGCATCAGCTTTCTGCTGATGGAGAGAGCGCATTTCCAACTGCAGCTCGTGCTTTGAAGACACATGTATATGTAGAAGATGTAGTTACTGGGGCAAAAACCATTATTGAGACAGTTAAGCTGCGAAAATAATTGTCTGAATTATTGACAAGCGGTGGTTTCAAGTTTGAGGAAGTTCACCAGCAATAGATCAGAAGTTTTGTTAGGAGTTACTGAGAATGACTTGTAACATCCTGACTCTCTTCTTTTGATAACGAGAGTTTGTCTATGGTGAAGGGACATGCGCTTTTATGGAATCCATCTTCTGAATCATTTTCGTACAATGTTCAACTCACTGCAAACTGTTACAGTAAATGTGCCATTCTGTCGTATTTAGCAAGGTTATTTGATCTACTGGGCTGGCTGGCTCCAAAAATAATATTGTTTGCCAAGCATTTCATTCAAGAGCTTTGGCTTTGTGGATTAGGATGGGATGACCATCCTCCTGCAGACATTGTGGATAAGTGGTGTCGATTCAAACAAGAATTACCGATGTTGACGCACATTAATGTGCCACACCTTCTTGCTATAGCTGAGCAGACTGTCCATGCATTACATTGATTTTGTGATAACTCAGAGGTAGTCTATGCAGCTGTAATTTACCTTAGAGTGTTATATCTGCATGGTCAAATAACTTTTTACCTTTTAATGACAAAATGTAAGGTGGTCCTGGGAAGAAAATGACTATTCAATGCTTGGAGCTGTGTGCAGCATTGATACTGGCCAAACTTCTTGAGTAGGTGCTTGCAGTGTACCAAAAACATATTTATATAAACCAGGTGTGCATTTGGTCCGACTATACTGTTGCTTGGCATTTGATTACATCCTCACCCCGTAAGTATAAGACCTTCGTAGCTCCCGCGTAACTCAAATCAAGATTTAGCACCTCCCCCTGGTGATGGCATGTTCGATCAGAAGAGAACCCTGCAGACTGTGCTTCCCGTGGTCTGCCACCAGCCCAACTCACTCAATATTCCCTTTGGTGGGATGGGCCTGCATGGTTGACAAGTCCTTGTGATAACAGTTTCAATACTCCTGTGCAGCTACGTGTAGTTTCCGAAGAAGCTATCAGCATGGAGCACAGGGCAGATGTAGTTAGTATTGTAACAGATGTGCAACCACCACTTTTCCCAAATATTCACCATTCACAAAATTACAACATGTAATGGCCTATTGTCTACATTTAGTACATAACTGTCGAACAAGGGAGGACCAGAAAACAGAGGTTTTGATTGTGCTAGAATTGGCCTTTGTCAAGATGGCACATCAGACCTTTGCTGAGGACAAACATTGTCTTGAAAACCATCGGTCATGTTCTCAAACACTTCGCAAGCTGACCCCATCCACCGATTCAGCCAGAATCCTTAGGGTGGGCGGCAGGCTCAACCATTCTGATCGTCCCTATCATGTTCAAAACCCAATTCTATTGTCAATGTAGCATCCATTCACTGAGTTGCTTATTGAGTATTACCATATTGTGTACTTGCATCCAGGTCCTCGTGCTCTTCAAGCAATTCTTTGTAAAAAATTCTGAATTCTTTCTACTCGCTCAATAATATGGCAGGTGTTGCACCAGTGTGTGGCATGTTTCCGCGCTAATCCCACACCAAACTCTCTTGCAATGGGAGATCTGCCTGCACCCCATATTCAGAAAGTAAGGCCCTTTGATCTCACTGGTTTGGAATATGGTGGTATTTTCCCAGTCACCATGCACCGGGCATAGAGTTGCAATTCCTCAAAGGCCTACCTTTATTTGTTTGTATGCATGGCAACTAAGGCGCTTCATCTTGAATTTGTTTCTGATAAGTCTATGGAAGCATATTTAGCTGCACTTTATCACTTTGTTTCGCGATGAAGCTGCCCAACTCACCTCTATAGTGATTGTGGGCGCAATTTTGTTGGTGCTCAACGAAAATTGGCAGCATTGTCTCGCTTCACCTAACCCTCTGAGTTTGCTGCTGGAGTATTCAGTGTAATAACCCATTAAGGCATTATCAGGCATTTTAACCCACCTGAAGCCCCATATTTTGGTGTGTTATGTGAAGCAGCCAAAAAGTCAGTTAAGAGACACCTTCACCAAGTCATTGGTCAACAAATACTGTCGTATGAGGAGCTGTCCACTGTTATGACCAGAATTTAAATAATGCTGAACTCACGACCACTGTGTGAAACGAGTCCAGATCCATCTGAACTGGTGGCCCTCACTCCTGCTCACTTCTTGGTTTTCCAACCCCTAACTACACTTCCAGAACACGATCTGACCCCGCTGAACTTAAATCCACTAAACTGCTGGCAGCTGGTGCAACACATAACACAAGATTTTTGGAGACGCTGGATGAAACAGTATCTGTACACACTGCAACAGAGGAGCAAGTGAACAAAAAAGGCTTGTCTTCCTAAGACTAGGGAGTTATTGTTGATAAATGAGGATAACACTCCTTCTCTCATATGGAAGTTGGCCCACATCACTAATCTTCATCCAGGAACACATGGCATTCCTCGAGTGGCTACTGTGTGGACCACCACTGGAATGCTCCAACGTCCGTTGGTCAAGCTGTGTATTTTGCCTGTTGCTAAGGGAAACTCTTCAGCTGCTGAGTCTTCTGACCGGCAGCTCTAGGTCTTCCAAGTGTGGAGAAAGTGCCTAACCTTATGTAGTTAACCCATGCTAGCAAGATGGGTGGTATGTCCTGTGCAAATAGTTGTGTTAGTGAAAAAATCTTGAGCTACAGTGACTTGTACCATTCTTGTACTAAAATCTGACAGTCGCAGCAAGATGGCCACCATGACCAGGTTGTGTTGTCGTGCGTGCTCGTGCGTTGTGCATAATTAAAGGACACGGAAACAACAACTTTGATGTACATTTGTATTTCGTTGGTCCTCCGGTGTAGGAATTAAACCATACGTAACACTGAGTGTGATCAAATATATTAACTGAGTTCGTATAATTCACATGTGTATCATTTAATATCTAGCAGCGTTGCATAGTCGAGGTATAAATATATGTTCAGTTGACTTCAATATTTTGTGTCAAACAATTTATTACTGGTGTCTAAGAGAA
>NQII01004535.1:130503-143332 GCA_002778355.1 Clitarchus hookeri
CGGTCAATGGTGTGTGTTAGCGTAGGTGCATACCTCGTAGCTGCAGGGGCTGCAGCGCACTCACCAGCTTGTACATGTTGGTTGTTGGTTGTTTTCCTTGTGCTGTGCTGACTGCGAACTGTGACTGCAGCTTGGATGTGCGGGTATATATACCAGCAGCTCGCTCACCCAGCAGTGGGTCAAGGCTTATTTCATGCAACTCGTGTCGTGACACATATAGGAAGAAATAAACTGAATTACTAGCAGATCTCTCAGTACGTGCAAGCGGATGGCCTTGATAAACAAACCAGCTTTTTATAGGTGGATCAATTCTTATATCATTGATAGACAAAGAATGCCATAGTCTTCATAAATGTTAAAATATATTTATTTAGCCATTGAATTGAAGTGCCCTAGTCTATTCTAATATTACATCCATGAATGGTCCGAAAACGAACATTATTTTCAACTCTACAAAAACGAATTAAAGCCTTACCTGTTGTTTACAGAACTACGAATAGCCTTTCACAAAGATTGAGTAAACAGATATTATTTACTTTATTAAATATATATATTTTTTTAATGTTATATCTAAGATCTGTTATGTATAAAAATTCTATGTCATAATTTTAAAATACAGTAATGCAGTAGCCACCATACACATTTACGACTGGAATATAAAAACTTTTTACAAACTGCTTCAATTTGCAGGTGAATCCTTGTCTTTCGAAATTGAAATGGGCGAACTCTTTGTTTCTTTTAAACGCATAAAGCCGACAATTACAAAAGGACAACAATAGATGTGCGCAGAAAATATATATGTTATTAATGATTAAAAAATATTTCAAGAAAATGTTTATTTCAATTTTTTCGTATTCATGGGAGAGGATGCTGAAGTTATTAGCTACGTTATTTCATATACTTGTATTTTGTATTTTTTTTTTCAAATACATTTTTTTATTCTACAAATTTGCAAATAAAATCTTTATTATTTTAAAATAATATCAGTAAACAATTTTAATATTTGCAATGATAACAATAATAACTTTTACTTGCAATTTTCTTTACACATTTGTTTTCCCTACCATTGTAAATTCCTCAAAATTTACTTTTTTTCGAAAATATTGTTTTGAATGCATTTATATAAGTTTGAAACTACTCAATAAATCCCAGCTGCAAAGTTCCTCCGACAGTAAAGATAAAATATCTTTTGTGAATTATTCCGATTATTTCGGATAACTACTGCAAACGAGTTCTAATTTATTCAGTAGATTACCTACATGTGGCTCAGATAAGCAAGCACTAAGAGGAATTGTTTACCTTTACATTGTAAATCGACAAATTTCATATTTTTAAGTTTCCCTTTCTTTAATTTATGATTTCATAACTTAACGAGCACTTCGTATAACGTAAATAGTGCATCTCATTTTAGAGCCTTGCATTTATAGATGAAGCTTTTTATGTACTTGAAGTTGTCATCCTTAGCACGCTAACTTACTTTTACGCCTTATAAAAGAAACATGCTCTCAGAAAAAGGGATAAAATTATTTATATGTTATAGTATCTTATACTAAATAATGAAGAGTTTTCACATGTTCTGAATTTTGAACTGTTGTATGGTTCAAAAATCAGTCACGTAACGTATCAATGGTTACCTGATTAGGGTAAGTAGTCTTCTTCTCTATTCTCTAAATAGTATAAAACAAAGTCTCTTATCCGCGTGTGTCTGTGTATTCGCTTAGTACTTCTAAACTACTTGATGAATTTTGATGCAGTTTTCAACGTCATTTAGAGAATTCCTTGAGGAAGGTTTTGGTGTAGAAATAATTTATATTTAATGTAAGGATAGTAGATAAATGTCGAACCGTTTGTAATGAAGTTGTAAAAAACTGCTTTTAGGGCACTTACATGGCTTGCGCTAACTAAACCATAAGACATACATAAAATTAGTGTACTACTACATAATTGTAGCTCTCAAAAATGTCTACAGAAAAGTCCGCGATAGTAAATGTTTATCTTTTAAGGATGACCCACAGTAACCATTTTTGTCTTTCAAAGTATCGCTGTAAAAACAAAATTGTTACCGGGCGAAGCCGGGCCGTTTCGCTAGTATTTTATATAATCAAGTGAATTACTGTGTGCTACAGCGCAGTTTTCATGAATCTTTACAAATTACTTTGCGGCCCAGGTAATATATATTTTACTCTAAACTCATCGAAAAGGAGCTCCGACTACACTGGTGGAATCATCTACAGATAATTTTATTAAAACATCCGCCTTTGTTTTTATGCTAAAATAATTTTTAAAAAATTTTAAACCAAATTTGCAATACTCTACAAAATATTGCAAACATTGATGAGCAGATCGTTTATTAGCATTTAGTTTATTGAAGAGGTCAAATAATTAAATATATACAAAATACGAATAAAGTGTTAATAATTTAATCATTATTCCCAGAGGTCTATTTTCGATTAAATATAAATAAATTTTTAAGAAAAAAGTTAAAATAAATATGTTTTAAACGAAAACATTTTTTTTTCTTAGGGAAATTGGACAGGTGCATACAAACTCGTAGAGGGTAATGCGAATTACAAGGCGTTGTTTTCAATATAGAACGTGCTTCGTGTAGAAAGCGTGCCGCTTAAATTTGTTGACATCGAACTTACTTCATTAAGATTTTGTTTGTTCTGTGCATGTAAGCGTAAGAATTATAACATTAGTAGTATGTTTACTTTTTTAACTATATCATTGCTTCACTTGTGCTTGTGCATAGCCGTGTGCAGCTTTCATAATAAAGGTGTGCCACAAATTTAGAGATTCGCCAATGGCCTCCTATAGTATATTCGCGGTTTCTTTGCACTTTTTAAATCAAACCTTTGAAAAATCACCCCATGAATGACGTGTTTGGTTGTTTCCTAAATATGTCTTGTACCACAAGGGTCCTATACATCTGTTTACACAGACGTATCTTACCTGTCGTTAAATTAATCTTTTTAGTAATTTTTTAAATTATTAATTATTTAATTTATAATTAATGTGAATAAATCAGAAAGATAATATGCGTCTTGGTATTGACTAATTAGGAATAGTTCTTACTCTGAGAGTGCACAAATAGGGTGCGTTGTCTCTTCGGAGTAATTTTCTAGAAGTAAGAACATTCCGTTACAAAACGTTAAAAAGGTACAGGTATGCGCGTCAAACCTTTATTTATTTATTACGTCATGAAATGCTAGGTCTCCGCTGAAAGCCTCACAGAGGCAGCGTTATCGACGGCAAGACTGCATATCAATTCAGTGCTTTGCGCTTAGAGGTGACGAGAGAGTTGATGCGCGTGTCTCGGTTGCCCCTAGCGCTCCCTCGCGATTAGGCCTCAGACGTGCAAAATTCCTTCAACCAGGTGGCCACTTTCAGATCTGCTTGCGTGCACATTGCTTATTCTTCCACCATAATGAAAAATTAACGTTGCGATGAGAAATAATTTCAGTATTTACATATGTTTACCTAACACCTTTAATTCAACGTTCTGACATGGAATTACTTTCTCTCCTGTCATTACCTACTTTACTGAGCACCCTAATCAGTGTTCCCGTTAAAATGTATGCAGTTAAGGGCAGTATCATTTTTCAAAGCTTGTGTTCAGAAGTGCTCATTTTACCGCGAACAGCCTTTAAACATATGTTTGAAGGATACGAAATGGACGGAAAAATGTCTCCTAAGCAGGGTTTTCAAAAGTGCTCAAATAACCACGAACTGGCCGTATTCTGAAGCGTTAGTTGCCAGTTACCATGACTGAGTGAGGTGGCACAGTGGGAACTCACTGAACTAGAGTTCGGGAGGATCCGAATTATATTCCTGACCCGGCCATCCTGATTTCGATTTCCCATGGTTTAACAACGAAAGCACTCCAGGCTAGACTTTATTATACTCGGGCTAGGAGTAAAACGATATTCTATATGGGAGAGTGCGGCTTTGGAAAAATTTCTGCCGTACGGCGCGCTGGTGTACCAAAGAGGCAGTTTTAAAGCTGGCGGTAAGTTGAGAATTCTACAAATTCCTGTTTGGCTGGAATCATAAGGCCAAAATACTAAGAATAATTTTTTTTGTTACTATTATTGAAACTATCCAATGGTGCTGACAAGAGCAAAGGACGAAACTACATCTGATCGTGTTTGGCACTGAGCATTCGTAAACACGTTCATTTTTAATAAGAATTTACAAATTTATGAGCGAAATATTACTGTCATCAAAATTCATTATTATATTCTTTTGTCACGTATAAACAAGTAGTTTTGTAAGCCAACTTGTGGAAAATCCAGTTTTACGACTGAATGTAAAAAATATGTGGTCATAGTGCGTCATATTTCCACAAATGAAAATAAACGTTTATGCTTTACGTAGGTTCTATCTCAATACTAACCGGAAAACGTTTACACAATTATATGAATTGTATTGAGAACCCAACCATCGCATTTGTTTACTTACAAAACGAATGAAATCTGGTACACATNACAATTATATGAATTGTATTGAGAACCCAACCATCGCATTTGTTTACTTACAAAACGAATGAAATCTGGTACACATACAACAACAGTACGACCTGTCGGCGAAAATTGTCGTTCGCCAAAGTATTAGCATTGAGCTTCACAACCTNTACACATACAACAACAGTACGACCTGTCGGCGAAAATTGTCGTTCGCCAAAGTATTAGCATTGAGCTTCACAACCTCATTTGAATAAAGCTTAGTCGTGACGTATTCCTTTCCTGTTCCTGTTTCAGTGAGCGACTTTCTCCGCTTCTAGTGACCTCGCTTTCGCCCTATCTACTTACCAAGTTCATTTGATTAATTTTCGTTCGACGACAGTCTAAAGTGCCATTCATTCGTGCTATTCCGCTTTTAGTATCACCGATCAGCTTTAGTTAAAGCTCTACCCACTACTTACAAATGGAGCTGAACTTTATTTTTAAATATGTAGACATTTGCTAATGCACAAGAAAATTTTTGCGAACCTCTCACCTTAGAACAATTACAAAATCAGCAACTGTGTAGTTCCAAAAACAGTGCCGGCATTTATAATGAAACGCATGGCTGAAGGTATCTTAGAGGCATGGACCACTTTTTCACTAAACTGTATGTGAATCTCAACACTGGTAATATCACTGTGGGGTACTTGTGGCCTGGTATGAAGTATCAGCGCTGTCCTGGTGGCGATTTAGAATTGTGACGAGTATTTTTTACTTTTACCGGAATGGATGATGCGAGAAATTCCGCCCAATTTGTATATTCAATGCCATAATTTATTGATAAAAAATCAGTATATTTTAAGACAAATATATATAAAAATATATCAGGAGCTTAGGGTAGCAAGAAATATGGGCAGCAAGAAAAACGCAAAAACTACAACACAGGTGAAAATATCGTTTGAATACTGGGTGTACGCGTTGTCCGTTCTTAAAGAGGTCACTTGAACTGCTATGACTTATCAGTGTTACCTTGACGGCGATTTCGAAGATATGTTTTCCTTTAGTTTTGAATTCGTAGTGATTTTTTTTATTACTCAGGGTCAACTGCACAACATTTATTAATTAGCACAATCGTTGTGAAATAATAAACTTTTGCTTTCTTTGGCAACTAAGTTTCCAAAAATAAGTTTTGTGGAAACGAAAACTTTCCTTTGGCGATGTATATCGGTAATGTTCGGCGCACACGATATCGACTATGAAGGGGTACTTTACGCGCTAATAAATCAGCTCGCGCAAGCGAAGCCGTATCGTGTCGCTCACGAGCCACAACCTTGGTTTCCTTTACTCTGCCTTTCCCTGCAATTTATGACAGCGCTCATATGTGGAGCAGTGCACTGCGATATGCGACGCGTTACTGCCCTGCGCATGAGCGAAAGTTGTCGCTTTAACTAGATATATTTTTTTTTTCAATTACCTCCAGAACTGTGGTTGATGCGTCACGGTTTTCAGTTCTCGTAGGAGCAGAGCCTGTTTGACGTTTACCTTAATCAGCATCAGGGCCACAGATTGAGGCTAGCCATTTATGTTTCCCTACCTCCAAAAATAACTGTCCNGTTTACCTTAATCAGCATCAGGGCCACAAATTGAGGCTAGCCATTTATGTTTCCCTACCTCCAAAAATAACTGTCCGATGCAGGAAGGCAATGTCTTGTCTACAAGCAAATTTTTTTCTGCCAAATTCAAGCACTTCTAGATTACGTGTAATTTTCTGTAAACCTATAATATTCAGTTGACCTGTTTTTTGTATGTTATAAATGTTATGTAAATAAATGTAAAAAATTAGTTTAACGATTAAACAGATAAATTTCGGGTCTTAGTTGCCAGGCTATGTTCAAAACGAGAATCTACAGCAGGTCCTTCAAGCAGACTATAGAATCCTGAACACTTGATACCCATCTCGGTGCCCATACAACTAGGTTTTGTTGGAGGATGGGAGTGAACCTACGTGGTTTTAGTCAATGAGTGCCTCGCGTTGATTATCAGGAATTCAGTGTATTTCAACAGTAAAAGAAGTTTGCCACGTCTTGTGCCTCAAATTTTTTTGCGACATGCCCTGCGAAAACTAATTATTTTTGGGTTCATTCAGTTGGTGGATTTCCTAGGAACACAGTTTTACTATTTGGATACGTTAAATGTAGAGTAAAGATGTACAACAAATTTGACACAAAAAATTTCTAGAATATGACGTTTATCAATTTTAACACAAAAGTGCGGTTCTAAATTTGATGGTTTCTAGAGATGCAAAACAAGTTACACGAGAAAAAAAACTTTATTCCACATATGTATTTAGAGTCTGATGTAGTTAACTCGTAGTCTGGACTAACAATCAATCAACAATTGTAAAACGAGATAAATATTTCTGTTAATGTCTTCGCTTATCTACGAATATAACAGATCCTACGGGACACAAATGAACTAAGTGTTTTACGCGATAGTCATATTACAAGCTGTTTCAGTTGGTAATCACAAGGAGCAAACCTGCTGCAATAGCGGAATCTCAAATTTCACCCCAGAACGAATCTGAATTCTCATTAACTCGTATGCTGACCATCTTATAACGGGTTATCTCATGCGATCACAGCGCAATGGATTCTAGGTTTCCCATCCCGACTAAGGTTTCAGTATACATACCTTCATTATAAACAACAAAAGAATCAGTGATTTGTGTGAAACGTAACTAAGCACCACTTCTGAAATTTAAATTTAATGCATATTCCATAATTTAAATTTAATGTATATACTTTTCAATGAAGGATGGAAGGGGGTCGGAATTCTTGCATAAAATAACGGGGAGAATAATCGTTACATACTAAGTTCATATTTTTTTCTTTATTTGTCGCTTATTTACTATTAAACTTCATGCTGGTTAGCTAACCCGGAGGGAGGGAAGGCAATGATCGACCAGCATAATTGATGTTAATGTTACGACATCGGGAGGTCCTGGGTTTGATTCCCGGCCCGGCATTCCTTATTTCAGTTTTTCCATGGTTTCCCAAAATCATCCAGGCGAATGCAGGGATGGTTCCTTACTACATTCCTTCCCCATTCCTTTTTCTCTAAGCAACTTGTTCCTTCTGGAATGACCTCAATGTCGACGAGACGCTAAACCCTACCTACTTGCTTAATCATACATTTGAATAAAGCACACATATATATTATCTGGGATTCTAGTCCGTAAACTATCGCTACATAACACGGCGTTTCGAACTACTGTGTTATGTATTTTGATGGCGTATGTCGATCAACACCGGGGCACAAAACTACGTGTTGTGAGGCCGGTTGGGCTTCAACCAGCGACCTCCCGCATCCATAACGATAACTCTGAACTTGACCGGGCGACGAAAAATTAAATGGAGCCTTGCAAGCAAGCCGTAGCTTAAGTGCCAGTTCAAAGATTGCGTTAAAGCTCCTGTATTTCCTGTTGATGCAAGTACCTATACGAAAACGCAATATCCCCTTACCTCCAACCCTTCCCTGCTCAACCGTGTTATTAACACATCAACCACTCACTCGGTACCAGGGCTCGTAATTAAGCATCAAGGACGCGCGTGACGAATGCACAGTTCAAGTTCCTTTGGAAGGAGCTCGTTCGTTCTGGCCGCAATACCTGCTGTCCGAGTTCCATATCGGTGTCAAAGCAATACAGTAATTTGTTTTCGCGTGTCGAGGAAAGTTGCGGTACTGTAAATTAACAGTGGGTTTTCTGCCGAACCGCGGTTGTCATGTCTTGGTGGTGCGCATGTACTACTCGTTTCCGGTAGACTGGAGCTTCAATCCCTGCGGGCTGCAATGTTCTCCGGATCGTTTCCCGCCCTCATGCCAGGATAATGTCGGTGCTGTTCCTTCATGCAAACATTCCTATTTCCTTATTTTAGTTGGAAGACTTGACGTATATTATGTAACTAACACTTTGGGTTTTGCTGACGAAAATTTCCGAATTAAACTTAGTTCTGTGGAGTTTTCCGTAACATTGCAAGATCCGCAGTCTTCGACGACAGTGGCGAATGAATATTACTTCGCCAGCAGGGTTTGTGAGGTTCTCTGTAACGTTATATTACCTCAGCAAGACCCAAAGTGTAAATTGATCTACGCAGGAAATAATATTTGATTGGGACACTTGTAAATTTACATTATATTGCCTGGTAATGTACGTTTTACATGTAAGGTTGTCCGGTGTTGTGTGAGCTAATAGTGCAATTGTAGTTGGGAATACAAAGAGCAACAAAATAGATGGTCATACATTTGGGAATAGTGTTAAAACAAATCATAATATTTCTCAGTTTTCTCCAATTGACTCCAGATAATGAATTTATCCTATGTGCTCATTTTACAGAGAGAAACTGTTTCCTGCCGGTGCAATTAGGGTTCAATAAGGTCGGTGAAACTCAGAAAGTCACTGTACTTTGTGCATGTGTCATCAGATACAAAACCATAAAAGAATTTTCAAAAAATTATTTTGTACTTATAACTTTGTGCAGCCACAGTTACGCCATTAACAAGTTATACTCTCTTAGGATGTAAACAAAGGGTGGAACGACATTATGAAATACATTATTAATAATGGAAACAGGCCGGAGAATTCCCAATTTCATCTGTCATTATGCTTCTCTCCATTTTCGTGTACATGTTGGAAGGGATCACGTTTGCTCATTGGCTGATACCACAGTGAAAATACATGATTTTGGATTAAGTTTTTGTTTTACATCAGTTTCCTTTTATTTGAAGTACAACACAAAAGCATATTTATATTAAGTTTTCATATTTTCACATGTAATTTTTTCACAAAGGATATTTGTGATACATGAAAAACGGACTGAAATACTAGTCAAATTTTTTACTTTACGGTACACCAAGACTGGTTTTATATGGACGAGTTTCATAATTCAAGACTAATTGAGGGGAAAACGAAACAAACATTATGATTAAGGATCTTTGTGTGTACTCTGACTCCAGAAAAAGGCATTAATGTTAAATATTGAGTATTGTGGGCATTTAATACTTTTGCGCACCATGTTCATGTTAGCTACAAAAAAGCGTCAATGTAATCCTAGAAAATTTATATTTAGTATATTTGGTTCGCAATTATTTAAGCACAGTTGTGTTCAAACTTTAAATAACATCTTTACCCTTGAATGTAAACACTTTAATTATGTTAAGTGTTCCCATATTTTAAAGTCTTCAAGTGCAATCCTTAACAATCGGAGACCACTGAAAATGATTTCGTGTAGTTTGTAAACGTAAAAATTACAAATATTAAAAATATTAAATCAGAATATTACACTGTTCGCGGGAAATTTGTTATAAATTCATGCATTACTATTAATTTTATTTTTTAAATCAACACTACATGTGCTATCGTCACCGTTGTGATAAAATTATCGATACATTTCATATATCTGTCACAGATATTCATAAATATCGTTTAAGCTAATCTCTAAAATGGTAAATATGAGAAAAAACAAACCTTCCTCCCTCCTCTTCTATCATTCACTCTTTCTTATCGATGCAGCAACTTCAAGGACGCGCAGGCAGTTCGGGTGAAATACAAGCTTATTACAAGCAAACTGAGGCATTTTCTAGCTGCTGTTTTCAGTAATAAGAGTTGACAGGAACAGCAAAATCACACACGACAATATACATATATGCATGATCGAGGAAATGGTGTAGAATAAAAGGAAATACACTGACGGAAAAAAAGTTGCAACACTCTTAAGTGGTGTAAATTGAAATTGAGTACATTAGTTGCATGCTGTGCGAGTGTACTTAAACTGGTGAAGATTTCAAGAACGTAAGCCAACATAAAGCGTTGAACCATCCACTTCGTTGCGCCGTGTACAGAACAGTACCAGACAGTATCGTGCACTATTGGTAGGTTGGACGTTGAGAACACGCGTAGCAATAAAGTTGTAGCCATGCCTCAAAGACGGCTAAGTGCCGCTGTCGTGCGCTTACAGCTGTTTGAGAGGGGCTGTATAGTGCGACATAGCGAGGCGGGATGAACATATGGACGGGTTGCTGCAAATTTTGATCATGATGCATCCGTAGTGTGGCGATGTTATCAACGGTGGTCTGTTGAACAGGCCCGAACCCGTAGACCAGGTTCGGGACAGCAGCGTAGTACAGATGCACCAGATCGGTGATTTGTTAGGGCAGCGCTGGCAGACAGTAACGCATCCACAGCACAATTCGGGGCGAATTTATCACCAGGGGTGTCCAAACGTACCATTAGGAACCGTCTACTTCCAGCAGGACTACGAGTACGCATGCCCTTGGCCAGGTTTCCTCTTCTGCCGCAGCACCGTCGTTCACATCTCCTGTGGAGTTGGGGCCGCAGTGGTTGAGCGGTTAGACTGCTNCATCCGTAGTGTGGCGATGTTATCAACGGTGGTCTGTTGAACAGGCCCGAACCCGTAGACCAGGTTCGGGACAGCGGCGTAGTACAGATGCACCAGATCGGTGATTTGTTAGGGCAGCGCTGGCAGACAGTAACGCATCCACAGCACAATTCGGGGCGAATTTAGCACCAGGGGTGTCCAAACGTACCATTAGGAACCGTCTACTTCCAGCAGGACTACGAGTACGCATGCCCTTGGCCAGGTTTCCTCTTCTGCCGCAGCACCGTCGTGCACATCTCCTGTGGAGTTGGGGCCGCAGTGGTTGAGCGGTTAGACTGCTCACCTCCCACCTCGGCCAGGTCACTCCAGAATTTTTGGAAGTGGGAATCGTACCGGACGATGCCGTTGGTCGGTGGGTTTCCTCGGGGATCTCCCGTTTCCCCCGCCCTTTTGTTCCGTCGCTGCTCCATACTCATCTCAATCACCCACATCGGCTCTCAAGACCTCGCTGTTAAGAGCCGCCCAAATCTCTCTCACCTCTTTCAACCCTCCTGTGGAGCCACAAAAAAAAAATCGTCTGGAGAATATAAAAACGTTTAGTTGTGTTTAGCAACGAGAGCATGTTCTGTCACCATGCAATTGATGGCTGTTTACGTGTGCGATGTCGACCTGGTGAACGTCATCTTGCAGAGTGTATTTTCTCCGATGGTGTGGGACGCAATAAGCTACAACTCACGTTCGCCAATGGTGTTTGCGGAGGCTCCGTTGAACAGTGCCTGCTACATCGAGAATATTGTTCGACCTGTTGGTGATGTACTGTTTCAGCAGGATGATGCTCGTCCATATAGAGCACCTACTTGACGTACTCTTCGTGGTGCTCGACAACTGATTCCACCATCACTATAGCCCTCTCTCCCATTGAACATGTTTGGGTCAAGATGGGACGACCTGTGGCCCAGTCTGTATAGCCAGCTGCTAATATAGTACAATTGTGACAAGTTCAACAGGATTTGAATAATATGTACACCTCAGGATAATATTCATCACATGTACGATCGTTTCATGCAAGGATACACGCCTGTGTTGATACGCGAGGGGGTAAATTGTATATTGATGTGGCGCTACGCGTATTCAGTACGTGGCTTCAATTGCTTGGATTGGTCTGCATTTTTGATCATGAACTGTTACCATAGTATACGACATCTAGGTTGAATCGTGAGTGAAGTGACATACACAGTTACATTTTTTGCAGTTTTTTTACGTCAGTGTATGTTGCTATTCTTCTTGATTTGTCGGTGGTAAGAATTCGTGTATATTATGGGAAAAACTACCCTGTTCAACTTTTCACCTCTCTCACCACGCCCTCGGCTACCCAACTCAAAACGTATCACATTGAAGTGGACTACAAAGTTCAATCGCAAGGTCTTTGGGTAAGTCTGTACAGCTATATGAGTTTTCGAAAGCACATACTTCACCTACATACGAGTTGAACATCGAAAAATACTTTCTTAGTAGATGCCTGCAACCTAAAGGGAAGTCACCCCTAAATTTTCATTCTTTTGCATCCTGTGGTTTGGGCTGTGCGTTTATGAGTGTGTCAGTAAATCGGAAACTTCATTCTACACATAGAGATTTCAATTTAATGGAAGACAACCAACAGTGCATTTAAAGGGATATAATATCCAGTTCTTGAGATTCTGGAAGTTCAGATTGTCTCTAACGTAAACAAATTTGTATAACCTTCCTTTTACCATCATAACAGAATACTTCCACATTCACTCAAAGAGAAGGCAATATCATTGAAAGAAATGCATGCTTATAAGAAGGAAGGTGCATCCCTTAATATTCTTTGCAATTAATCATTAATGTTATTTCGTTATTGACTATCAAAATAAGGATATTTATCAATTTAATTGCTCTAATTTAGTGTTTCAATTTCATCATAGTAGTCAAATGTCGAGAGCATATTATCCCTGCTCTCAAGCACAT
>NQII01004535.1:144883-197139 GCA_002778355.1 Clitarchus hookeri
TTTTTTTTTTTTTTTTTAGAGTTCCGCACACTGTCGTCTGTTCCAAATAAATCGCTTACGGAGTGGCTCAGTGCATAAATTAAACTTAGCAGAAAGAACATAAAAAAAACGGCCAAGTAAGAATCCCATTGGCAATATTATTGGTCCAACACAGTGTAAAGAGGAAAATTAACATACAGCANAGTAAGAATCCCATTGGCAATATTATTGGTCCTACACAGTGTAAAGAGGAAAATTAACATACAGTATTTTTTCTTTTAAAAACTTTTGGCACTAATGTAACGAAATATTTTTGCAAAACGGTTTACACACAGTTTTAATTGGTAGTTTGGATAATCTTGCTGGTCGTTACGATATTATTTTGTACCTGAATACCTTCAATAACCCTAGCCACTTATATTTTTGCAAACAAGAGAATCCCATGTTATTTTACTTCGACGGTATGGCTGAAGACTTAAGATTTAACCAACATTTGCTTATTTTCTCCTAGGTAATTATGCCCTGTTAATGCAACATAGTGGAATGACCTTCTTATTGGTTAGAATTAAATGAGAAAGTGAATGATATTATTAAAATATATTTATATTATCGCATGTTCTATTGCTGAAATTTTTTCTAAGTCATGTCATAATAAAGTTATTGGAACCATTTAAATATATATATGTCTGAATTATGTAGCGCGGAATGCCTGTAAGTATAAACACTATAAAAATTAATTAAAACAAATTAAACTGTTATTTGATAAAAATTCATTTTACTTAATAATTACAACAATTCAGAAATGTTTATTNAATTAAAACAAATTAAACTGTTATTTGATAAAAATTCATTTTACTTAATAATTACAACAATTCAGAAATGTTTATTTCATAAATATAGTGACTGTATATTGCACTTATTTTATAACTGGTTCAAGATTTTTGTAATTGTTTTGATAATAATTATGTGTCTTGCTATGATATCCAGACTGGAGCATAGTTTCGACTCGGCCCCTTCACCAAGTGAAGAAAACTTTAAGTTCCTACTTCTGCCGAATAGCTTTCTCCAAGCTTTGTGCCCACAAAACAATTTCATGGATTCATTATATAAATGTGTTAATCAAATGAAATTTCTTAAAACGAGAATGCACTAGAACTAAGTGCCCAGCTGGCAGGTAGGCGCTCCGGCCCAAACGACGAGGAGAGTCAATAAGTTCCAGCAATGATGTTTCACTCACCAGCTTGTACATGTTGGAGGTTGGAATTGTTGTTGCTTGAAGTGCTTCTGAGTGCAAGACTTCTGCTGTGTGATGTCGGGTCGTTGAGAACCCACAGCTATATATACGTGCGCACCAGCGAGGGGACATTGCGTCCTTCCAGACTGTAACAAGGCCAAGGTCCCGTGGTCAGTACTGGGTAGAGTGAAGGGAGGGGGAGAAGGGAGTGCCATGTTCTGGTCTGGACGCATGAAATCTGGGTCGACGGCGTAGGTAGGGCTGGGACCTGCAACGGACTCTCCTTTACAATCCCACTGTGCTNACGCATGAAATCTGGGTCGACGGCGTAGGTAGGGCTGGGACCTGCAACGGACTCTCCTTTACAATCCCACTGTGCATCTACATCAATAATGCAACTGACATGATGTTCTTGTAGTTTGTAGTTAAGACGGAATACTGAAATGCCTTTCTTAATATCCTTTTAACTTCCGTTGCAGGAGCGTGCATACCGCTGTAGCCTATTAGGGAAATACGGTTTATGATAAAATGANTATCCTTTTAACTTCCGTTGCAGGAGCGTGCATACCGCTGTAGCCTATTAGGGAAATACGGTTTATGATAAAATGACCTCACTGCTGCCACCTGTCTTGAAACGAATAGAACTATTTATAGTTATCGATGTAATTATCTAGCTTATCTAGCAATTATTTAAGAATTTAAATGGAATATTGAATTTTTTTTTGTTGTATGTTCCTAAAAAGTTCCTAAGAATTTATCAAGCTGTGTGCTGTTTTATATTACATTTAAGAGATTTCGCGGTAATAATTATCGTTACAAATGGATGCCACAAATTTGACATGTTATATATTATGTAATTTAGTATGAGTAGGAATGAACTTGAAAAAGTCCAATGTTTACATAAATTATAGGCACAAGATTGACTGTGTGGAGTATCAGAAAAAGTAAAAGCTATTAAACAAAATGTTCAAGTCTCTACTTTAGGGAGTACATTTAAAAACTTAAACAANTATCAGAAAAAGTAAAAGCTATTAAACAAAATGTTCAAGTCTCTACTTTAGGGAGTACATTTAAAAACTTAAACAAATTTTTTTTAACAGACGTTTTTATTCAAACGAGAAAAAATATATATTAAATAACGATTTTAATGAATTCAATTTACACCTATATCGAAAATTAAATGAACCTTTTTGAACCTTAAAATGCACTGTAGTTCTAGGATATTTCATGTTTACTTTCACACTGTTACATTCAAGATGGTTGTATGTTTGTTTGTTTATTAAAACACATGTTAAATTACTTTCAGCGGTTATTTGTTATATTTCTGTGACAAACTCGTTTAACTGTGTAGACATTCTTCGAATAAGTTTTAAACTCCGCAAGTACGGAATACTATAAATTAATCATATGCCGTATACCCAAGAAAAGTTGCTTTCAAGAAATGGTTGTAAACAAAGGCAACCATAAGGTAATTTTATAAAATATTAATACCATGACTTTTAGCCTACATATCACTTAGCTTGCGAATATTCCAGGTGTCTGATTCTGTTACGCCAACATGCCTAATGAATACATATGATGTTTGTATCAGTCATTGTATTGACATTACTTAAGACTTTGCAACAACACGACCATACGACCGCTGATTTAACCAAGTGGCCGTTCGTTGACTGTTCGGTACATTGCACACAGTAGCGATTGGAAAGGATACCTGGTTTTTGCAANATCAGAAAAAGTAAAAGCTATTAAACAAAATGTTCAAGTCTCTACTTTAGGGAGTACATTTAAAAACTTAAACAATTTTTTTTTTAACAGACGTTTTTATTCAAACGAGAAAAAATATATATTAAATAACGATTTTAATGAATTTATTTTACACCTATATCGAAAATTAAATTAACCTTTTTGAACCTTAAAATGCACTGTAGTTCTAGGATATTTCATGTTTACTTTCACACTGTTACATTCAAGATGGTTGTATGTTTGTTTGTTTATTAAAACACATGTTAAATTACTTTCAGCGGTTATTTGTTATATTTCTGTGACAAACTCGTTTAACTGTGTAGACATTCTTTGAATAAGTTTTAAACTCCGCAAGTACGGAATACTATAAATTAATCATATGCCGTATACCCAAGAAAAGTTGCTTTCAAGAAATGGTTGTAAACAAAGGCAACCATAAGGTAATTTTATAAAAAATTAATACCATGACTTTTANAGAAATGGTTGTAAACAAAGGCAACCATAAGGTAATTTTATAAAATATTAATACCATGACTTTTAGCCTACATATCACTTAGCTTGCGAATATTCCAGGTGTCTGATTCTGTTACGCCAACATGCCTAATGAATACATATGATGTTTGTATCAGTCATTGTATTGACATTACTTCAGACTTTGCAACAACACGACCATACGACCGCTGATGTAACCAAGTGGCCGTTCGTTGACTGTTCGGTACATTGCACACAGTAGCGATTGGAAAGGATACCTGGTTTTTGCAANTAACCAAGTGGCCGTTCGTTGACTGTTCGGTACATTGCACACAGTAGCGATTGGAAAGGATACCTGGTTTTTGCAAAAAACATGTTTAGCTGTAGAAATTTTACATTATGCGTGTACAAATACACATTTCCTTGTGTTATTTGTGTCGTTTCTTCGTAAGAAGACATTTTATTACATGGTTTGGCCAGTTATATTTAAGTTATTCCAGTGTTGACTGACAGTGATTCGCAATCAGACACATTACAGCCGTAAATATTAATAACGGCCAACAACAAAAATCTCTTGCATAACAATTTTTGTATACAAGTAGTCATAAATTATTTTCACAAAAAAAAAAGTTTATTTAGCGACAGGACATCAAACGCTATTTCTTATGTGGTTTATGATTGCAAAACAATAACCAACCAGTTAGGTGCGATAAGAGTACTGCAGCTGTATTACCGAGCCTATCTTCAGTTAGGATTCAGATAAGCTGAAAGTCAAATACTTCAGAGAGAACTCCGCTGCAAAATATCTGCACGACATTACATTAAAATCCACAATATTTCTGGTTAAAACTCCAATCAAGCCTCATAACTGTGTACCGTTTTCAAACGTGTAATTAGGTACTTTTGATGCCTAAGCTTGTTACAGATTTTCCCGCCGGTGAGAAGGGCCTGAAGGGTAGGAGGACTTTGATAAACTCGATAAAATAATTAAGAAATTAAATAACTTAGGCTATCCTTCCCACAAAAACTCTCAAACTCCCTTCTTATATCTAGGTTGTGCATTTAATTACATATTTGCGGAAGTTTGCACAAAAGTAAAGAAGCCCGTAGTGAAAAGCATCTACCCAACTGATACAAATGGAGGGTTTTTATTGAATTACATATACTTTCATTTAAAAACTTTAATTCCTGAACACAATTACTGTATGTAGAGTGTGGCGTGTACCATAAGATCATTCAGCTCTCTAAGTATTGTAGTTTAGGCTACGGGATGTACCATAATAAACGTTAATCCAAAAAGCCCTCTTTTTGAAGTCGTTTAGTAAAAAATCCTACCTAAGCTGAGGCATATAGCTTCCCCATATTGGCCGAAAAGGACATAGTTGCATAGTAATACCGCTTATAACAAACAGAAATGTAGCTAATTCCATCTGGCTGGTATTTTAAGCTAAGAGGAAAAATTAAGTAGAATGTGTATGTGAACTGCGCAGGACCCACTTCCCGTGTTCCAGCGTTTGACTGCTCTTCTGCCAATAGAACTTTAAAAAACATTGTGAATACGATTTGACGTTATCACACTGTTTATGTTAGTAAGAGCATTGAGGTATTTGTATATTTCCTCTAACTTAGTTTCAGTGCAGCTAGATTGTAATATCGTTGGTCCAATACTAAAACTACATATTATGTAGTTATGTAGTACATAACTGAATATTTACTGTATTAAAATATGAGCGATTCAAGTTTTCATGCTCATATTGTGTAGAATTTTCACAATGNATAACTGAATATTTACTGTATTAAAATATGAGCGATTCAAGTTTTCATGCTCATATTGTGTAGAATTTTCACAATTGTGATGCATCAAGCCTATAATTATTTTATGCAGACAATTGTAAGAGACTATACTGGAGGACCAGAAATAATTTTCATCTAAAAGTAGTATTTTATTTTTTTCTAATCAATTATAATAACACGATACCTACTTTTGGCACTAAATATAACTGATTTCTTAAATGAATACCTACCAAGTCAGGTTGCACTAAAAAAACTCTAAAAATTTGGTCATTTTGCACAAAATATTCTTTTTAACGCTCAAAAATAAAAATACGAAAAGCAGGAAAATGTCTTGAGCCAGAAATATTTCTTGAAAGAACAAAACGAAATTGACAATAATTAATGTTATTCAGTATTTTATTTAAGTAAATGTGATGGCCTGTTGAAAAAAATAAATGTATACATTTACGTTCATAAGTGGTGTCCACTTGACATTGACAGTTGTAATAAGGCGAGTTCATGTTCGGGACATGCGCGAAAGACAAACGTCAGTTTACCTTATCTTTGCACTCTAAAAGAACCTTACGAAGTTTTCTGCACGCCAAAGAAAATATTTTTTTTTGCGGTTGTTTTGTTCACAGTGACACAATATTGATTTAATTCAAACGTAAGGTTAAAGAAACATACGTTTGCAATAAATAAATGTTTTCTTCATAAATTTTAGTTTTATGTCAACTTTGCTATCCTTTATAGCAAAGAAGTAAACATTGTTTCAGATGATTTTATTCGAAGTTCAGAAATATTCCTTCTTAGCAAAGGTAACAGTTTAGCGAAATTAAAGTTTTTTGTCGTTCATTGTAGTTTTCAGTACGGCTCTGCTGTCCGGACGCAAGCATTCATAAACCAATCTACATATTCTGCAGTTACGAAATTGCATCTGAGAAAATTTACAGTCCTCTTGCAGACATTTTATGTCATTCTTACGAGCAGTGATTTTCCATTTACTAACCTCAATTCCTCTCAAGAGGCAAGATTATATTCTGGTCCATGTTGCTACCGAATATAACCTTGCCATGAAAATTCGTATCAACACAGAAAGGCATAATGGTCATTTGGTGAAGGACGTTGTACTTGTAACGCGAAGGTTGCGGGTTCCATTCTCAGAGCCAGACTACAATATAAACTCGAATCAGTGATATCAATCAGCGAAATAACATTCACTGATAGTCAGTTGATAAGCTACTGCTGACTGGTAAATCAAGGAAATAAACTGGAAACAAGTGACTCATTGCAGTGGCAATCTCGACATTCAGTGGGAATCAAAAATAAGTCAGTGAAATTCAATCATTTTAATTGGTTATCAGGCATTGAGTCTCAGTCGTTCAATTTTCACAATTTTCACTGATTTGGCTCAATTATCACTGTTTCAGATTTAGAGAGTAGTTAAATCTTTAAGTGCCTAATTTAGAAAGATTCGTTACTACTCTGTTAAATTATTAATCACGGTTGGTTTCCAGAGCACAAACTTCCTTTAGAGTGTAACTAATATCACCACAAAGTGGTCTGCTGAACTGTTGAAACGATAATGAAAAGTTACCATAGTCATTGCTATATATATGAAACAAAAATTTTGTTTGTGACAAGTCTACTTTGCAGTGGTTCATATTTAAACAAATTTTTCTTTGCGGCAGCAAATCATGCGTTGCAGCAAAGAAAGCGTTTTTAAAGTGTGGTCTATGGTTCAGTTACCTGAGCCACTAGGGCGTTTCAGGAGAAAGGTCGGAAGAGAAGGAGTAGTGACGAATGTTAAGTGACTTGACTCGCCACAAGATTATGCCACGGTCCGGCGAAATTGCGGAGGTGCCAGGATTGTAGCTCCAAAAGTTTGGCAAGTCTTCGTTCCTACTGTACACTCCGCGCCAGACATCTGCGAGCTTGTGCAACGTGACGGGGAAGGAGGACGTCACTGCCCATTCCCGGAAGCCGTTAGACAGAGCGCGAGGGGTGAATGCGCGACCGATCTGACTAGAGCCTGCCACGCCGTGCAGAGAACAACAGAAAACATTGTCCGTGGTTGTAACTTTTCGTTCATATTTACTCAAATTTTCGAAGCCATCCACTACTGCTGACGAGAGTACATCACTATCCTACACATGTGCTATTAACTCATAGCTACTTTGAAGTTTGTAAACTAATTCAGCTTCGCAGCCCTGAACTGTGTTCTCATATCACCTTCTTCTACTTCGTACCCTCGTCCAAGAGATGGTGGCCGATCACAGGGCTGTTCATAACCGTATTTACCGACGTAACACACACGAAACTACACCAACTTAGCCATCACGACTTTACAACGCATCATGTCTCCACGACTGGTGGGGAGCTTCACTCCCACGCCGATATACACACACGTCAACTTATTAAGATACCAACAGTGATCAACAGCTTTAAATACGGCGCTGGATCCTAGCTCAAACAGGTTCGCAGCGGACCACCGCCGAATCAGTGATTTTTGATTCAAGTCCGTGGGGCCGAAAATTAGATTTGTAAACCCACGCAAGCGAATTACGGGAACTTCTGTTCTCGGCCTCGTGACAGCACTGCCCCTGGCCAGAGGCGTACATGCCGTGGTTGGGAGGGTCGAAACCCCGCTGAGGATCTGACAGCCAGAGGCCCCTTAGACCTTCATAAGAAAGATAAATAACAAGAATTTTTAACACGGATACCAGGTCCCTTGGCACTACCCAGGGGCCCTTAAACAAAAATGACTGCTGGCTTCACCACAGTAAAACAGTTTCATCAACAGCCAGGCGGGACAGGCTAGCTGTCCCCAACCTGGGTGCTGGACATGCTATACGATTGGAAGGACAAGAGCTCTCACAAGGGCTTGTACTTCCCCCGCGCTGAGGGAGTGGCGTCCCGGTAATGCACAATGGCGGAAGTTTTAACAGACCACAGGAAGGATATTAAGAGCCAGGGGCTAATGGGAGATGCAAAAAAGTAAATCAAAATTGTAATTTAGAAATGTAAAATTTTTGTAAATTTGAAACTTTCAACTAGATACCTATCCGGAAGCCCTGGTGATACGGAAAAAGTCGCTATTTTGGTTTGTAATTGGAATGTTATACTGGGGGTATTCCATATCCTTAGACCTCCTGGCAACCCATAATAATTTTCTTCAAAAAAAAAAAATCTAATATATATCCACTGCCATTTGCAGCGGAGACTTCTACTCCTATAGTTCGCGCCTGTCCCAAGGGCATGCCCGAGATCGGCGGGAGATTATGGCACGATGTTTAAATTATTCAAAATTCAGTAATCCTGTATTATTTATTCGTCGTGCGTTTAGTGCTTTCAATGGCGGGATATGGTCCATTCGCAATTTCTTCACACTTTGAATTAAACCACTGAAAAAACACCCCAAGTATGAACCACTAGGTTGCTTCCCCAATATACGATGTATCACAAGACTTTTATACTTGCGTTAACATAAAAGTACCGGTAACTTATTTTGGGTTAAATTTAACGTTTATTTATATTTTATTTATAAATTGTAATACTTAATTAATTACTAATATGAATAAATACAGATATAAAATATGTGCTTTGGTAATGCCTAGTAAGAAAAAGTTCTCATGTAAAATAATATTACATTGAGCGCGCACGAATGCGGTGCGTTGGCCCTCTGGAGTAATTTGCAAAACTTTGTTTGTGTGAGGCAGAGGAATATCCTGGAAGTAGGGCTTCAGTAACGTTGGAAGTAACAGTGAATGGAGTATAATTCTCTCCTACTTGCATCGGGTTTCCAGGTGGCCGGCGTGATGTCATGACTCACGACGTGTCGCCGACGGCGTGATGCAGTCGCGCGCTTACGTGAGCTGCAGCTACAGTATGTGCACATGTGTGGCGCAGCTGGCCGGCAAATTTCTCAAAGATGGCGAACCGTTTAATTAAACACGCCATTCGTAGCCCGGCGAGTCTCCGACTTTACTTTCGTTCCATCGGTAATGAGCCGCTCGCACTCTCGATACACTACCCATAAAAATTTTGGCATCACAGGAATTTCTGAGTTACTCCATTGTGTTCATAGTCCAAGAGAAAGTATGGGATTAAATTCACACTGTCTGCACAGAATACCACGCTAGACTTGAGAAATGTATTTTTGTAATTTTCCGACTGTCCCGGGGAACATTCGTCATGTGCAACCAGTTAGAAAAGTTGCAAAACCTTTTTTAGTAGTATACAGGTTGTTGCAAAATTCCGTGTCAATACTTCGGGTAAACATTACTCAAATCTGGAGGAAGAGAAAACATTAAATTAACATAGGTTCGTAAACGTTTCGTTTCCTTACTACAGCTCGTAATACATAACGTACAGTGTATCGCCCGCGGGCTGGATCATGTTACTGTGGAATGCCATCGCAGCTGTAACTGCAGCCCCATACCTTGGCCCCCGAGGAGCCCTGATTTAAATCCTCTAGACTTTTATTTGTGGAGACACACAAAGGCACTTGTGTATGCAACCCCAGTAGACTATGTGGAAACCATTCGTGACCGTATTGTGGCAGACTGCGAAGAGTCAGAATTCTCCAGGGATTCATCAACTTATCCGGGAGTCCGTGCGACGGCGTGTTGATGCATGTGTTTGTGCTGGCGCAGGGAAGTTTGAATACTTCCTTTAGTCTGTAGGGACCGCGGTGGCAGAGCGGTTAGCCTGCTAGCCTCTCACCAAGGCAAACCGGGTTAGATCTCCGGCCGGGTCATTCCTGGATTTTCGCATGTGGGAATCGTGCCGGACAATGCCACAGTTTGGCGGATTTTCTCGGTGATTTCCAGTTTCCCCTACCCTTTCATTCCGGCGCTGCTCCATTCTCACCTCAATCACCCTCATCGGTTCTCAATACCTCGCTGTTAAGAGCCGCCCAAATCTCTTCACTCACTCACTTTAGTCTGTAATGTGACGACGATAGTTTTTCACACATGTGTAACTAATTTCTGTGTAGTTACTAATGTTCTATGGTTAAATGTCGTGGTATACGGTGTTGTGTACTATGTAAACGAACACTGCGATTGCATTCTACAATAACATGATCCAGCCCGCGGGCCCTACACTTAAAGTTATATATTACGAGCTGTAGTAAGGAAACGAAGCGTCTAACGATCTATGTTCATATAATATTTTTTTCTTCCTCCAGGTGTGAGTAATGTTTCCCCGAAGTATTGACATGTAATTTTGCAACACTCTCTATAAGACAACATGAGCCAGCTCTACAAGCCGATAAGAAAGCTGCTTCGTATCAACTGCAAAACGTTTGACCAGTATAATTTTCACCGACCCTTCATTGGCTTAGACGTTGAATACTATCATTTCACATCACCATCCAACAAGGAATTTTTTGGACTCCGATCCTCAGTTTAGGTACATGCCTTGGTGTGCTGGGATCTCCTCGCGGTGCTCTCGTTTCTTCCCCCTCTTAATTCCACCGTGATGGAAGGGCAATCCACAAGCATGTGTAGCGGTTGCAGCAACTTGAATGGCGCTTGGTGGGCACCTCAACTGGCATAGCAAAGGTGGCGAAGTTATGTTATACAGTCTCGTCACAATGCACTATATTACAGGGCTATACACATTGTTAAGAGAAAGTATTATATAGTCCATTCACAGTTACTTACAACTTTTCTGAAGGGTTGCTAAAGTTTCACTTCCAGGAGATCCCTCCGTCTCATGCAAAGAAAATACACGAAAGGGACAACGCACCGCATTGGTGTGCACTCACTATAATAATGTTTTGCACAAGAACTATTTGTTACTAGGTATTCCAACATACCTTGTTTTACTGTGTTTTTATGCATACTCATTAAAAATAAAATATTATAAATTATAGATAACGCTGGTGATACACGGAAAATTTAGGATAAAACCAAACACGTCATACATGGGGCAATTTTTCGAAGTTTTGATTCAATTAGCGTGAAGAAACCGCGAATTTTCCATTTGCAACAGTACTTAGCTGCAGGTTTCTGTGCTTGAGCTTCATACCGACTACTGCAATTCCAGAGTAGAGGTGGGTGATTGGTTCTACATTATTCTCGCTGCACTGCTCTGAGATTCGTCAGCCATTGTCCCCGGCCACGTCGCTCCCATTAGGTACATCATTCATACCTACCGGAATGACACGTGTGTCGCTAAGCATTAATTAACGCCAGCTTCCTCACATCCCTTGGTATACCTAATAGCCGGAACGATGTGCCGATTTACATTCTACCTGCAGCTCTCATCAAATGTCTCGCAACGACAATAGTGTTATTTTACAGTTATTAAAATAGTACATTTTTAATATTAGAATGAATAATTTTGGAATAAAATTATCCATTTTATAGTCACCGTAATATAACTTTTTTATAGACACGCTGTGTTTATTCTTTCTGTTCACTTTGTATCTTTCCGCCTCGCATGGAAACGGGCAGTCTTTGAGGCAACCAAAAAGCACCATTAAATCTTGATGATTTGTCAAGGTTTTTGTTGCTACGTAATATTCTGTCTTCAGTGAGAAATGGGATTCATAATGTGAAGCACACACTCGTATCCTTGTAATAATAAAAATAAAATGAAGTTTCATTGCTATAACATGGATTTTTTAAATAATGGATACAATTATTTTTACTCCATACGCGATAAGTGGCGCGACGGTTGAGAGTAAGATGAAATCCAAATTATGAGTCAAGCAAGATACGTTATTGCGTCATGCGATTAGGTACAAAAACGTTATGAACACATCTGCTGAACGAAAAGCGAATACAAAAAATGCTGTTACATATTACACTGATCTGGTAAAAAAAAACAGCTTTACAGTAGACGAGAGTAAATATGATACAAGTGAAATAAAAGCAATTACAGAAGCTTTGTTTACTGAATAGATAATTTGCTTAGAAGCAAGTACTCGCCATTTCTTGGCGAACACGCAAACTCCAGTAGAAAGGCTCGGTTGGCTGTGACACGATTTTCAAAGCGTTTGTGACAGACGAAGGAGGTATCACAAATCTGTGAACGTGTGCCCAATATCCGACTTGTCACTGTAACAGATACTTAAACGACTGCGTCACAGGTACATTCTGTGACAAGGAAATATCTGTGAAACATTAGTAGGCTGCGATTTATCAGCAATCTTCAGTTTCACTTGAGTTTGTCGAGCAGTGAAGACCCCGGGCAATGACACAGTAACGGAGATCGTGGCTCACCCAAAGCGACTTGCCAGAATGAATCTGCAGTAGTTTACCATTGCCACAGAATACTTAAGAATACTGGTGGCTCTGGCCAACATACATGTCGAAACGCCGTTGTCCAATCAGCGCCTGGCAGCATACCTGCCACCCGGCAGTCCAGCCAATAGGAAATTTTCCGCAGCACGCAGTAGCCAATCAGACACAAGGCCCCTTCCGGAATCTTGTGCAAGAAATATTTTTTTAATTATGCTATCAGCCCATGAAAATTAAAGTTCTTAAATAACTTAATATATTTTTTTCATTTAATACTTTTTAGCTTTCTTAGTTGACAACTAGATACAATGCACAATACATTTATAAGCAAATAATATGATTTCAGTCAGAACACCTACACATATTGGATCAAGGTACTATTCCAGCTAAAATCAGAGTGGAAACCCACTAGCGAAGAAGAAACACTCCCAGTTTAGCCTGCGGTTATTCATTCCATGACGTGCTGAATTAGAGTCAAAACACTCTAAATCTTAATCAGTGATTTATTTAAATCAGTGGAATTATTAATACTGAAACCTTGGTAAATGAACTGTTATCTACTGGAAAATCAGTGTAATGCACTTAAAGTTTTAGGGCCAGAGTGCAGATAAAATTCACTATTAAATTCTTTGTTAATTCAGTGAACAGCAGCAACAAAAATAACCAGTAGCATTTTGATGTTAACAGTGGAGCAGTTTAAACAGACCTGCAATAAAATTTACCGATCTGGAGCATCGTTATCAATTTATATTTCAGAGCGAACACGCCACCGTGCCCTCGGATGCGTTCATTTCCATGACAGGCCTCACAGAGATGTTTTCCAAATATTGCTGGCTCGTGTTATTTAGGCACTTTTGAAATCAACTTTTGAAAAATATCACTGCCCCTTCCTGCATATATTTTAACTGGCACACTTACTGGCATGCGTCCAGTAGAGTTGGTAACGACGGAGGGAAAGTACTACCTTAACATAACGTTGAATTGAAAATGTTAGGTAAACATTTGTGAATACTGGAATTATTAATTTCACTTTATGTATTTCTGTGCATAAAGTGTTAAAGAGAGGAAATTCCTCAAAATATTTACTTTCCTAACAATTTCAAAGTTTTCCCTTGACCACGGCATGAATAAATGTTAATGAAAAACGAATAAAATGCAGTGTTAATTTTACTTATATTGAGGAAGTATACACTTTGTGCATACAAGTAGAACTTGAGGAGGACATTCAAAAGTGCTCAGTTTACCGCGAACATCCTATACACCTGTGTAGCAGTACAGACGTTATGTGCCTTGTGCTGTGAACACGACTTTTCTTGCAACCGTTAGGAGCCACGCCCCCAACTACCGCAAGGTCGCGGCCGCTCGACGTCGACCCGTATCATGTCTCTGTCCGGTCTCGAACCCCTCTGCGCCCACCAACTGCCCCACCGCGCAAGCTCTCCTCGTGGAACTACGGCAACCTTGGCCCGGNCTTGGCCCGGTTCGCGTCTGGAGGGGTGCGAAGTCTCCCCCCGCCTGCGTGTGCGTGTATATATAGCCGCCGCCACCAGCCGATCAAACATCACACAGCAACTGTCTCGCTCTTACGAGTAGCCGAAGGAACAACCACCACCACCTCCAACATGTACAAGCTGGTGAGTGAGACAGCTACGTGGGTCACAGTTAAAGTCTCGCCAATTTTATATGTGTATTTATTTATTTACTTAGTTTTGCAGAGAATTGAGGGTGGCAGTTATTAACGCCCATAAGATAGCAGAACACGATTGAGGCAAGAGCAACAGGATACTCCTGACAATATGGGAATTAACGCCTACATATGAAACCTTGAGGTGTCTGCTTTTATTGCTTTCGATGGTTTTTTTTTCTCTTAATGCTTGTATAATCAGAATAATACATTGAATTCATAGCCTAAATCTTTTAAGCATAATCCGTGGTTTTTCTTTGGCGCTAATCCAAAAACTCATGCTTATAAAGTAAAGTATTACCAACTTCTGATATGTATTTCGTCCAACTAATTAGATACCCAGTTTTGTGCTTCATGCCACCCATGCATGTAGAGCAATGATTAAAATTTTTGTTAGTTTTATTTAATGATTTTTGTGGCAGACTTCGAAAAGTCGTAGACATTAAAACTGACGGTAAAATTTTTGGATCGAATTATCCGTGCTTGACAGAAGACTATCTGGAAATTACAAACTATTATAATTTCAAAATATTCTGCATTACAGTTGAAGTAAACTCCAAGCACTAAGCATAATATATTAATTATATATTCAAAATAAACTTTTTCTCTCCTTAAAAATTCTTGTGTTCGGGAGAGGAAAATTAAAACAAAAAATAATAATAAGTGTTATAAAAGTGGGTTTTTCTCGTTTTCGTATTAACCCAAATACTTTCATTCGTTGACCATTCATTACCCATCGAATGAACATCTAACAAAATGTGTCATACATTGTAAGATGTCAACAAACAATACTTGATTATTAATGCATATATTGGTTGCTTTATTATGGAGCAAGCAAGTTGGCGAATAAATAACCATGAGTTAGGTTCCTCCTGAGCAGAGGTTTAATATTTAACCTCATGGCAGGAAAGAATTAATGTATCGTCGACAGCCAGGAAAAATTCTAGCATTCGCATGGAGTGATTTCGTGAACCTTGGAAAATCGAAATCACCGAAGTCAGGATACCCGGACCGGCGACAAAACCCAGGACATCCCGAATGGGAGTCTGCAGGTTTACGACTGCGCCCCCTCAATACGTTACACTCAAGGAATAACATGTTCCCCTTAAGTGCTAAAAACTAGTAGGTAAGCCAACTTAATGCATCTTAAGATCTCAGACAAATATTAGACAATTTCTCAGTTGCAGAATAATGCTTCTTAGTTTGGTTAAAAAGCAAATGTGCCGACTGATCGACACGCAGCTGAATCACACTATGCATATCATAGTAGGCACGATTTGACCTACTCTCACCCGCAGTTTACTAATTATAAGAAAATTTCACCACTAAATACATCTACAAAGGTAAATTCTCTTTTAAGTGAATAAAAGAAAATAGCTGTTAAAGATAACCTGCCAATTACTGCAAATATGCATGACGCTACAAACATTACGCTGCGCTCAAGACATCCATCTACAAGAAACTTAATAGTTAAGACCTCTGGTCTGTTCTTCAGTGCTACATCATAGTGTTTAAGCGTCCCTTGCTTTACTTCCAGATCTAAGGGGAATCGAAGTAATCTGAAATTCCTGTTCAACACTCAATAAGATACGAAATAACTAGGGTAAATTCGCAGATCTTCTACATAAACGATGTAAAATCTTCTCCACAGAAAGTACCCGCAGTACTCGTATGGCAACATTTCAGCATTTATTATACGGTGTATTTTGAGTGCTCAAAAGAGAAACCAGAGACTTTCTGAATCCAACTCATGCTTGCATTGATTATATAAGAAATCTGATTTTGGTATTTTAATTTTAAGAAAAGAATAATATTTAATCTTTCTGTCTAAAAATTTAGCTATGATATGTTTCGCCATAATGAAAATTGAGTGAGTGTCCTCACAGTTCCTGGCTGAAAAAAGTGGTTCCTCGTGCGACAGTATTAAATATCGGAGAAGAGAAAATAGTTTTGCATCAATGACTATAACTCGCTAAATTCTGTAGTTTGGTGTCTGATATAATCGTGTAAGAGACCCGAATGAATTTCTAAATAACATAAAGTAAATCTCTACAAATTTATAGGTATATGTTTGGTATTATATGTAACCTCAAATAATGTTGCATTGAAATGTAATATAAAAGTGAAATGGTAAATAACACTTCTGTTTCTTTGTGATACAGGTGATCCTGCCCCTGCTGTTCGCCGCCGTGTCGGCTGGCTACCTGGGTGCCCCCGCCGTTGCCACCTACGCTGCCGCCCCCGCCATCGCCACCTATGCTGCCGCCCCCGCCGCCGTCTCCTACGCCAACACCTACAAGGCTCCCCCTGCACGTCTCGCCTACGCCGCCCCCGCCGTGGGATACGCCGCCCCTGCCGTGGGCTACGCCGCTCCCGCTGTGGGCTACGCCGCCCCCGCTGTGAGCTACGCCGCCCCCGCCGTGGGCTACGCCGCCCCCGCCGTGGCCTACGCTGCCCCCGCTGTGGCTGCCTACGCCGCTCCCGCCATCGTCAAGTCCCACGTGGCCAGCCCCCTCGCCTACGCTCTTCACTAAATGAAGATCTTTCCTCTCTGTACATACATCTTGTTATTTAATAAATAACTTAGAATATTATACTACGCTTCTATTTTGAGTTTTTATCCTTTTAAGCTGTCCAATTAATGTTTATTAGAATTGTAATGAAAGAAGATATTCTGGTTTTTGTACAAATTACTAGACCCAATGGATTTTCTACCATCTGCATAGTGGGAACTGTGGTTTTTACCCAGAGTTTTTAGCCTAATGTTATATTTTAAAGGAATTAAGAAAATCTAAATTTACTTCAGAAACATCAAATGTCCTAAAAGGCAAAGAAACTTTTATACACATTGCTGCTGGAAAAATGCATTGTAAATTATGCTGATGACTAAATAATGCACCAACACATTACAGATCATACAGGGTTCAAAATACGGTTTGGTCTACTTATGCATTCGAAATTGAGGGAATTCGATAAATCAAGTTGTAATACATGTAATTTATGTAGTTCTGAGGCCCATTCGGCCATTCCCAACTCCAAATTACATGCGAAATTGGGCAATGGATATCGCAGGCTGCAGGCGCTGTAGCAGATACCATCTCCGTTGGCCCCATATGTGCTCTATTGATGGAAGTTATAGTGGTCTCCTAGGCCAAGTTATGGTATCAGTACTTTATAGAGGCTGCTATGCCATAACTCAGATACTCGTCGTGCAGTGACATGTCGTAGTATCCTATTCGGCATACTCTGTAGAAATAGCAGAAAGTGGGGATGGATGATCTTGTGCACAAATAGGTATAAGATTACCCTACACTATCACCATACATGTTTTGGAGGCTCAACTAATTGGCCAACTTCACCATAGTGCCAAGTCTTTATTCCAAATAGAATTCCATAATATGCACCTAAAGAATATGGTGACCTTTCAGACACCATATCCCCATATAGTAATTATTTCACCCTTAGTGGATTGTGACTCATCCGAGAAGGAAGTGCATTGCCATTCCTGCCTACACTGCTTATGTTGTTTGCATCACAGATGACGTGATTTGTAATGTATCAGCTTCTATTGATCTGCACAAAGAACACCATCATGTAGTAATCTCCAGATAACCGCCGTGACCTAATAAACCTGAACCTGACAGCACTCGGTGTAAAAAAATGTCTAACCCATTTCATTTAAAGACTAACGAGTATGCGACAAACACGTTCCAAATTTTCATGTCTTATTGTATAAGGGAAGCGGATAAACCTCCTGTTTTAAGCACATGCAAACATCAACAAGAGCAATTTAATATCCTAATTGGTCTGTGGCCACCACTTGAGAGGCTAGCGGACTCTGTTAACTCTTATTGTGGCCTCATATATAGCATGATATTTGTGGATATTAGGCTGGGGTCCATTGCTTCATGATGCGTCATATTCCTATCCTCGTACTAATTGATACGGCGATGAGCACCAGAACATTGTATTTGTTTCATACGGCTTTCGTTTGTCAATTTGTCAATGACTCTTGTCACACTGCGAGTCCATGGTTCATGTGATTCGCTATCTATCTGGTGGACAAGCGTGTTTCGTGTAAGACCACTACTCTGCTCCATTCAAATGGATCCAGATATCAAAAATGTGTGCACTTGGTTTAGAATTCATTGTACAGCATAGATCGTATATATGTTTTCAACTTCTTTTTTCGTGATTAACCCGCCACCGAATTTCTACGGTCAGTTTGTAGGTTAATGTGAGCGACTGATTTGTTGTGTATAATGTGTGGTATTTCATTTTAAACATTATTCATTGAATGCTTGAATGATTGGCGTGTGATGGAAATTTGTTCACTTTAATTTAATTTTAATGCATAACGCTTCCCGCAAACAAAAAAATTGACAATAACTGCTCCTCTGATGTTGTTGTTGATTTTGTTATTATTTCGTTCAAAACAAGTTATATCCTATTTTTTTCCTGCAAAGTAAGTTATATCCATAATGTTTTGATCACTATCTAGAATGTCGGTCCCAATTCCAGACTCTTATATTATGTAAACAAGTACGTATGGTGGTGCATATTCAGACATAAATTATAAAAACACTATGTTAGAATAATAATTTACTGGTGTTTTTTGCCCATTTCCTTAATTTTTATAATATGGATATAATCTGATTTGCAATTATGCTCTTCATGTATGCACACCACACACACACGCATACACGCAGAAACACACACACACATATATATATGACGGAATTGAAGTCAATCGATAAACTTAGACTGGTGATTACTCATCAAAAAATAAGTCGAAAATATTTATTACAGCCTATAGCATTTAGGTATTCCGGGAAGTTGTCACCACTCTTGCAACTGTAGCTAAAGCTGATGTTTATTGCTTGTAACACAGTCAGAATGCATGATAGATATTTGAGTTTCTGGAATGTGCATTCTTGAAGGACAAAGAGTAAACCATGAAATATTGGCCACCGATAGCAATCCCCTTCCATAATAGAGAAAGGGGATGGATCTCAATTTGTGCATTTAAAAATGTGACAGTGAGGTATTTTTGTGTTGTTCCCTGAGGGTTAGTTATCTGCCATTCGTGGTAAACAAGAATTTGGCTTTTTGTTTTCACCCTACAAACCACAATTTTTTTTTTAAATTTAAAGTTTTCATAAATTTATGAAGACGAATTTATGGAAATCATATTGAATATTTACTATAATAAATTTTGGATGTCATTCCTTACATGATTATAACAGCCACAAAAATTATACGAAAATTAAAAATTTTAACAATTGAACAGTTTTCAGGTTAGCTGTAACCAACAAGCCTTCAGTGATTTTCGGAATAAGAGGAATTCCAAGAAAAATCACTGTTTACTGACACTTGGTAAAAAAAAAATCATTCTGTCACTCTGAACACAAGTCCCATTACTGCAAGTGAACATCGTGAGTCTACACATTAACAAATACACACCTCAAAAGAAGTGTTCCACAAGCTGTAATTTCGTTGCTCATGAAGAACGTACAATAGAACAGTAAGGGCATTACAAAGATACATCGGAATGACAGGCGTGGTATTCTGTACACACAGTGTGTATTTTAAACCCATATTTTCTATTGGTTGGTGATTAACCGAGTAACCCAGTAATCCCTGTTGTGCGAGATTCTTTTTTAAGGTGCGTATGTGTACAATTTTACAAGAATCCTCAGTTGCAATTTTTTTTAATTATGAAAGAGGTTGGTCGTAAATCAGAAAGACATGTTAAATTATATTTAAACTTGCCAGTAAATTCCATTATATTTGAGTACCTTGCCCAAGGTTCAAGGCCGTGACATCTCAAAATATAAGCCCACACCACAACTAAGTATCCCACTAAGATATATGCGAATTGTTTGTATTATTTATTTAGCGATTTTTTTTTATATCTTAAGCGTTGTTTGGTCTAAGATATGAGGATTCCGTTATAATGAATACACTGTCGTCCATACAGTGTCAACGTTTTGAAGAGAGGATGCTGATGCCAATTGTAAGCGAATGCTACAGCCAGCGAACACGCCTGTCATTCACTCCATCCTGAAGAATAGATAAGGTGAGATGTTGGTGTAGCAGTGGCCGAATTAAGTCGCAGGAGGAAACGCGCATAACCTGAGAAAACACCCGCCCCAAGACAGTGTCCACCACAACTCCCACGTGATAATCCCTGTCCAACACAATAAAATCCCAACAGTTGAAACTGCTCCAAATCAGCGTATTCGACTGCACATCTGTTGAAAATTGCTCTACTTGAATCAGCAAAATTGTAACGATCAGCACAGTTGTTAGTATTCACTGATCAAACAGTGATTTCTTCTGATTCCTAGTGAATTGCACTGGTCTGGAAGTTAATCTTCAGTGCAGTCAACTGATTCGAAAATCGATAAATGAAGATCTAGTCAAATATTCTACATATTGAGATCATATTTAGAGTGGAAAAGCCCCCTTCAGCTATGTGTAGGTATCAAATCGGAATCCTCAGAAATGTAACATAGAGAATATATTAAGAGCCAATTGTAGTCCCTTCATTGCATTCTGATGCCCATAAAGTTGTCTATGTACAGTGGTATCGTCAGACGAAAAGTTACAGTTAGATCTAAGTCAAACATACGCCAGTGTGCCATCATACACAAACAAATAAGTCGCAATTTTCTTGCATAGCATTACGATATAAAACGGCAATTTATTGTTTATTCATGACAACAAACAAAATGTGCACTGCAATCTAAGGTCCCGTCGTATTTAGCCATTTATGTACATAGCCGCGGGCAGTGTTGCCAACCATAATATTATCCTACAATTTGTGGTATAATTTTAGTTATTGTTGTATGCAGTATAATAAAGTTATTATACTGTGGGGAAGTATTATGTATAATTAAGCTTCAAGGAAGTTTTCAAATTGCAGTTTTAATGTTACACTTAAAATATACCAACAGAAACGAACTATTGTGATCAATCTTACCAACTAACTGACGAATAGCGACACTGATACTTGCACAATTTTTCATTATAATGGTAAACAAAACGGAAGGGAATATATTTGTTGTTTTGGGGACAGAGTTTCCAGACAATATTCAGTTTTGACATAAATAAAATATTCCCAACTTTTCCACTAATTTACGAGCCGCAATCGGCTCTATTGTATTGGCTAATGAAAAGCTATTAAGCTTCACTAATTGGCCTTCATAAATTGTTCATAAATTGTTGTCATTGCCATTCTTACGCTGCCATTTTTTCAGACTTAGCGTTTTAAGCATATTGTGTTAATTTGCTATTATTATTGCCAGAATATTGTAATTGAGGTGTCAAATGTTAAATGTTTCCCCGTAGTATGTTACGAAATACACCTTCAGACTTAATACCAATACTTGACGTAGGACATAATACTTATTTAATTATATATATAAATATTATATATATATAACGCGTGGACCGAATTTCACCAAACTCGGTACATATATAGTACTTAGAATGGACACCTGACTTTTATAGTTTTCAAGAACACAGGGCACGTATTTTCAAAATGGCGGCCTTTTAAATATTGTGGGTGATACGCCATATATCAGAAACCATTCAAACAAATTAAACCATATTTTCTATGCTGACAGAACATCGTGTAAGTATTACATTTTGAAAGGGAAATTGTTATTAGTTTGCTATTTTGAAAGATAGCACCAAATTAAAAAAATTCAGATTTTACATTATATCTGGAAAAAATTTAACGATTCTGACCCAATTTTATGTAAGTAATGCTATTACAGGACAGACAAACGCAAGGGATTTAACTATATAAGGTACTTATTTTCAAAACCGTAGGCCATAAAAATATTATAGCTTTATTTGGTATACCTACTATACCATTTAACTAATTTTGACCTAATTTTGTGGGCTGAAAGTATATGACAACACATAGCTACTTTTATCAGCCATTTTTAAACATAGCGCCACATGAATTAATAAAGTTTTTATGTCATATCTCGGTAAGCAAAGAATCGATTCCTACCAGATTTGGAAAACAAGATGTATTTTGGCAGATTACGTTAAATGATACGTTTTGGGTATGTCAGATACTTATTATAAAATGGCGGCAATGTAGTAATTTAAGTTAAGAATTTTATATCGTCGAAACAATGTAATCGATTCCAACATAATTTTGTATGCTGACAGTAAATATAGCAACCAACAAATGCGTATACACGGAGATTTTTTGCCCGCCATTTTATAAGAAAGCACCATATGAATAAATACAGTTTTATGTTATATCTCGGGAAACAATTGTCTGATTACTTCCATATTTAGCAAACAATTTGCACTACAACAGATGGTGTAAACTGCTTTGCTTTAGTAGGTCAGGCACTTATTAAAAAATGGTAGCTATATAAATAATTTACCTCAATAGTTTTTATTAACGAAACAAATTCCTAATTAACTTTGAATGCTGGCAGTATCTGTTACCATTAATAGAATTTGTCTGTACAGAGCCTCATTTCTCTGCAACTTTGTAAGTTAGCCCCACAATGAAAATTCAGTTGTTACGTCATATCTCGGGAAACATTATATACATTCTTACCTAATTTAGAACAGGAGTTGTATTGTGGTAGGCCATATATCTATATAAATTTTTAAGTGTTACAGACATTTATTTTAGAAACGCGGCTATAATATCATATAAGCTTAGTGTGCAATATTTACAAAACTATGTAATAGATTTTAGCTTTATTTTGTATACTTGCATTATACAATCATCGAATGTGCTAACACACAAATATTTTTCCAACATAAAAAATGCGGGTGTTTCATGTAATATCTCAGGGGCCAATCTACCAGTGGCGTGTGGGGAACTGATGCAAGGTAAGCCAGTGTTATCTGTGTGCTGTACACTGTTGCATGCTAGTTTACGCTTCCACCACTAAAACGTAGTTCAGCAGCTGACACCACAGGACGCCAGGACGCGTGTGATGGGTCCCTCGCTGCTCGCTTGTGAGTGGTCGGAATGCATACAGTTTCCCTAGGCTGCACGGTGGTTACTAGCTCCTGCTGCGTGCACAGAGAATGTACAGCAGTGAGCAAGCACCAGCTTACCTTGCAACATTTCACCACACGTCTCTGCAATCATCCGATTTTTGCCAAATTCTTCACACAAGTAGCGGTATGGTAAGCCATTTACAATTACGAGTTTTAAGTTGCTCAGTGCCTTATTTTGTAATTACGCCCCTGAAAATAACTTAGGTTAGTAAATCCAATCATTCGAAACATTGGACTAATTAAGTTCGAAGTTGATAGTCGAATTCGAGTACCGTAATGCAATTAATTGCACACTAACTTTTGGTTCGAGGTCTTCTGGGTTCGATTCCCGGGTGAGACGCATTTGTATTTGTAATTGTNTAATTGCACACTAACTTTTGGTTCGAGGTCTTCTGGGTTCGATTCCCGGGTGAGACGCATTTGTATTTGTAATTGTCTCACTTCTGTTGCACGTGTTTCTGATTTAATCTCAAATGATATTGCTTTCAACGAGACGACAAGTCCTACCTAACAAATGAGGTTTCAAGAAATTATTTTAAAAAATTAATTGCACCGGTGTTGAGGAAAGTAGGCTCATTAGCTATATCAGTAACTTCTTATATTTATTATTTTCTTATTCTTGTCCGATTTATGCCCGGCATGGCGTATTCGCGAACTGAACTTTATATTACATCTAAAAATTCTACAACGTACCTGTAATTTTAACCGGGATCGTAACCTGAAAGGCCAAATCTACCACAGCTACAAATGTTGTTCCTATTTATACGAATGCCTCTTTATCGGCTGAAGACGCGTCCAAAATGGCCATNCTACCACAGCTACAAATGTTGTTCCTATTTATACGAATGCCTCTTTATCGGCTGAAGACGCGTCCAAAATGGCCATGTCAGTATAATTAATGAAATACCACTTAACTTAGTTTAGTTACTGATCCTTTAATTTTCCAAATATCGTAATCTTTCAGTTCATATTCGTGGACTTGCACACATCACTACTATCGTATCCAGCTGTGTGAATTGGCCAGCACAATAAAATGATGAGCCAGGAGGAGGAGTTATGCTTTGTCATGCGCAGAATGACTCGCGACCTGCTTCAGTCACTTCACCTTCGCTGGTCGACAGCCATTCCGCTTTGTCGCCTCAAGGTCGCTGCCAATCCACCGCCGCCGTCGACACGCGCCTGGACTCGATCGAACCTGACGTCCCCTCCCAAGCTGAAACCCACCCAGAGCCGACCACTGATCCTTGGCCCTGTTCGCGTCTGGAAGGGTGAAAGGTCCCCACCACCGGCTTGTACGGGTATATATAGCCGACACTACCCGGTGACCGGATATCACACAGCAACTGCCTTGCACTCAGAAGCAGCCGAAGGAACAGTAACTCCAACCTCCAACATGTACAAGCTGGTGAGTAGGACAACTGCACGGTTATCACTTGATTTATTTTTTTGTGTAATTCACTGTGAGTCTGTTCAACTCATGGATGGCTACTGCCTACTAAAGTTCTACAGCCAAACTATTCCTCCGCCTCTTGCAAACAAAGCTCAGCTTAGTCTAGAAAAATACAGCACATGGACAACGCACCGTATTCATGCGCACTCCGTTTTGAAATATTTTCCATGATAATTATTTGTCAAAAGGTTTTACCAATATACCTATTTTCTCTCTGTTTTAGTAGACAAATTACAAATAAAATATTACAATTGTTTAGATAAAACATAAGTTAATCATAATTTTAACGAAAAATGAGGTANATGCGCACTCCGTTTTGAAATATTTTCCATGAGAATTATTTGTCAAAAGGTTTTACCAATATACCTATTTTCTCTCTGTTTTAGTAGACAAATTACTAATAAAATATTACAATTGTTTAGATAAAACATAAGTTAATCATAATTTTAACGAAAAATGAGGTACTCCATGTTAANAATAAAATATTACAATTGTTTAGATAAAACATAAGTTAATCATAATTTTAACGAAAAATGAGGTACTCCATGTTAAAAGAGTTGTGAATCCCTTGTGACATACGAAATATTTAGGAAAGCACCGAACACGTCATACATGGGATGATTTTTCAAAGGTTTGATTTAAAAAGTGTGAATTAACTGTTAAACGTATACTATTCAGGTTGTTATTNCATGGGATGATTTTTCAAAGGTTTGATTTAAAAAGTGTGAATTAACTGTTAAACGTATACTATTCAGGTTGTTATTATTTAGAGTATCTCCTCACCTTCATGTGTATTGAGCTATTCGAATGATATTTTTCCTCAGATAAACGCGGAGGAATACATTATGCATCAGTACAGAACAATGGTATCACTTAGTATTGTGATTGAGGTCGACATTATATTCCAGAAATCGCTTTAAACATAATTATTTGAATAAGTTTTTATCTTAAGGATTCTTTGAATAACTTGAAGTTTAATTTTGCTAATCGCAATTCAAAACGAAAAGAAAAATATATTTGTTTTTATTTACATTAATTTCTTAAGTTGGTCTTTCAAATTTATTTGTAAGTTCCGAAAACAGTAAAATTGTTTATCGTCAAGCGATGACACCAAAATTACGGAATCTCAGTTTTCAAACATTAGAAATAACATTAAGTGGGAACTCATAATAGCTTAATAATTNACACCAAAATTACGGAATCTCAGTTTTCAAACATTAGAAATAACATTAAGTGGGAACTCATAATAGCTTAATAATTTTTCCGTTCTGTGGCATTTAACATGATTCACTAATAGGATGTAAAATGTAAACAGAAGTCACGGTTTCCAGTCCCTTTCAGATCGGTAACTTTAAATAAGTGTATCAGGTTACTTAGCCCAAAATGTANCAGAAGTCACGGTTTCCAGTCCCTTTCAGATCGGTAACTTTAAATAAGTGTATCAGGTTACTTAGCCCAAAATGTACTGTAGTAGGCTCGAGGTTCAATGAAAACGTTTGAAATCATAAATCTGTGACAAAAAAAAAATCACTGCAACTACGCGTATTCTGTGGTAAAATCTGAATTTAATATCTATAGTTATACTGGCATCTGAAAATGTAAAGCAGTCCTGTTCTCAACATCTTTGTTTGAAGGTTTAATGTTTACAACCGGCGTCAATATAAATAGGTTCCTTTATTAACCATTGCCACTAGTGCAAGCTTTTGTAACAATTTCGTACTCTTTAAGCCCGGATCAATTATATAAATCCGTGAAATAACATTCATTGAGAGTCAGTTGTAAAACACTGCCAACTGGCGATTCAAGCAAATGAACTGGAAACAAGTGACCTAGGCCAGTGGAATTTGCCATATTCATTGGGAATCACATATAAATCAGTGAAATTCAGCCATCATATTAATAATTTATCTTGCACTAAATATCAGTCGTACCATTTTCACTGGTTTTCACTAATTCGGCTCAATTCTCACTGTTTCAGGTTTATAATGTAGGGTCACTTATTATTACTATGATGATAGTATATCACGTGGCACTGCGAACATTTGATCAAAAAATTACTTTTATGCAGACAATTTATCCAACATATATGTATAAGAAGAAAGTACAGCTAACTTATGCACCCATCAATTAAAACAATAAAAAGTTAGAAAGCTGGTATAACATAAAGTTTATTTAAATAAAGTATTGCCAACATTATTTTTGGTGGGCTATTAATTGTTTACGATTTGGTTAGAAAATTTGTATTACAAACGTTTGCAAAATTGCTTGCTGAACAGAAAAATATTGTACCAAACGAGAAAAATATTGTGATATATATTTACAAATGATGAACATTTTACAGATGGTCCTGCCCCTGTTGTTCGCCGCCGTGTCGGCCGGCTACCTGGGCGCCCCCGCCGTCGCCACCTACGCCGCCGCCCCCGCCGTGTCCTACGCCGCCCCCGCCCTGGCTGCCTACGGCGCCCCCGCTGTAGTGGCCGCCCATGCCCCAGTGGTCGCCGCCCCCGCCGCCGTCTCCTACGCCAACACCTACAAGGCTCCCCCTGCGCGCCTCGCATACTCAGCCTACGCCGCCCCTGCTGTGGCTTACGCCGCCCCCGTGGCTGCTTATGCCGCCCCCGCCATCGTCAAGTCTCACGTAGCCGGCCCCGCCTTCGCCTACGGTCTGCACTAAGTTATAAACGCTGTAATATGTACAGACACCCTGTTATTTAATAAATAATAAAGTCAAAGAAGTATATAAATTTATTGTATTAAATTATAATCATTTGCGGACCATTTCTTTCCTATTTACCTGTATGCATGCAATAAGATGGAACACTACCTACTGAGAGCCCTTACAGTGTTCATAGACTCAAAATTGATTTCGAAGAGATAAGATAATGTTACACCATACAACTAATCTACAGCCAAAACCGAATGAAGTTTAAATTTTAGTAAAATTCTGTGTGGTATTTTATTTGAATAGCACCAACGCGCTATTCCATCCCTCAAGACACTTAATATTTCCCGCTGAATTGAATTAATTGGCATATTGATGGAGGCATTTAGCATGTTGTGGCACCACCTTTTCTGTGATATATGCCAAATGGTATAATAANAAAAAAAAAAAAAAAAAAACGAGAAAAATGGTAAATTTTACACAGCGTCTGGGAAGACTCTGAGACAATCCCCCGGCTTGGAATGCTAGCGTGTGATGTCTGAGACAATCTGATGCTTCTAATGTGAGAGCATGAAGAATATGATCTAGTAGGAATGAATTAATTGGTATTCGTATTTGGGAAGACTGATAAAATCCATTACTAAGGGACCAATCGGGTGTTATGGTATTGATTTGGGAAAACCTGGAAAACCCCCTGCAAGAGAATGATGTAGGGGCTAGTCGGATGACATGGCAGGGAATTGGGAAGACTAGGAGTGAACCCCCTGCAAGGGTGTGATGTAGGGGCCAGTCATGACGTCAGGGAAGACCCGGAGAACACCCTCTTACCTATGTTATGTATTTGCTGGTTGTACCTTAAACAGTTCGGGAATTATGATCAACTGTTCTTATAAGTTCGCATAGTGGCTTAAATGACCTTGTGTTAATTTTCCTTGTCGTCGGCTATGCATTTGTTAGGAATTTGACGAGTACATCTTAAACATCTTAAACGGTTTGGGAATTATGGCCAACTATGGTCATAAATTCGCATAGGGCTTACATGGCCATTTGTTAATTTTCCTTGTCGGCATCGATGCCTATGATATGATTTTGACGACTACATTTTAAATGGTTCGCGAATTACGGTCAACTATGCTTATAAGTTCGCATAGGGCTTAAATGACTATTTGTTGTTTATATCGTATGCGGGAAGACTCTGAGATAACCTTCCCAGCTTGGAATGCAAGGGGGTGAAGTTTGACATGACCTCCAGCTGCTGCATCACCATGGTACTCTGTGAATGCAAGAGCATGAAGTATGGTAGGGGAAAGACTCGGAGAAAACCACACAAATCCTCAATCCTCATTGCCTAAAAATGAGTAATTTAGCTACATTGTGGGATCGCTGAAAAAATTTTGAAAAAATAATCTTTTTAAATAATGATTGGGAAATTATGGATATTTTTAGGGAAAGGCAAATTTCGAGGGAAAAAAGGGACATTTTGACGTTGTTTTGACGGAAAAAGGGACATTTCGAAGAAAATTGACTCCAAAAAGACGGTCACTGGCTGCAAATATGGCCGCCATGGTGGCGGAATGCAAGAGCATTATGTGGCCGCTGGCAGCCATATTGGCCTCCCTGCCTCCTTGTCACGAAGCTGTGTTCGAACTGGCCATTTCTAACTACTTCAGAGAAATACGAATCACTTTAAATTTGTTATTTAGTTGAAAACGAGTTACAAAAACTACTGAATGATCCTAAAACATGTACGTCATAGTAGTAGGGTTTAATAGAATTCCCACAAAAGTCCCCATGAAACCACAACATCAGCAACGGAAACAGTTAACTAACGCTCGTTTCTAGTATATTAATTTTCATAATTTTCACTGGGTTTACTTATTTGGGACCATTTTTATTACTCCAGATTTTCAATTTTACTTCTATTTTATTAAATGGAAGGTAAAATAAAATATATTAATCAATTTTGATTTATAGAAAGAGCCTTTTTTATTCAAGTTTGTGAGAAAATAGCAATCATTTAAACGTAGTCTCGTTCTAATTGTTTTACCTAGTCGACATTAAATAAAATCGTTAAAAGTAATCCGCAAAGATTGAAAAATTAACCACTTAAACAGCAAATGCCGACCAATTTTTTTAGGGATATATTGCTGGGTGTTCACAAGCGATGTGTAAAAATATGAGGTGAATTCGACTGTGCCAAACCAATACTTGATAATTGACATTTACGAAACACCATTCAGGATAGTCATATCTAAGTACTGTATTTACAATGTTTTCGGTGTTACATGTGTCTCATATCTCTCTGAGATTTCTCCTGTGTTTCTTCACACCATTAATAACACTTTTCTTGTAATTAAGTTATCTTATATTCATTAATAATCTGCACAAGTTTATCATTTTATCTAAAGTTGTTTTAAATATTGTGCAAAAATTACCTTTTCTCTCTTTTTTTTTTTTTTTTTTTTTTCGCTAAATGTCTACTTGATATATCTTGTGACTTCATACATACATTCTTGATATTTCTTGCGGGAAATAATCTTCCCATTATGTATGTTAATATAAAACATATTTTCATAATCGACCACCACAGCGCACCCATGTCTCTTATAGCAAACAAGTCGCCTAGAGAGCGCTGATAACAAACCATTCCAGCATCGACCACCAGACTAGCTCGCAGTTGTGCTCATGTCACAAAAAATGTTAAAACACAGATGTCTCCCGAACATCGCCGTACAATAAAATATGTGTAAGGAAGACCGTGGTGGCGCTTCTGTTATAATACTTGCCTCCCACCAAGACAAACCGGGATCAAATCACGGTGGGAATGTTCCCGAATTTTCGCACATGGGAATCGTGCCGCTGGTTGGAAAGTTTTCTCAGGGGTATCCTGTCTCCCCCTCCCTTGTATTCCAGCGCTACTACAAACCCACCTCACTTTCCCCTCATCGGTTCTCAAAACCTCGATATTAAAGAACCACCTAAACTTCTCCATGTAGCAGAAATTATATTATATTAATCATGGCCTTCTTGAAGGGTCTTATAGTTAATACAAATACTGTCGTTGAAATTTCAAATTTCCATAACTTGTACATGTGCGTGAATAGATAACGGATCAGTTGAGAGAGTCAATATTTATGGAAAGTATTTCTTGCGGCAGTAATTCAGTGTATGTGAAAAGAACATCTGATTTTTTAAATTCTCGTTTCAGTGAGAATGCATGTTTGTTTACTGATGTCTAAGTAACAGAACAATTTGTGAGAACACTTGTTGATGCGAGTACAGAAAAAGCGTCTCTCGCTTCTAACTAGCTTTTTTTCCCCTTCCTACTTACTAGTCAGCATTTTCCGAACCACCACTCGCCAATTGCCCCCAGGTGTTTTCAGATTCCCGTCACAGTTTCATTCATGCAGCACACTGAAAATTTATTTCTATTGTGACAAAAGATATTATGAAAGAATTTATCATGCATTATTTCTTGTGTGTAATTAGATATAAATAATAGCTACAACTACGTACTACTTTAATAGAACACGTATGAGAAATGATTCAAAATAAATGTATTTCGGCAACGAGTAATTAAAAACTGCAAGCAAGGAATTTTAAATTATTATACCATTTGGCATATATCACAGAAAAGGTGGTGCCACAACATGCTAAATGCCTCCATCAATATGCCAATTAATTCAATTCAGCGGGAAATATTAAGTGTCTTGAGGGATGGAATAGCGCGTTGGTGCTATTCAAATAAAATACCACACAGAATTTTACTAAAATTTAAACTTCATTCGGTTTTGGCTGTAGATTAGTTGTATGGTGTAACATTATCTTATCTCTTCGAAATCAATTTTGAGTCTATGAACACTGTAAGGGCTCTNTAGATTAGTTGTATGGTGTAACATTATCTTATCTCTTCGAAATCAATTTTGAGTCTATGAACACTGTAAGGGCTCTCAGTAGGTAGTGTTCCATCTTATTGCATGCATACAGGTAAATAGGAAAGAAATGGTCCGCAAATGATTATAATTTAATACAATAAATTTATATACTTCTTTGACTTTATTATTTATTAAATAACAGGGTGTCTGTACATATTACAGCGTTTATAACTTAGTGCAGACCGTAGGCGAAGGCGGNTAGATTAGTTGTATGGTGTAACATTATCTTATCTCTTCGAAATCAATTTTGAGTCTATGAACACTGTAAGGGCTCCCAGTAGGTAGTGTTCCATCTTATTGCATGCATACAGGTAAATAGGAAAGAAATGGTCCGCAAATGATTATAATTTAATACAATAAATTTATATACTTCTTTGACTCTNGAAAGAAATGGTCCGCAAATGATTATAATTTAATACAATAAATTTATATACTTCTTTGACTTTATTATTTATTAAATAACAGGGTGTCTGTACATATTACAGCGTTTATAACTTAGTGCAGACCGTAGGCGAAGGCGGGGCCGGCTACGTGAGACTTGACGATGGCGGGGGCGGCATAAGCAGCCACGGGGGCGGCGTAAGCCACAGCAGGGGCGGCGTAGGCTGAGTATGCGAGGCGCGCAGGGGGAGCCTTGTAGGTGTTGGCGTAGGAGACGGCGGCGGGGGCGGCGACCACTGGGGCATGGGCGGCCACTACAGCGGGGGCGCCGTAGGCAGCCAGGGCGGGGGCGGCGTAGGACACGGCGGGGGCGGCGGCGTAGGTGGCGACGGCGGGGGCGCCCAGGTAGCCGGCCGACACGGCGGCGAACAACAGGGGCAGGACCATCTGTAAAATGTTCATCATTTGTAAATATATATCACAATATTTTTCTCGTTTGGTACAATATTTTTCTGTTCAGCAAGCAATTTTGCAAACGTTTGTAATACAAATTTTCTAACCAAATCGTAAACAATTAATAGCCCACCAAAAATAATGTTGGCAATACTTTATTTAAATAAACTTTATGTTATACCAGCTTTCTAACTTTTTATTGTTTTAATTGATGGGTGCATAAGTTAGCTGTACTTTCTTCTTATACATATATGTTGGATAAATTGTCTGCATAAAAGTAATTTTTTGATCAAATGTTCGCAGTGCCACGTGATATACTATCATCATAGTAATAATAAGTGACCCTACATTATAAACCTGAAACAGTGAGAATTGAGCCGAATTAGTGAAAACCAGTGAAAATGGTACGACTGATATTTAGTGCAAGATAAATTATTAATATGATGGCTGAATTTCACTGATTTATATGTGATTCCCAATGAATATGGCAAATTCCACTGGCCTAGGTCACTTGTTTCCAGTTCATTTGCTTGAATCGCCAGTTGGCAGTGTTTTACAACTGACTCTCAATGAATGTTATTTCACGGATTTATATAATTGATCCGGGCTTAAAGAGTACGAAATTGTTACAAAAGCTTGCACTAGTGGCAATGGTTAATAAAGGAACCTATTTATATTGACGCCGGTTGTAAACATTAAACCTTCAAACAAAGATGTTGAGAACAGGACTGCTTTACATTTTCAGATGCCAGTATAACTATAGATATTAAATTCAGATTTTACCACAGAATACGCGTAGTTGCAGTGATTTTTTTTTTGTCACAGATTTATGATTTCAAACGTTTTCATTGAACCTCGAGCCTACTACAGTACATTTTGGGCTAAGTAACCTGATACACTTATTTAAAGTTACCGATCTGAAAGGGACTGGAAACCGTGACTTCTGTTTACATTTTACATCCTATTAGTGAATCATGTTAAATGCCACAGAACGGAAAAATTATTAAGCTATTATGAGTTCCCACTTAATGTTATTTCTAATGTTTGAAAACTGAGATTCCGTAATTTTGGTGTAATCGCTTGCCGAAAAACAATTTTACTGTTTTCGGAACTTACTAATAAACTCAAACGACCAACTTAAGAAATTAATGTAAATAAAAACAAATATATTTTTCAATTCGTTTTAAATTGCGATTAGCAAAATTCAACTTCCAGTTATTCAAAGAAACCTTAAGATAAAAACCTTATTCAAATAATTATGTTTAAAGCGATTTCTGGAATATAGTGTCGACCTCAATCATAATACTAAGTGATACCATTGTCTGTACTGATGCATAATGAATTCCTTCGGGTTTATGTGAGGAAATATATCATGCGAATAGCTCAACACACATAAAGGTGAGGAGATACTCTAAACAATAACAACCTGAATAGTATACGTTTAACAGTTAATTCACACTTTTTAAATCAAACCTTTGAAAAATCATCCCATGTATGACGTGTTCGGTGCTTTCCTAAATATTTCGTATGTCACAAGGGATTCACAACTCTTTTAACATGGAGTACCTCATTTTTCGTTAAAATTATGATTAACTTATGTTTTATCTAAACAATTGTAATATTTTATTAGTAATTTGTCTACTAAAACAGAGAGAAAATAGGTATATTGGTAAAACCTTTTGACAAATAATTCTCATGGAAAATATTTCAAAACGGAGTGCGCATAAATACGGTGCGTTGTCCATGTGGTGTATTTTTCTAGACTAAGCTGAGCTTTGTTTGCAAGAGGCGGAGGAATAGTTTGGCTGTAGAACTTTAGTAGGCAGTAGCCATCCATGAGTTGAACAGACTCACAGTGAATTACACAAAAAATAAATCAAGTGATAACAGTGCAGTTGTCCTACTCACCAGCTTGTACATGTTGGAGGTTGGAGTTACTGTTCCTTCGGCTGCTTCTGAGTGCAAGGCAGTTGCTGTGTGATATCCGGTCACCGGGTAGTGTCGGCTATATATACCCGTACAAGCCGGTGGTGGGGACCTTTCACCCTTCCAGACGCGAACAGGGCCAAGGATCCGTGGTCGGCTCTGGGTGGGTTTCAGCTTGGGAGGGGACGTCAGGTTCGATCGAGTCCAGGCGCGTGTCGACGGCGGCGGTGGATTGGCAGCGACCTTGAGGCGACAAAGCGGAATGGCTGTCGACCAGCGAAGGTGAAGTGACTGAAGCAGGTCGCGAGTCATTCTGCGCATGACAAACCATAACTCCTCCTCCTGGCTCATCAATTTATTGTGCTGGCCAATTCACACAGCTGGATACGATAGTAGTGATGTGTGCAAGTCCACGAATATAAACTGAAAGATTACGATATTTGGAAAATTAATGGATCCGTAACTAAACTAAGTTAAGTAGTAGTTCATTAATTATACTGATATGGCCATTTTGGACGCGTCTTCAGCCGATAAAGAGGCATTCGTATAAATAGGAACAACATTTGTAGCTGTGGTAGATTTGGCCTTTCAGGTTACGATCCCGGTTAAAATTACAGGTACGTTGTAGAATTTTTAGATGTAATATAAAGTTCAGTTCGCGAATACGCCATGCCGGGCATAAATCGGACAAGAATAAGAAAATAATAAATATAAGAAGTTACTGATATAGCTAATGAGCCTACTTTCCTCAACACCGGTGCAATTAATTTTTTAAAATAATTTCTTGAAACCTCATTTGTTAGGAAGGACTTGTCGTCTCGTTGAAAGCAATATCATTTGAGATTAAATCAGAAACACGTGCAACAGAAGTGAGACAATTACAAATACAAATGCGTCTCACCCGGGAATCGAACCCAGAAGACCTCGAACCAAAAGTTAGTGTGCAATTAGTTGCATTACGGTGCTCGAATTCAAGAATCAACCTAGAACATAATTAGTCTAATGTTTCAAATGATAGGATTTACTAACCTAAGTTATTTTCAGGGGCGTAATTACAAAATAAGGCACTGAGCAACTTAAAACTCGTAATTATAAATGGCCTACCATACCGCTACTTGTGTGAAGAATTTGGCGAAAATCGGATGATTGCAGAGACGTGTGGTGAAATGTTGCAAGGTAAGCTGGTGCTTGCTCACTGCCGTACATTCTCGGTGCACGCAGCAGGAACCAGTAACCACCGCGCAGCCTAGGGAAACTGAATGCATTCCGACCACTCACAAGCGAGCAGCGAGGGACCCATCACACGCGTCCTGGCGTCCTGTGGTGTCAGCTGCTGAACTACGTTTTAGTGATATAAGTGTAAACTAGCATGCAACAGTGTACAGCACAGAGCTAACACCGGCTTACCTTGCATCAGTTCCCCACACGCCACTGGGTGATTGGCCCCTGAGATATTACATAAAATACCCACGTTTTTTATGGTGGAAAAATATTTGTGTATTAGCAAATTCGATGATTGTTTAATGCAAGTATACAAACTAAAGCTAAAATCGATTACATAGTTTCGTAAATATATCACACTAAGCTAATATGATTTTATAGCCATCTTTCTATAAATAAATGTCTGTCACACTTAAAAATTCATATAGATATATGGCCTACCACAATACAACTCCTGTGCTAAATTTGGTACGAATTTGTAGATTTCCCCGAGATATGACGTAACAACTTAATTTTTATTGTGGGGCTAACTTACAAAGTTGAAGAGAAATGAGGATGTACAGAAATATTTTATGATTGTAACAGATACTGCCAGCATTCAAAGTTAATGAGGAATTTGTTTCGTTAGTAAAAACTATTGAGGTAAAATATTTATATAGCTACCACTTTTAAATAAGTGCCTGACCTACTTAACCAAAGAAGTTTACATCGTCTGCTGTAGTGCAATTTAATTTTCCAAATTTGGTAGGAAACTGTCAATTGTTTTCCAAGATATTACATAAAAATTTAATTTTTTCATGTGGCATGTCTTACAAAATTGTGGACGAATAATGATCCTCGTACACGCATTTAATAGTTGTAATATATACTGCCAACATACAAAAATAAGTTGGAATTGATTACATGGTTTCGACAATAAATCATACTAAGATAAAATGCCAATGTGGCCGCCATTTTGAAAATAATGGTCTTGCATACCTAAAAGATACAATTTTACATCATCTGCCTTAGTACTCCTTCTTTGCCAAATTTGGAAGTAATCGGACGATTGTTTCCCAAGATATGACATAAAACTGTATTTATTCATATGGCACTATCTTATAAAATGGCGGGCAAAATATGCTCTGTGTAGACACATATGTTGATTGTAATATTTACTGTCAGCATACAAAATTAAGTTGTAATCGATTATATGGTTTCGACGATATATCATTCTAAACTTTAATGATTACATGTCCGCCATTTTGAAAATAAGTGTCTGAAATACCTTAAACGTATTATTAAACGTAATCTGACACAACACTACTTGTTTGACAAATTTTGTAGGACTCAGTTCATTGCTTACCGATATATGTTATAAAACTTTATTAATTAATGTGGCGCTATGTTAAAAAATGGCTGATAAAAGTGGCTATGTGTTGCGATATATGAAGTATAATATATATGTATACTTTCAGCATTCAAAATTTATTTAAAATTGGTTAAATGGTATAGTAAGTATACCAAATAAACCTATAATATTTTATGGCCAACATTTTAAAAATAACTACCTTATATAGTTAAATCACTTACGTTTGTCTGTCCCGTCATAGTATTACTTACATACCAAATTGGTTGAGAATCGTTGTAAATTTTTTCGAGATATAATGAAAAATCTGCATTTTTTCATTTGGCACTATCTTTCAAAATAACAAACTAATAACAATTTCCCTTTCAAAATGTAATGCTTACACGATGTTCTGCCAGCATAGAAAATTTGTTTAAAATCCTTTGAATGGTTTCCGATATATGAGCTATCACCCAAAATATTTAAAAGGCCGCCATTTTGAAAATACGTGCCCTGCGGTGTTGAAAACTATAAAAGTCAGGTGTCCATTCCAAGTACTATATTTGTAGTTATTTTCTTAAATTAACATTTTGGAATTGATTTAATACATGTTAATCTCAAGTTACTGGAAGAAAGTGCAGAAGCTGCTACTGATTAGGAAATAAATTGAGTGAAGTTAGATCCAGCCAGTTAGATTAGAGAACATATCCCTAGTTTTATTGAAATTAAGTCGTTTTGAATCCTTCAAATCAGAGAGAATGTTTTTTTTTTTTTAATTGAGAGTCGAACTTGCTGCTCTGCATTACACTAGCCTCAAATATAGAAATACGAAGGACATGGAAAGTTCATCAGTTTGTAGACATGTGAGGACAAGTAACAGGAAGAATAATAATCTCACTTTGCTACAATCTGAGAACGAAATCAAGGAAGCGATGGAAGTTTATTTTGATGAGGAGACCACAAAACCATACCGAAAGTTTCTAACATTTTAAAAACAGAAAAGTCACCACTGAGCGTAATGCAGACACTGATAATGACGGGATCTTCTGGCCGAAGCGACTCCAAATCACTCGTGTAACTATATGGTGAGCAGAAATTTTTAAGACGTGCTGGGAAATGGGCTTGAGTTTATGGTCCGGCCTTTTCGCCGCATGATCGTGATACCCTAGCGAAAGGTATAAGTGTATATTATGAATATATATATATATATATTTGTATTGGTACATTTGCGGTTTTTAAGAATCTGGATGCACGCGTCGATGATTAGGTGAATTTTCTCCGCGTGTTCCCATTGTAAAACCATGTTTTAAGTTGGTTTTCGCAATGTTCCATTAGTTTTTAATTTGTTGTATCCTTGCTGCACTGTTATCAATTTAAAAAACAAAAAAATTCCTAATGTTCAGTTGATAGTACATCTACCTAATCAGATCTAGCATTCATATTTTTAAATACTTTTTGGTATCCCGTTCTCTCACTGCAATCGCTCTTTGAGCCCACTATTTCTGTAAGTTCGCAATGATTTTTGTCACGAAGAGTGATTGTTCACTTCTCTGATACGAGACCATTTGTCTACGCATTAATTACTATATTGCCAGTTAATTCGCAGTCTTGTGTACTTGTGATTATATTGCTTGGCGTTATTGGGCAAATATAATAAGAAATCTAACGACCTGATTGTCAAGTAACGCCGCGGCGTAGCTTCGTACAAAGAAAAATAAGGATGTAATATAGTAAAAAAAAAACTTTCATATATAATCTGTTTTTCCACTAGTAAAGACTTAAGTGGTTTTGCACAGGTTACATCTACGAAAAAGTATCTATAAAACATCTTTGCATATAACAACAACATAAGCACTTTATGCGTGCACTATTTTGGCTGGATGTATGTAATCAGCAGGGCAGTCTAATTTTTCCGTCGATTGGCTGCGTAGTGTACATTTAATTACACTTTTTATGTGTGACTGGCTCATATGAAGATATCATAAAAATTTTTACCGATTTGTTGATTGTCAAGGGGATGTATGTCATCTGAAATGTGAATTTCATAAGTGACTATATCTACGCAGGTAACGTTTTTGAATAGTGAACGGGTTTGTTGGTGCCATCTTTTCAACCTGAGATTCTGATCGATGTACAACTAGCATTTTAAACATACATTGATATGTAAATACCAAGGATCGTGGTGCATCGGTTTTCCACCCGCCCGAACATGAATCGTATGGAAAGCTTGTGTGTTCTGGATAGACTCGGCATTTCCCCGTCTCTTTTTTTACACTACGAATGGAGAACAAGATACCATATGTTTATTTATCTTTATACAGTCAGAGACTACCAAAACTCGTAGCTGTTTTTCAGAATTGATAAAAAATCAACTTTACAGTCGTTTACGTAATCTAGCCGTTAGCATTAGTATCAAATATTTGTTTTGAAAAACTTTACAATNAATCAACTTTACAGTCGTTTACGTAATCTAGCCGTTAGCATTAGTATCAAATATTTGTTTTGAAAAACTTTACAATCCTTTAAAAGCATGGGGTTTTATATTGTTACGAATTAATAACAGGCGCAAAAATTTTTTATAGCAAATGAAATTTGCTGAGAGAACAATATAAATAACAGTAAATCTTAATGGATATGAAACGTAGTCAAGTATCAGATAATATGTTCACAATGAACACAGTAAAATTTTTTCATAGTTTTACAAACAAGTTCTTGGAAACTAGTTGCCAAGATTATTTTTGTATACAAGTAAATTATATCAAACACCACATTTCTGTGGAATGTGTAAACGTAAAGTTGAATTTTAACATACATGTCCCGCGGACTNAAATTATATCAAACACCACATTTCTGTGGAATGTGTAAACGTAAAGTTGAATTTTAACATACATGTCCCGCGGACTTCAAATTTATTGAAAAAAAATCGAGGTAAATAAACGATTTCGCATGTTGCATACATTACACGTTAAGTTGTTAGAAACATTTTGGAAACCGTATCCCAACAATTGTTTGTAAAACGAACACAAATTTTTTGCTGTAAATTAAAAAAATATATATATTTTCAACACGGTTTGTAATGCAAAAATCGGGGAATTTTTGTTTTATATACTGTCCAAAATAAATCATTAAACACAAAATTGTATTTAAAGAAGAAAATGTTTACAACCAGACAGCAATAGAAAACTATTCAATCAGTGGCCCACCAGACTTGTCACACTAACCTGCAGACAAAATAATTTTAGCAGAAACATATTTGTTTATGTTTACTTTTGAATACAACTACCTAATTAAACGTAAACTGTAGCTTACGCTAGCGTATGATTTCTGATAAAGTGTAGCCAGTCAAACATGATAATTATTTGCAAGTGGCCCGATGGAAAAACTAATAGTACTGGTAGGTACTATATGCTACCCCATGTGGATCACTCGATGTAAAATAACAGACAGGTGGGGCCACCGGTTTTTCGCGAAAATATTTATGAATAGGCTATATTTCAACTTCGTGCGTGCATGTTTCCAAACTTCTTTCGGCTATTGGCCACGTGTCTGTGTCGGAAGATACCTTCTACTCGGCTGGGCCAGTCAGGAAAAAGTTACCCCGACATCGGACGCCCGTGATTGGCTGGTAGACACCTACGACGCGTGCCAGTTAAAACCATCCAACTGCCATATTGGTTCCGAACTAAAGCGTTTTGTAGCGCAACTGGTAGTGAAATATTATCGCGAAAAACAGGTGGCTCTACCTACACATACGGCCACTTGTTTTTTTCCGTGAAAGATTCTACGACTAGTTGCACTGGAAAAACACGTTAGTTCAGAAGCCATTTCGTGGTTGGATGAGTTGAAGTATCGCGCGTCTGAGGTGTCTGCTAGCCAATCACTGAAGTTCAGTGCCGGAATAACTTAATTATGATAGNGTTGAAGTATCGCGCGTCTGAGGTGTCTGCTAGCCAATCACTGAAGTTCAGTGCCGGAATAACTTAATTATGATAGGCCCAGTAGAATAGACACCCGGACAATAGCCACAGGATACCTGCTTGTGTGCACGGAGAACGTAGAACTATATCCTNGCCCAGTAGAATAGACACCCGGACAATAGCCACAGGATACCTGCTTGTGTGCACGGAGAACGTAGAACTATATCCTGCGCACAGACGTTTTCGCGGAAAACAGGTGGTCCCTACCGATAGGTAGTGTCATCTAGTGGTATTCTCAGACCATTTACCGTCCTTCGCTGCAGATAGTCTACCGTAACTGTCGGCGGTAGCGGTGACTGATCTGAGCGAAGTTTTCCACTGTCACGGCCGCTCCTGCGCCGGCGCCCCAGATAATGTGCAACTGGACTCGAACCCGACACCCCTGCCCCAGCTGAACCCCCCACCCGCAAACGACCACGTAAACCTTGGCCCTGTTCGTGCCTGGAGGGGTGCAAGGAGTGCGAGGTCCCTCGCTGGTTCGCGCGTACAAATAGTCGCGCGTTCACAGCGGTCGGACAGCGAACAGCAACTGCCTTCTATTCAGAAGCAGCTTTGAAGAAAAACTACCACCGACATCATGTTACAAGCTGGCGAGTGAGACCAAAATACAGAGCTTCCTTACTTCAATTTCCTTTCTGGCTAGTATGCTCGCCCTCTCTAATCTGGATGTCGTGTGTTCAAGTACTAATTCGTGAATGAGTGTTCTCAAAATCTGCCCGTGAACGCTTAAAAAAACAGTTTGTGGGTTAGTCATAAAGATGTCGAACAGCATACAAACCGACATAAACGGAAGGTTCTAATTATTTTACGAAACACTGATTTGAGAAAAAGAAGTACTCGGACAGATCATATAACTGAGTTGTAAGACGTTTGGGGAGATTTACGATCCACTAGCCACAAGTCAACTAAGAACTATTTTGTGTTTTCAACAAAAATCTTTTTTTTAGAATTATTTTACTTTATGCTATGGATACCTCAGATATCATAATTCGCCTTTTTTTTATGTTTCTCAGTCTGTTTAACATCCTTTGGGAGTTGAAATAAGTACCACACAAATTAATTGGATGTTTCAAATAACATTCATGTATTTTACTATTTTCACTTCATTAAGTGTAAATTTAGAAACGAACAAAGGGAATGCAAAAAAGAGACAATTCTATTGCAATAATACTGCTGCTTAAAATATTTTATTTTATAACATACATATTATACTTAAATACGATAATTTAGTTCCTTATTTTTGCACAGATGCTAACTAGTATATTAATACTATGGATGAGTAATTAAATAATTTCGGAATTAAAATTTTGTTGAACAGAAATGGTAAAACACTTGGCTACCTTTCGCTTACTTGCAGCCACCCGGGTTAAACCCACGACATCCCGAATACAAGTAAAACATACTATTGCAGTATCATAATCGCTCGGTGTATTGAACAAGTGAACTCTAAGTTTGCCGGGACTTACTGGAAGCACGAAATGTTATTTGCTGTTTCACAACATTAGAACGATAGAAATAAGACGATATTTCTTGATTTTCTTGACCTAAGACAAAAGAACGCGTTGAAGTGATCAGCCTCAACCTGTGGACTGTTGTTATCCCTTATGCATACCAGAACCTTACTTCCTGTAAAGAAGACCGGACCAGTCTGATACTCTATTCCAAGACTAGTCAATTCGAACGCCAATGATCTAGCCCAGTAGTCCCTCAGGACTGAGCCACTTCAAAGCATGGCCATCAGTATTCCAGAGCGGGAAAATACAAAAAATCGAAATGGCGTGGCTCTTCCTTTGATGCAAGCAAACAGAGTATCTATCTGATTGGTTGTATCTTGCAGCGAAATGGTCTTCGCACCTGATTGGCTCCACTGCGCCGTGCACGGTTTCTTATTGGTTCTTCCGGCTTGTAGCAGGTTCGTCACTCAGACGCTGATTGGATAATGAACACCGCTTTACACTGCCAGGAAGTGAGGCCATTTGGTCAGGGCGTTCTGTAGGAATTTGGAACAAACGGAGTTGTTTGGTCGTTTTCCCAGTTATACTATGAAATAACAGGCGAATACCTATATAACAGTTTTGTAATATTTTTTTTTCGGGTCATCAGCAATTATAGGCTATTCAAGGTAAAGTAAGAACTTTTTAAGGTCCTCCCAGCAGTCAAAACAAATAAAATAATTATATTTTATTGTTGTCTGAGGCGTAAATGTTTGAGTGTTATAAAATATATAGACTGTATTTATTAGATAAATGACAATTTTTATATTAACAATTGCTGAAATGATACTTAATGATCTGAAAGGAACTTTTAAGCACGGCTTTAAAACGTGCTCTCTTTACCGTGAACATCCTATCAATCTCGATACTGTCAGCAAAATGTTTTAGTTCTTGCAAGAGCAATTAAGATATTTATTAAGATGTTTTGCGATAAGAAACTAGAAAGTTTTGGTAGTATGAAAAGAGTACTGATTAAGAAACACTTTACTCTATAGTAACAAAAACAGTTTCCAAGAGGACCATAACAGTTTGTCCTGTTGGTATTGCTATAAGATGTTCAAGGTTTTCCAAGTAGCATTTTATAAATCATCATTTGCAACAAGTCACTGGCGAGAAACATTGTACATTTCAACTTACGGCTCCCGCCTACCTGATACTTGAAATGCATTACAGGATGTTTGAAAACATGCTTCCCCACGAAACTATTGAACGTGCGATTAATGTGCTCATCTAAGAAAAAAACACATCAGACGAGACCTGTTGAGTGGTTTCAAGACATCACGCACATTAGAATCACCACTTCCAAGCACTCCAACATAGCTAAAAACAGCATTCTCGAAGCGCTGTAGGAGCCGCGGTAGTGTAGTGGTCAGTCTACTCGCTCCCACCTAGGCGAACTGGGCTAGATTCCCGACGTGGTCGTTCCCGGATTTTCGCGTGTGGGAATCGTGCTGGATGTTGCCACTGGCCTGCGGGTTTTCTCGGGGATCTCCCGTTTCCCCGCCCTTGCATTCCGACGTCAATTCAAAGCGTTGCGCTTAGTGGTGACAATACCCTTGATGGGCGTGGCAGAGTCTCACTTATCGCTCTCGCGCTTCTCGGCCCCTATCGCCGGAAATGGCTCCAGATATACGGGTTTATAACGAGTTGGCTGCAATATTCATGGTGAAGTTGGCAGCGCTCTAGGAAATGTAATTTCGGGACTTGACGTCATATTAAGAGTGCAATGTTCAAATTCGTTGACACTTGAATAGATTCCAGTTATTTTGTATTTGTATTCAACACTGCAATATTAACGGGCATAAAATTAAGATATTGCTACATGGACTCCTGAAGGGTGTCTGAGGTCGTGAGGGATGGAGGTCTTAATAAAAATAATATAACTAAGTTTGATTTTAGTTTATTCACACAGTTATTATTTACAGCATTATTTAGCTATCTCCACTATTGTACTTTTTATTTCTCAATGAGCGCAATATTTAATCGATATAGTTTTACTTTAATTAACGGCCTTCTTAATGTCTTTGTTTAGTTATAGTCAATTAACTCATACTCATCATTAACAAACTTTCAGTCTGTCTGTTGCCATCATCTGTAATGTGTTTCACTCACCCACCCAGTCCAATAGTTCACTCTGCAGCCGCACCTTCACTGCTCGATACTCGCAGTCTCAGATTTCCCTTCCGCTTATGACACCGCCCGTCTTCTATTGCTAAGACTCAGCCACTCCTCCATTCAACAACTGTCAGCCCGGGGGCCAGATGGGCTTTCATATCAGTCACCCTGACCATCTGGAAGGTTCAGCGCACCCCGAGTCACGCTGAGAGAAACGAGGTCAGTAATCCAGGGCATTCTTAAGATAAACGCAGAAATCCTATCCGCCGAAGGTCAGGAGCGGAGAGCCGCCAAAGGGTTATCACTCGCTTGTCATTCAATAGCTTCCAATGACTTGCTGGCCCGCTGTCACATCACACCTCTGTCCTCCTCCGCCCGCTTGCGTGGGGCGGGCCAATGTCAGCGGCGTATACCAGCGACACGTAACAATGTTTATGTTTCTGACGATTTCACAATTTATTTGAATGATTTTTGTAATAGGGCTAGTAATTAAATGAAAAAAATTATGTTCTTTTGAGCACACCATTGCAGAGCTACGTCGTCGCAGAAAACTTGGCGGACGGTACAAGATGTCGGCTCCTGAAATGTCTCTAATAGTTCGTCTAACAAAACAAACTGCTTGTCATCTTATGTCGTCCAGTTTTGTGTAAATAATTTGTGTCTTTACCTCAGTGCTTGTGTTGTCCCGAGAGTGTTTTGTTTAATCTGTTTTCTTCCAACATCGTTGTTCGTTTGGTTAATCGTTGTGTTGTTTTCTTCTCATTTCGTTTGTTAAAATATTAACCCACGCTATTGTGNTCGTTGTTCGTTTGGTTAATCGTTGTGTTGTTTTCTTCTCATTTCGTTTGTTAAAATATTAACCCACGCTATTGTGGGATATTGAATGAACTTTTAGTATTATCGTCTTTAGCATACATCCAAAAAAACATTTTTCCATAAAAATGCACAGTTAGACTTTGACGACGCCTGAATTAAGGCGATACGTAAATTTGAATTATAGATAGGGCGAAAGGACGGGAAGCTGGCAGAGAAGTAGATCGTGAGCATTGCTTTGAAAGTGTTCAGTTATCCGCAAACAGCCTATATCTAAGTTAAACNTCGTTGTTCGTTTGGTTAATCGTTGTGTTGTTTTCTTCTCATTTCGTTTGTTAAAATATTAACCCACGCTATTGTAGGATATTGAATGAACTTTTAGTATTATCGTCTTTAGCATACATCCAAAAAAACATTTTTCCATAAAAATGCACAGTTAGACTTTGACGACGCCTGAATTAAGGCGATACGTAAATTTGAATTATAGATAGGGCGAAAGGACGGGAAACTGGCAGAGAAGTAGATCGTGAGCATTGCTTTGAAAGTGTTCAGTTATCCGCAAACAGCCTATATCTAAGTTAAACAATGCTCTAAATAGTACGAACAACCCACTAGATTGCTCTCGCTATATTAACAGAACTTTGGTCCCCACAGTAATAATACCGAGCAAGGTGCACAGTTGTTAACATTCAGACTTGCATTGGGGAGGAATTGGGTTCAGAATCTCGGCCCGGTCATCATGATTTCAGTATTCCATGGTGTCCTGAAATCACTCTAGGCAAATGCTGCGGTGGTTTCTTACTATAGTCTATACGTGATTTCTTCAAACTTTTTTGATAGAAACTTTGAAAAATCACCCCATGTGTGACGTCTTTGGTTGTTTCCTAAAGCTGTCAAGTATTAAAAGCGTTTTATGATTGTGTAAATATAAACCCCCCTTTTTTTAGTTAAAATAATGTTTTACTTATATTCGGTGTATAAAATATAATATTTCATTAATAATTCATATAAATAAACAGAGAAAAAACGGTGTGTTAGTAATGCCTAGTAAAAATAGTTCTTATTGAAAATAATATTAAACTGAGTGCGCACGAATGCGGTGCTTTGTCCCTAAGATGAAATTTTCTAGACTTGGTTGGGCTGTGTTTGCATGAGGTGCAGGAATAACCTGGAAGTAGAACTTTAGCAGGACTTCAGAAAAATTTGAAGTAACTGTGAACAGCCTATACAGGTCATGCCTACTTCCTCCCCCGTTCCTGCATATCTGAGTAACTTGCTCAATCTGTAACGGCATCGCTGTCGGCAAGACAACCCCTACCTACTTAAGATCATAATGATTTATCGGCGTGTTTAAATTACAAGGAAATGCAATAAGACATTGTTTTGTTTATATGCAGTTTATTGAGGACTGCTATGCGCAGGCACGGTACAAGGTGGTGGTCAATGTTTCCAGGACGGGCCTCAGCCGTGGATACCGTAGATTCCGTGAGCAGCGACCACAGCGGGGCCATGAACTCCCAGCGGGGCGGCGTGGATGGCGGCGACGGCGGGGGCGGCGGCCACCACGGGGGCGTGCACGGCCACTGAGCCGATGGCGGGGGTGATCACGGGGGCGTGCACGGCCACGGAGCCGACGGCAGGGATGCCATGGCCGATGATGCCGGCGGAAGCGGCGGCGACCAGCACAGACAGGATCACCTGCAAAGTGGAAGATGCACTTTGAAGGCCAGTTCACAACACTGACTGAAGATGAGGCACAGGCTGTTCACGGTAAAATGAACACTTTTTAAAGCCCTGCTTAAGATTTACTTGTCTGCGCGTCGCGTATCCTTCCACCACATGTGAAACTAACATTGCCGTGGACCTCATCAATTTATTTATGCGTCGGTCAAGTAAAACTCTAGAATTTTTTCGAAAAGTAAATATTTTAGAAACGTGCTGATTCTTACACTTATATTCATAAAAAGCAGAAAACAAAAGAAAAAAAGTATTTACACATGTTATCCTACCACTTTCAATACAACGTTAAGAAATGGAACTGTTTCCTCTCCGTCATTACTAACGTTACTGGCTGCATGCCAGTCAGTGTACCAATTTAAAATATGTAGTGCTTATTCATACCAGACATTTGTATTAACATATTTTTTTTAAGTAGACAATATCGGATTATCTACCTATCTGTAGTTTTGAGTGTGTTTGTTCTTTTAAAACTCTCTAATTTCAATTAGGATTTCATAATACTAGAAATGCTGTCCTTAAGAGGTGCAATCGAATTTTGTTACATTCTACAACATGAAATACTTATTTTCACAATGATACACCCTTACATTTTTTTGTGAGATAAGTTATATGTCAAGAACTACACAACATATTTAAGGCAAATATTTTTATGATGGCAGTACACAAAATGACTTTAACATATTAACAAAAAATTTCATGCATGCACAGTTTAGGAAGACAGCGTACATGAAAATTATCCTTACAACACGGAAGTTCATTTAAATTGGTTCCCTTAAAGTTTAGTTAGAGACTGCCGTGGAAAGAGCTTTTCCTGTATGCGGGTAACTTATATATTTTACGGCAACATGCCCTACTACAACATAACTTCCTTCCGATACAAACCAAAAACTTGGCACTTTGAGAGTTCTTGATAAGAACGTCACATTCAGTTATTAAGAAAGTATTTCACCCACCATTTTGGAAAAAACGTTTTCTTGAAATCATTAAACACATGCCCTATTTCAACATTCAAAAATGTCCAAATAATTCTCAGAAAATTTGCTATAAAAGTAGAACTAATAAAGGCACGAAAAACTTAGTAATATATTTTAGATAACAAGTTTTTTTTTAATGACTGTCCTAATATACGCCCGTGTGTTAGACACCGGGAAGCATTACACAGATTTTAGTTAGTCCTTGCTAATATCTAATGAGAGTTGAAACTATCCGTCTATTTGTTATTACAAATCGTACCTGAGTAATATTTTAAGTGAACTTCAACGAATTCCGTTTACGAGTTTTATTAACTCAGCGTAAGAAGCTTGATGGTTTTTTAGAGAGTATTGTCAAAAATTAATGGTATCTAAATGCTACTGGCAATATTATATATCTCTAATCATTAAAATGGCTTTATAAAGGAGTGAGTAGAAAATACAAAGTAGATCCATAGCAAAATTGCTGTGATTTTATTTACTACGTGCATTTACACCTGAGTTACTCACCAGCTTGTACATGATGGCGGTAGGCTGTTTATTCTTCCTAGGAAGTATCTGGCTGCAGAAGCTGACTGAGGTGGTTTGCGTGTTCCAAGCTCTGCGTGCGCTGTATATATACTCGTCTTCTGCCGCAGATATACGCCGGTAGAGAACGCCGCTGGACTCAGTCGAGGGCGGGGCAGGCATGCAGCCACTTCACGGTCGCCGGTGAAGGGGTTGTAGCTATTCCTGCGTCCACGAGACACGCCCTACACACGTCGCCGGACGGGGCGAAAGTAACCGCGTATGGAAACAAAGCTTCCTGGCGCTTGCGCACGTGTTATAATGGCGTGCGTTTTACGTCAAGGACTTCTCTAGCTGCCCGAGGTCGTTGCTGGAGCTAAGCAGGAAGAGAAAATACTTTATATCTAACGCTGCAATGCTCAAGTCTACGAGAAACACAGATCAAGGCTCTATAGCAGGTTTTCAAACAATTAACGGATTTAGAATATTTTTTTAAAATTTTTTTTGCCAGTAATTGCATATGGTTATGTGTAAGGATTAAATTGTAAACCTACGAAATATTTGATAATGAAATATGAAAAGCAGTTATGTGTAGACATTTTTATTGAAAGTGTAGAGTTCATAGTTGGTGGGAATTTTGTTTTGTTGTGTTTATACACAGCAAGCAATAACTGGCGTAATGATAACATGTTACAGTTACATACTTAAAAGCTAATAAAACCAAGACAATTCTATTTATCGGAATGAAGAATACATATTAGAACAAACGATAGAAAAATCTATATAATGAATATTTATAATGTTTCACNTATTTATCGGAATGAAGAATACATATTAGAACAAACGATAGAAAAATCTATATAATGAATATTTATAATGTTTCACAGGCGATTTATTTAATATCACAACGTACGATAATTCATAATTACATAATATTGTACCAATAATTTTTGTAGAAAAAGTGTAATAGTACTCACGATAAAGCTACCGTAAAGCTTAATGAAACAAAAATTTCAACGCGATATGTCTTAAAATATTTTTTTTCGCGTCACGCATATACCAGAAGCAAATAAAATACGTCACGCCATCATAAAGTAATCGACGGTGTTGGACGATACATGCATGTTGGTAGTTGAAGAGCAACACAGAAAATAGTGGAGCAATGGTTAAAACAATTATAAGAATACACTCTTTATATCTTGTAAATGCAATTAGTATAATCAGGAGAGTAATAACAAGTCCGTCTTCTTGGAGCCCAAGTGATGTTGCAGTATAATGAAAGAAATACGCGTTGTTATAGGAAAATAAGGATCCTAATTTGTATATCCGTGAAGAAAATAGCATACCTAAAACACATATTTCTCACTGGTATGATACCAAACGGGAATATGCGTATTTAGGACAGACGACTGCATCTAACTTTCCGTTAATAAAATAACAGCAACATAATTAAACGCTGCATGACAGAAACACTGCACGTTACGTCAATGCTTTATGCGCTGAGGTGATACCTTATCATATGCGTGGCGAGTTTCACCCTTAGCACTTCGTTGGATTTTGTGTTCTACAAAACCAACCTAAAGTTAGAGAAGACCTTTAGTACCAATTAAGGACAGTCGAATAGTTTCAGGTTAAGGAGTTGTACCAGCATTTGCACTGGAGAAAAAGTACGGCTATATGAAATAAATTTCTACTCGGAGCTTTCCAGATGCTGTCAATAGAGGAAAACTCGTCCAGACGGTTTGTTGGTAGTATTTGAGNAAATTTCTACTCGGAGCTTTCCAGATGCTGTCAATAGAGGAAAACTCGTCCAGACGGTTTGTTGGTAGTATTTGAGCATATCAAAGTAGAGAGAACCGCCAAACAGAAACAGGTTTTGTATTCCTGCCTACGATTGTATATGCAACCACGATTAGCGGTTCCCTTTGGCGTACGACGAGTAAAACGTTTGAGAGGTAACTGCACATGAAAATTTAAGTGTTAAAGATATGCATGACTTGAGAAATAAATTTATATTTACTAAAGTTGCTCACCCTATTATGCAGATATTTTTCTTAGTTTAGAAAAACGGGAAATGTTATAAGTGAAAAATAAATAGTGTGTTCTACTTCTTGTAAAATAAGGTAATTTTCCTCTGAGATATTTATTAACATTCTCTTTATTAACTATTCAGCCTATGGGTTTTCCGGATTTTCAAGGTGTATTACCAATCACTGTATCCAATTGTAGATTGAAGTTGCCTTGTTGTAACACACTCACAGAATCCGTTTGCGAGAATACAACCTCCACATTAGGGTGGCCTTGATCAAGGCCAATGCATTTAATTTTTCTATTTCCGAAAATACACAACTCCTTTAACATTCGCTTCAGCTCAAAAATCCGATATGCTTTCTACATAATTTTCCATACAAAAGCACCTCCAAAAAGTTATGTAACACTCTTAAGGGAATACTTTGTACACTTTCTACAGCATAACACTCTTATTTTTACTTCGAAGTAAACAGTTACTTCGACATAGCAACAATCAGCATTATCTGGTTTGCTTCTGTAGTAACTTAAATATAATAACATACGGAACATTCTGATATAAATATTGATGTTTATTTGCTGAAACAATTAATATAATTTAAGTATTCAAAGTGTGATAATTGTTTTATTTATTATATCAGTTTACCTAAAATTGGGTTTATTAACCACGAAAGAAACACGTTTACTCATTCCATTCGGTCGATGCTGCGAACTGGGGATAATAACAGCACAACCACGCTCTTTAAGTTTAATTTAAGGTTTCTCAGTTGTTTTATCCTTTATGACTGCAATATTGCAGTTGCCTGAATGTGGTATTTTAGTTCACATGATTTCTGCGAGGTTGCTAAATGTAAATACGTAAAATAATTTACCCTACGTCAACTTCCTACTTTGATAAGCTACCAGTGATGCCTACTCTAAAGAAATGTACGGGATTGTGCCTAAAGCGTTAAAAGGAACTGGAACATTATTAACTATTCTGAAAATTATTTTCCGATGAAGCGAAATTCTGGCGGAGAATTGTCTGATATATACATCCATGTATATTTACATATTAAAATAACATTTTAAAGTTTATTTACCTTGCTAAACCCATTTGTATTTATTTTGATTGTTTTATGATTTCTGCTCGTCTTTTCCGCTCGACTGTGTTGTATATATTTTTCCAAATTTTTTATTTAATATAGCTCTAGCGAACCGGCCGAGCTTCGCCCGGTAACAATTTTGTTTTTACAGCGATACTTTGAAAAACACAAATGGTTACTGCGGGTCATCCTTAAATATAAACATATGCTATTCCGAACTTTTCTGTAGACCTTTTTGAGAGCTACAATTCTGTGGCACATGAATTTGATGTATGTCTTATGATTTAATCAGCGCAAGCCATGTAAGCGCCATAAAAGCTGTTTTTTACGACTTCATTACAAACGGTTCGACATTTCTCCACTATCCTTACTATATATATAAATGTATTATACACCAGAACTTTCCTCGAGAAATTCTCAAAATGATGTTGAAAACCGCATCAAAATATATCGTGTAGTTTAGACGTACTAAGTGAAACACAGACAGACGTGGATAAGCGACTATGTTTTATACTATTTCAAGATATAAAAATTATTTGTTAAACCAAATAATTTTACTAAATAAAAAAGAGCAGCATATGTCTTAAACATAAACTGAATTTCATTTGTGGTTTTCGTTTGATTCATTAATCATAACTGAACACAATATTTTAAAAAGTTTAACACGATTTGAATTGATTTTGGTAGAAACACTCTTTGTGTTTCAAGTGGAAACATTAATTTGTATTTCAAGTATGTTTTATATATCGTGTCATTGTCACGTTTGATGGCCTGTAGAAATTTTTTATATATATTTTTGTGATACTCATGTTTAATTATGAAATAAATGGCTACAAATAAAGAAGATATAATTAACTATGTTAAATTGATAAATATGGTGTTGTTACACTTCCCGGGTCTAAAAGATATAAGGCTGTAGGTAATGTGGGGGACATATTCTATTCAATACCTCAGTCGCTACAACTACGAGCGCCTGTGAACAAATGG
>NQII01004535.1:203066-246839 GCA_002778355.1 Clitarchus hookeri
AGCGTGCACGGCGGGGGCGGCTGCTACGACGGCGGGGGCGGTGGCCACCACGGGGGCGTGCACCGCTACGGTGCCGACTGCAGGCACGCCGTGACCGACCAGTCCGGATGACACTGCTGCCAACATTGCCAAAAGGAACACCTGCAACAGAAGAGTAAAAATTAGAACTAAATATAGGATTCAAATATGTAGGCTTAGTTGAACACGAGGGGAGGCTGACATCGCGTCCGATTACAAGTGCTGCTAAGTACTGACACTTCAAAGACGTGTTTCGTCGGAACAGTAACTCACTGAGGAAAGGGTTTGTTGAATAAAACTAAGTTCGTTTATCCCATTCAATTTAGTTGTTTGTTTACGAGGAATTAAATATTTTTCTGCTGAAACCAAATTATTCTGTTGTTCTCATTTGGTTGTCTGAAACTTGTAAGATTTTGTTACTGAAACTAAAGATTTGTATGGCTATACATAGATACTACAGTTATCATAAAATTATTGGAAACACGACCAAGTTTCGAACATAGAAAACCTTAAGGCTACGCCTTAGCAATTTAGTCTAAAGTGACTGCTAATTAAATAGCAATGATTTTTTAAAATGCGTATTATTTTCATACAGGATATGTATGTAATTAAAATTTTCAAGTTTTAACCTCTACTTTCTGGTTTTTTGTCTAAATTAATTCTTTGGGATAGTTTATACAATTATTAAGCATCAATAAATGCACTAACAAACACTGCTACTATCTTAATTGTACGAAAATTACAAAAAAAAAAAACTACCGAGTTTTATTCTATAACGAAGGCAAAACTGTTTACCCTACAGAAAACATAATAAATGCCAGTACTGGATCAAGGTGATATTGTTGCCACCACAAATTCTGTAATAAACATATCACTGTTCCAACATACAGCAAACCTCGTGCTTATTCATTCCAAGCAAAGTATTAATTTGACTCTACCTTTATACGTATACTATTTATAGTGACCAAAACCATTAGTTAGAAGTAACTGTGAAATATTTGTGTACTAAACACATTTAAATGATTTTAGAACAACCAGATAAGTGTTCGGCTCATAAATAATTATGAGTTATTTATTTTGTTCCAGCAGATTTTTGGAGCAAGAGCAGAGAAGTCGGGTGAAAAAAAAGTTACTGAAACATATTTTGCTTACGTAAATTTATTATGTATTTGCAACTATATCTTTCACTTAGTGAAGGCTGGTGGAGAGCAGAGTTATTCAGTATAAACATTTTTCACATTGATATAGGTCAAGGTATATGTGACTATTTTCAGCTTCTCCGCTTTAACTGTTGAAAGGCGAATTGCCCATAAAGGAAAATTCATATAAATGTTTATATTTTTTCGCCTGTAAAGGATGTAAAAATTATCTGGTGAAATTGCATACCAATATGAAGATGCGTATATGTTGATGTTTTTAGATGGTGGTAGTGAACCTAAATGAAAAAAAATATAAATGAAAGACAAAATATTATTATATGAGTTTTAATTTGCAGTACGTTTAATACTATATTTGTAACACAGTGGTGTAGCTTGCAGTGCGTCAATCCTTTCCCTCTCAACTGACAGTTTATTTAAGTGATAGTTTATAGCAGCAGCGCTAGTAGTTTAGTCCACTCGCCGTTACTTCCAACTTTTCTGAAGCTCTACTTAAGTTCTACTTTCAGAATATTCCTCCGCCTCATTCAAAAAAAGGAATGAGCAAGTGTAGAATAACAAGTATTTATTACTGGACATTACCAAAACACCTATTTTCTCTCTTTATTTTTTCTCTTTTTTTGTCAGTAAAAATTTTAAATTGAACTATATAATTTATAGATAAAATGTAAGTAAATGTTCTATTGAATAAAAATTAGATACTTTATGTCAACATAAGTATAAAACTATTGTGACACATAACATATTTGGGAAACAACCAAACACGTTATACATGGGGTGATTTTTCAAAGATTTTATTGAAAAATTATAAAGAAACCGCTAATAAACTATAGCAAACTTTAGCGATGGTAGAAACACCTATAGCACGTGAACGACAGCGAGGCCGAGCCAAGCTTATTTGGAACGTGGGGTACTACACAGTATGGAAACATTAGACTTTCCAGATTTCCGGAAAAATATTTATATTAATAACAAAATTAACAATTTAATGCGTGTTGAAGTCACGGAACGCATACCTTTCATTTTATGCTGTAGCTTAGAAAACAATGAATGAAACAAACACAGCAGTTGTATCAAAATTACTCACCAGCTTGTACATGATGGTTGTTTTGGGGGAGAATGTCTTGCTGCAGCAGCTGACTGAGGTGGTTGTCTTACCGGAGCACCTCCCGACCTATATATACGCGTCTGGGTTCACCTGTGAGCCCGCAAGTGAATGTCGCAGATATCTCAAGGGCGTGGTAGCCAATTCATGGCCGTTTGTGACAAAGGTTTTTCTGGTATTCATTTAAATTCAATGCTGGTCTTTCACGCGAGTCCGACTTGGGAGAGAAGGGGTGTTACCACGGATATGAACAAAAGGCGTTGTCTGCTTGTTTGTTTTTAACCTTCAAATAGTGACTTAAGTCCTTCAAAATATTCAAACGAACATTAAATGTTGATGACCAGTTGGAAACACGTAAGAAAACTTGGACGCATTTAAACGACCTGCACCAGTTGCTTTAAGTATATTGAGAAAATGCCTTTGTAATCTACCGAGCCGTGCAGACTCTGGAAAACCGAGAACAGAACTTTTATATATATATATGTATATATATATGTGTGTGTTTTAATTCTTCTTAGAAGGAGACCATACATACTAATTACTTCTCTACCTGCTAAAGATATATTATTTATTAATTGAGGTAGTTTGAGTACCCCTCAAACGGCGACAGGCCTTGGCAGAAGACCACTAAAAATTAAAGAATTTGGGAAGGAACTATCCAGGGCTTATATTATTAAGGAACCATTCCAGAATTTACTCGGAGTGAGTTCGGAAAACCCTGGAAAACCGAAACTAGGATGGCTAGACTTGGAATCGTACCCGTGTCTTCCTAGATTCAAGTACACTATTATACCACTGTACCAGGTCTCTCTCTCTCTTGATTATATTCCATTTGTTGTACACCTGGAATTATTATCGTATTTGATTTTGGAGCCTTAAATAGAAGCTTTGTTGTTTTTGACCCCGAGAAATTATAGGCTGTTTATTGCATTTCCTACAAAATGTAGGCAACTTGTGTTGAATCACACCTTGTCACTTTTTCTGATACATTATAGGGTTGTCGCTGGTATTCACGCCCTTCAAAAATAGGAGGATTCTACCCACTGAAAATAAATGCCGATTTAAATTATGCATAACACAGGTGTAATCGAAAGAAAAGTAGATCTTTTCACACTAATACTTCGTAGAGCACGGGGATTTGTGACGGTATATGTAATAACCAGCCGCTAACCCACATAAAATTAGTGTATGCATCAACGGTCGAATAAATGTCATACACTGTTTTTGGCCGGTGGCCGTCATACATTCGCCATTTCAATGATGAAATGTTGCAACAGGGCGAAGAGCATATTGTTCATTCATGGTTGCTTTCAACTTTTCAGAAGCCCTGCTTAAGTTCTGCTTTAAGGCTGTTCCTTCTCCTCACGCAAACAAAGCTTAGCCATGTATGTTAAATTACAGCAAAGTGAGAATGCAGCATATTATTGCACACTCATTTTAAACATATTTTTTATTAAAGCTATTCTTTACTAGGCATTATCAAAGCAACCGTTTTTTTCTGATATTTAATTCATATTAATTATGAATGAAATTATATAGTGCATGGATAACGTATACTTAAATAAAAGTATAATTTAATCAGAAATAAAATAATTTTATGTTAATAGAATTATAAAACGTATGTGAGACATGATACATTTGAAAAATAACCAAACATGAGGTGCATAGGATGATTTTTCAAAACCTACATACTGAAAGTGCGAAGTTACCGTGAGTATACTTCAGCAATATTTGATTAAGAGGTTTATGAGGAGACCCGGTGTCCAAGTGTTTAGCTTGGCGACTTCCCACCACTGGAGTTCTGGTTCTATTCCCGGGCTGGGTCCCGCCTAGGTTTCCGTGCGATCTCTCGATTCCGTAACTGCTCAATCGCAATTCTCATTCCCTACAGAGGACCCACTGGGACTCACGGGCCCCGCAATTCTAAATAGCTGTCGCCTCGTGACTGCACTGGAATTTACTTGTAAATGCGATGGGAAACCTCTTGTGAGGAACCAGCCCTATAGTGTAAGCGCCACAAGTGCTGCCTCCATAGATGCCTGCTCTGTGTACAGCCTGTTACAAAAACATTCGGAGTGCATCGGCCAACGCGCAACTGATAATACGGAGACTAGTGTTTTTAGCACGGCAGCTAGGTTGCAGCAGGCTGCGCGCGCAGCTACCTCTCCCCTCGCCAGCAAAACCCGCTCCAAGCACATTCACCCGCCAGCAGTTGTTGCGCCCACAGTAGTATATTCGCGGTGTCTTCACACATTTCGTATCAAACCTTTGAAAAATCACCTCATATATCACGTGTTTGGCGGTTTCCTAAATACGGCATGTATCACAAGCGTTTTATAGTTCTCTTTACATACATGTAATTTACTTTTGGTCAAATTTAAATTGACTTGCGTTTTACCTAGTAGCTACGCAATTTAATTTGTAACATAGAGATTATATTAGTGTTGTTAATAACTAGTAATTAATAGTTTTCATGCAAAATAAATTTTATTAAACCGTGTGTTCACGAAAGCGGTGCGTTGACCTTTAAGTGTAATTTTCTAGACTCGGTTAAGATTTGTTTGCGTGAGGCGGAGGAATTGCATGGAAGCAGAGCTTCAGAAACGTTGCAAGTAACTGTGAATGGACTATAGCAAAAATAGCCGTGTTGGAGCCTATGTCCTGCCGATAGGCAGTCAGACAGGCTATCGTATGGACGGACAACAACGCTTTTTCAATACGAAATGAAAACTACAGTTACCCTTATTGGCCGATCTGTGATATACAAATGCAGAAAACGGCTAGAGTACAGCTGAAGTGCAAATCTCAATATTCCTATGCAAATCTCATTGCGACAGCAAATCATGGAAAATTCAAAAAGTATGTAAACGTTTGTTAATTTATACATGCTTTATTTTATCTGTCCTAACAAATTGCCCTGCGATTAATGATAGCACTTGAAGTTATACTTACCTAATCTAAGCAATTGAGTATTATGTTTTACATTCATGAAACGAAATTGTATTTAATTATTTGCTTGGCTAGTATGAAATAAATTTCCGAACTAACTTATTTGCCAATATCTCCGAACTACTTTCTCTCACGCCATTCTTGACATTATAGCGCAAAGAGAGATGTCAGGATATTTAATAAAGTGCACAGTGTTTCAAAAGATACCATACTACATTGTTGTCTATTTGGCTAAATTTTTGTTAGTCTGACGTTCTTCATTTTTTTCTTCTAGTCGGACTCAATTAGGTGGCACATATTAAAATCTTGATAGAAAAGAGTGAATGCTAAAAGTTAGAATTTGGTTTAGGACGTAGTTGTTACATGTATCACTGTATTTTGAAAGACCACTCATTGAATGTGTTTGTAAGTGCGGGTAAATTTGAGAACGTTGAAATGTAAAGAAACAATTTTTCTTTACAGCCTTAATTTCTGTTAGTATATATTTTCAAGTCCTGTAGTGGCGAAAAACAAGTTTATGTTTACGATTATATTTGAACTTCTATTCTTCTACGTTTTTTCTTTTTCTTTTGGGGTGTGCACTACTTAAAGTGCTTAACAAAGACGTGTAAAGATTTTTTTAAAAACATTAATGATATCAGGCCACGTGACTAGTACTTCTTTTGGGCATGCAGTATCTCCTTTGCTAATGGCATCAGGTGTTGCTTTTAGTTAGTTTATTGTAGATCCCAGGTTTTTTTTTGATGCGCACTCTGAGACAATAAGTGCTACTGTTTTTTATCTCAGCTTCAGAATCACAGAAAGGGTTGTTGACCATTCCCTATTTGGAAAGTGAGCTTCGCATATTTATGTCAGAGTTCTTAGTTTACTGAATTGTACCCGAATTGCTCTAGGTAAAAAAAAATGTGGTCACACTCACCTACATCGCTTACCCATTGTTCGAGAAAAATAATGGTACTGGACGAAGACAGGGGAGGATCTCAACAATACTTCGCGAAATTCATTAAGAGTACTTTCTAAGAGTTTCTTTAGATTCTATGTTTGCTCATGTATACGTGAAATAAAACATGATCTAGGAAGTTAAGTTTCTGTTGGGAAATGTAAAAGTTATTTATTTAGGGTTTCCAATTTTAACTTTTGTATTGTTAGATACATTCGAATAGAAAAAAATTTGTAAAAAGGGTAAAGACTGCATATTTAAAGATTTTTGTGTTATTTACTTAAGAAGGAGAATAATATAAAGTGACATCTGCGTTTCACTTTATTGTCCTTCATTGCATGAAATAATATCCCAATTCTGCATATCTGATCTGCCAGAAATTAGGCTATCGAGCGAATGCGTGTTGAGGACTTTGGATGTCATCGCTTGCTACTCTTTACTTTCTGACGTGACTGTCAGGTTCAAAATGTTTACAAGATAGTCTCTTTAAGCCACTCGGCCATTTTGTTTTACATAAGCACGCCATATGTGTTATTGGCAGCAGATTTCTACATATTGTAATATCAGAAGTCACACATTACTTTATGATTTTGTAATATAAAAATGTTTATTTTTCATATATTTTAATTTAAAATGTATTTCTGGACGTTAAAATCGCATTGTTTAAAGATTTACTTACGTACTAAATATAAAATATATTTTGTCATGATTGTTCAGTCTAAGAAAAACTATCACTTTACTGACATTATGTCATGGCAGCAGCCTCAGTAGTCAATGCTCCGGTTTCTTGAACGTAATGCTTGCACCACCGCTGCATTAGAAGCCTATGTTTTACGGTTAAAATATTGTTATTGAATTTTTTATTTTATTTGAAGATGGTACATTCTTGAACTGCGTCTATAAATAGTACATTATCCTCAATACTTCATGGATTTATACTTTCATGGCTCGTGTCCGGGCAACCTACCAAAGGTTTATAAGACTCGTCTTCACCCCTTCTGCAGAAATTCTTCATTTTTGAGTCATGATTTTGTATTCATAGTAATTGCTGACAATGCACGTTCATTGAAAATTCTCATTTTACGAGTTGCTTAATGTTTTAGTGCGTAATTTTAATTGTGTGTTATTTGCTTGTAAAACGTCGACAAAATATTTGTATTTTATAAATAAATTCTCGACTCTTTACAACCAGCAGAGAGCACAATTAATACTACGCACAGAAATGTTTTAAAAAAACTCGTAAAATGTATATTACCTACAATCGTACTAATCCGAAATTATGACGCGGAAAAGAAAAATTTCTGCAGAAGGGGGGAAGCTGAGCCATATGCTCGTAAGTCTCGTAGCTTCTCCGACACTCTCTCCGCGGGCTGACGAAGCGAATACAGAAGTTTTTGCGTGTCTCCGGGCCTCCAAATCGTTGTAAAAGGGCTGAAAATCTCACCGACACTTGTCTCGATTAACCCCCCNACGTGGCGCAATCCACTTAAGTCGCAACTCAGCCACTCGCCCTCCCGTGCCTAGTGAAGCAGCGACTAAATTAACCACTCGCGCTGATTAACCACGCCGCTTGGACAGGCAACTGTCGTCCTGTAGCGCAGGAACGTGTAGGGCGTCTGCTTTAGTTATTTTACAATAGCGGCATTATCTAGGAGCCTTTTATAATCTGCTGTAACAAACTTGCACTCTCACGTGGGTGGGAGCCGCGGTGGTGTAGTTGTTAGCCTACTCGCCGCCCGCCAAGGCGAACCGGGTTCGATTCCCGGTGAGGTCACCTCCCGGATTTTCGCACGTCGGATTCCCGCCGGACGATGCCGCTGGTCAGCGGGTTTTCTCGGGGGCCTCCAGTTTCCCCCACCCTTGTATTCTGACAACTGCTCCTTACTTGCCCCACTTCTCCCTCTTAGGCTATCAAGACCTCGCCGTTAAGAGTCGTCTAAATCTCTTCACTCACTCACTCATGTCGGCCATTCGCGAACTACTTCCAGTTACTCTCATCTACCCTGGTTGACAAATAGATCCAACGTGGCTAACATCTACAGAACTGTTCCTATGTTTCACGGCTCAGTTTCCTTAATGCAAACACGGGACAAAGCCAAACTCTTAAATACAAACTTTGGCTGTGATTCCTCATCAAGAAATATATACAAAATATACGTATACTACCCATAGCTTAAGTACATTCTGGAAGGTAGAAACCATCCTTGAAAATATAGTTTAACTGGACGCTTATTGACAGTAACAAAACCAGAATGAGCGATACATCTCTGATTTTCCGGGTAATGAATTATTGAACGACGAATGGCAAACCATTAAAAAATTGTGTGCGGTTTCCATCCCCCTTCCATAAAAAAGGTGGTGTTGGAACACAATTTGTGCATTGGAAAATGTAACTCCCCGACAGTTTTTTGGAATGTTCCCTGCAGAGTATTATTCTACCAAACATGGTAAACAAAAAGCTAAACTTACGATTTAAACACACACACCACCATTTTCGAGATATTTATGCATATTTTTGTAACACTACAAACGTTGCGGTTCGGTGATCTACTCATGAGAAACTTTAACTTCTTGGAACGGTTGTCGTATAGACCAAATAAATTCTACTCATAAAACAAATACCATGTTTTTATGTCCCAAGATTTCGGCAGACAACCTTTAACATAAAGTTTACTTTAATTTTTTTTAACAGTCGCAAGATAATAAATTTTCTGTCTGGGAAGACTTATAATACTCAAATAGTAATTCACATATTGAAGCCTATTGAATATTAATTTTCCTCTCTTCAAAAGAAGAAATAGAAGCCATAGCCTAAATGTTGGTGTACCATAGGCGGACAAAAGCATTAACTTACAGGATGGTTCTGAATGTGTTGATACTGAAACGTATGAGGATGTGACTTAGCATGCGATTCGAAGGAATTATATGTACATGCAAGTAATTTTCTTATTCATAACCAGAGTCGTCGGTGCCTGCAAAAGAAAACAAAATATTCTGAAACAGACAATTTTCCCCTAAGTTAAAATCAAACACCCAATCGGTCAGTTAAGTACCACTACATACAAGTGACACCGGTAAGCAGTTTGACGCCTTCCTTACAAGTTGCAGATTTCCCACTGTCCTGTGAGAGATGAACACCACCGAAATTCTTTTAAGAAATCTTATTTTTACTCCCACCAGACATCGTCAAGAATGCAGAGTACTTTGCTTGCGCACCTTTTACAAATATTACGCCCTTTCGTCTGCTTGAAGTGAAAGGCGCGCAGCGTGGGCGTATGAATTTACGTTGTCACCAGCGACCGTGATTTCGCTAGTCTGCCCTTGACGTCTGCACTTGACACTGTCCATCGGCATCACGTTCACTACCGCAGCATTCTGCACAATAGCAGGAGAATGGCCCGGCGACAAGGGGGGGGGGACTACGGGTACAGCTGTACCGGGTCCTGGACGTCATGTTATATGTTACATATAAGTAAAAAAATTAATTACCACCCGGGGCCGCTTACGAAGGTACTCTGCCCCGCACCGGACGGGGGCGGCCGCAATCGCAAGCCAACTTCACCTCCTGGGCGCCGCCGAGCCTGGCTGGCTCTCAAGCGTCGCGTCACATTCATAGACTAAAGTCGAGGAAGACTGCTTATTCAAGAAAGGGTACATTTGTCCCGGGCTCCGAGGCTCAAGGCGGCATTCCAAAACGATACTCCGAGAGTAGAGTAAAGTAACGGAGAATATCCACTGAGGAAAGCAAAATTAAAAGTGGTTTTCGGAACGAACATGATCTAAATAACATTATGTGTGTACAAATNGTCGAGGAAGACTGCTTATTCAAGAAAGGGTACATTTGTCCCGGGCTCCGAGGCTCAAGGCGGCATTCCAAAACGATACTCCGAGAGTAGAGTAAAGTAACGGAGAGTATCCACTGAGGAAAGCAAAATTAAAAGTGGTTTTCGGAACGAACATGATCTAAATAACATTATGTGTGTACAAATATGTACTGTTTAAGCAACCAATGTAAATTCCAAAATATATTTGTGCCTTCCCCCAAATTCTTTCTTTTTCAAAATATTAGTTATATACATAAACCACTTTACTTGCTATAAATTAATCATAATCGTTAGGTCTAAAAATATAAACCTTATAAATGTTAACTTTTAAATAACAATACGAATTTTATTACTTGTCATTTGTAGTTTTCCCGGGTGTGTCTGTAGACAGAATGTCCACATTTATTTTCAATTTGTTTAATTCAACTACAATTTTCGTCATTTTCAGTTTACACTTCTATACTCGCTGAAGTTGTGCGGGTAAAAGTTTTACTCTGGCAAGATGCTGAGAGTAATTTCTCTACAGTTTTAGCACACGGCCAAAAGAAAGTAAAACATTTACTCAAAGGGTTTTGGGACAGCCACAGAGGAAATTTACTCGCATAGTAACGTTTTGTAACGCCTCCTGGGGGGGGGGGGGTCGCAGACGCTTGGAGCCAGGAGGAAATAAAAAAAAGTAATTTGTGATGAGCCCCGAAATTTCTGTCGACGGCCCTGGCAGGAGACATATATATATAGCACACGGCGAGCTTCAACCACACGACCACCACAGTCAGCTACTGCAGACAGATATTATTCCGGAGGAGCCGGGAACGCTTACAGCCGTCGTTACAAGCTGGTAAGAATAAAGTAAAGGCTGTTTACGGTACAGTCAAGTGACGGTTACTTACGAATATTCTGAATCCCTGCTAAGGTTATACAGAATGAGTATAGAAGAATACCCCAACTTTTAAGGTCTATAATATCGAAACCAATCAACCTACAACCTTGATTGACCAATCGAATGAACCGCGGAACCGTGAAGTTTGTTTACCATACATTCATAAATGTTCAATGTGACCACCATAAGCGGCGCCAGCGATATTTACGCGATAATAGAACTCTTCCCACGCTCTTGTCAGCATGTCCGGTGTTACGGTTTGGATGGCGTTCTTAACTCTCGGTTTAAAGCGGTAAGGGGATAGCGAGCTCGCATTCGACACGTCAATGTGAAGAGGACGGTCTGATGTTTCCTTTATGTGCCGAGAGATGACACTGGGAGCGTCTGTCGTCGCACAACGAGCGTGTGTTGTGTGTTGTGTTAGTAAGCATCACGATGGCGACGGAACAACAGAAGGTGTTCTGTGTTATTCAGTTTGCTAAATGTGAATCGGTTACGACTGTTCAACGTGGATTCCGTCGCAAATACGGACATCGTCTTCCCGATAGGTGGAGTATCGTATGTTGGTTTCGTCAGTTCCGTGACACAGAGTGCCTTTGCAAAGGCAAATGTTTCTGAAAGGGGGGAGGGGGGCGTGTGTCCGAAGAGAATGTTTCAACGAGCGTTCGTTCGCAGTCCGAAAAAATCATTTCGACAAGCTAGCCGGGAAATGCAAATCCCTCAGTCGACGGCATGGACAGTGTTGCGAAAGCTATTTCTGTACCAACCATACAGTTTATAGCTTGTACTGGCTCTTACCGAAAGGGATAAAGAACTGAGACGTGATTTCTGCGCGTTCGTTTTTTCCCATAACGAGGTAGACGATGCCTTCGTGTCTAAGCTGGTTTTTAACGATAAAGCGACGTTCCATACAAATGGTAAGGTGAACCGGCACAACGTGCGGATATGGGGTCAGGAGCCTCCACATGAAACCACCGAACACGAGCGCGCTTCCCCCTCTTCCCCCCCCAACCGTCACAAGTGAACGTGTTTTGCGCTGTATCCAATTACACTGTTTCCGGCCCTTTATTTTTTCACGAGCCCACTGTTACTGGAATCCCTTATTTGGACATGCTTACAGAGTAGTTGTTTCCTCAGTTATAAGAGGCGGCGGGGACTTAATTTTACAGCAGGATGGTGCACCACCCCATTGGCACCTAGTTGTTCGCGGATACCTGAACGAGACGTTGCCGCAACGCTGGATTGGTCGAGGAGTAGCTGGTGACCAAGCTCTTCAACACTGCCCCCCAAGAAGCCCGGATCTTACCCCGTGCGACTTTTTTCTTTAGGGGTACAGGGTACATCAAGAATCAAGTGTTTTGTCCACCATTGCCGGCTAACATTGACGACCTCAAAACAAGAATTACGGACGCCATCAAAACCGTAACACCGGACATGCTGACAAGAGCGTGGAAGGAGTTTGATTATCGCGTAGATGTTGTTCGGGCTGCTCATGGTGGTAACATTAAACATTTATGAATGTATGGTAAACAAACTTCATGATTTCACGGTTCATTTTATTGGTCAATCAAGGTTGTAGTGTGTTTGGTTTTTATATAATATACCTTCAAATTGCGGTATTATTTTATACTCATACTGTACTTCCAGGATGTTCCTCCGCCTCGTGCAAACAAAGCTTAACCGCGTCTAAAAAATTACGCCAAAGGGACAAAGCACCGAATTTGTGCGCAGTCGGTGTAATAATATATTGCATTAGAATTATATCTTACTAGGTATTATCAAATCGCCTATTTTCTCCGTTTTTATTTTTATTAATTTTTAATGTGAAATATTATAATTTATGGCTAAAAAGTAAGTAAAGGTTCAATATATTAAGAAATAAGGTATTTTATTTTAACGCAAATATAAAACGCTTATGATAATTGACATATTTTGGAAACAAATAAGCACGTCATTCATGGGGTGATTTTTCAAAGGATTAATTAAAAAAGTGTGAAGATGCCGCGAAAAGACTATAAAGTAAACACTTTTGAAATCAACCGTTGTAAAATAGCACAGCTCATAAGTACCCATATGCTCCTGTATTCACCGAAATTGCAAACTCCCAGGTAATTTAGCCGCAAAAAAAAATATATAGTTGTAAAACTATGTAATGTTTAAATATATGGCTCCTCAAGTTAATGTTTCTTTTTATACACATTAAATTATTAATTGTAAAATTAGAACTACTTTTAAATTACACGTTAAAGCATTCTTAACAATTCCACGGTTTCACTTGGAATGTCGCATGAATAAAGTGAGAAGGTCCTTGGCAACGCTAACTTTACGAATAGCGGACAGATACAGAATGAGAGGAAACGTAGATCCAAAAGCAGACTTTTCAAGCGTGTTAAGCCTTTAATAACAATGCGTTTACACCCACCCTAGGGCTGAGAAAAACACTATCAAATGATCCGCTCTTAAAGGAAAGCCCGTAGTTATAGGTTGTTCAGTTCAAGGTTAATTGGACACTTTTAAAAGCCCTGTTTATGATATACGTTTTTGTTATTGTAAATCCTTCTGCTACCGTATGTGTAAAGTTACTTTTGACATAGAATTTCTTACTAACATGTAAATACTCACTCTATTGTGCGTATAACACGAAATCTAGTACTTCAGTTGCCATAAATAAAAAAAGCTCTTTTAAGTAAAAACATGACTGGACAAAATTTATGTACCGCAAGTTAAAAAAACATTTCGTTTTACAATACCAGTGAAATGTCTTATACCATTTCATAATTTATACCAACACAACAATATTGTTTCCTTCAATTATCTCAATAAAAATATATCGTTTTAAAAATAGGAGTCTTTTGATTTATAAATAAATTACATTTCACCAGTGCAAGATTTGTTTTATATACAGAACACATTTGCTTGACAATTTTTTCTGAAATACAGCAAAAAAAAAACTAAATATTTAAAAGCTCTTTTCTTAGAATAGTCGTGCTTAACTGAAGTAGGACAGTAGCAGCTGCTGTATTACTTTGGAAATTAGGCTTTCTCGCATGCATTTCCTTGTGCAAAACGATTAACTGCACTCCACTGTCAGTCGGACTATCCCAATGCACGTCCTCTAAAGCAAGCCCAGTAAGATGTTTCTATTTACAGTACGATAGGGATAATGTTTTAATTCCTTGAAATATGGGGCACGTGCGGTCGGGACTGACAGCACTCACTGACATGCAAGACAGCAGTTTAAACGGAAACATTCGAATGTTGTACGCACTTCTTCCACTACAAAACTCTGGAAAACGTCCGTTATTATATTCCAGCTTTTATATTTAGCTTTTCACAATGAAAACTCTACTTTAGGTGGTTTTGCAGATCGTTTTTAAAACAATGCAGTATATAAGTGCAAAAAGTTTCAAGTTTTCCTTTGTTGTACCATATATCAATGGCCAGACAAGAGGCAATTAAAAATATTTTGCATAAACGAATTCCCTAGAGAAACGTAATTAGAAATGATATGCCGCGTCCGAATCCGCCTGAAGTACGTAAATACACATGCGTGCCTGTCCCCGTAAGTGACATCATCAGTGCTGTCCGAATTGCAAGTATACAAGTAAACGAACATGTATACTTCTCGCGGTCTTGCGGCTTCCATGTGCCGCCATTTTGAGATTTATTTTGTTGATTACAATTGATTCTTAAGGTGATTATTTTATTTAAAGACTAATAGGGCAACATCACTAATTCGAAGGCATAGTATTTTGAAGCAAGTAAATAATAATGGAAAGATTCATCTTAAAAAAACTATAAACAATAAATTAATTCGTATTAGGACTCTATTTTCACAACTGACAGAAACTAATGTTAAACAAGCAATCAAAATTGCAAACTAACATACGATCAGCATGACAATAAATTTTATGTAAGTCAAATTGAAACAATATTGAATCCTTGATTTCACCCTACAAAATTTTGGCAATTAACAAGTTCTTCACCGAAATGCATGTTAAATAAAAGGAATTGGCTGGGTAATAACTGTGGTCGAAGCCAACAAGGTTGCCTGTCCGAATTCTTCAAGTATGGCCCCAAGGGTCTGCGAAGTATACAAGAGTGCAAGTACACTAGTAGATACCTGACTGAAATCGGGAACGGCGTTTGGCAACATTTGTTAGTAGAGATTTTAACATAGACATTGTAATGTTCAGTAATATTTGCAGGTACTTTGCAATGTAAAGTTTGCTGTTTGATGGCACGAGGAGAATGATAGTTATACATAATTATTTTGCAGTTTCTTCAGCTTTAGCGAAAAGTGTATTAAATGACTCAACAGCTCTAAGGTTATTTCAATTCTCGCTCAAAACACTAATTTGTTCTTCTGCACTATTGGAAGCAGTCTGCCTGTGTAACTTTTACGTCACTACGATTTGTAAATGTCACAATAAATGTCGGATCACTAAGTGCTCTGACCACTGTCCTTACGTTAAGAGGTGCCTGGCATGCTTTCGATTTTAAAACAATTTGCAGCTCTTCTGCTACTTTTTTACAGTTGTAAATTAAACTGTTAACACCGCAATATGGCGTTTGATCCAGGAAGTATCGCACATTTTCCTTAATTGCACTCCAAAGTATTGAAAAAAAGAACAGCATTTCGTTTGAAAATGCAGTTAAGAAATGAATGGCTTCGAATATTATTATAGCTCTAATCCTGACGCTTTTATCTGTTGGGGACTTGGATATTGACCAATTTGAGACAGACTCTGTTAAATAACAGTGAACTACATGACCGCTATTCTGTGCATTTTTTGACAACAACCTCATAGTTTTGAAGTTGTTCGTGCATTTTTGTGTTGCGATTCCAATACGATCTGTTATATTTATTTTTAAATCATAGCGAAAACCAAGTACCGTAGTCTTACACCAATTAGTTTTTTTTCTAATTGCTCTCCATTTTCTTGTTCGCGCTCTTCTTGTTAACATTTACTTCGTGAGGATATTAATTACCCTCGTTTCCTTGAATCAATAACACCCAAAATATTCTCTTACGTGGCTGTTATAAACAGACCCAATATAAGAGACAGTTGAGAGATGAGTGTCACATCTGTCATCTAACCACACGACCATCAGAAATGTAAAGGATAAATTTTTTCAAAGAAATATAATCTTACCTAAATTTAAATAAGGGAATTTTTTAAACAAGTGTTTTGATTCAACTTACGAACTGTCTCATATTTCAGAGAAACATCGGGATGTTTTCAACAAAAAAAAACTTAAGTGAATCGAATTACTAAACAAGTAAATATTTTTTAAACGACCCCATGCCCTTCTTTTGGATGCTAATGAGTTTTCTTCAGGAAAGTAATATTAATATTATTCAAGTTGTGAATTAGGTATACATTAATAATTGTGATGTTACTCCTGCACTACACGCTATGATTTAAGAGCCTTTTCCTGAAAGTAAATTCTTAAAAGTTTATATCAACAAGTATAAAAAATACGTCATGGGGAGAAACACCCATCCTCCAGTGAATAGTGGCTACCCCAGTTGAGAGGAGGAATGCAGCAATTCTGTTGCATTGCTGGTGTTAAACCTACTATAGAAACATACATGTAGACTCACATTTACATGCTTTTTTGATGACTTACCTGATTGTATCGTTACTATTAGATTTTAAAGCTAAATATTTTCTTTCAAAATTCTTAGCGGGCAGAATGGCGACGTGATAAAATTTAAAATGTTTCTAAGTGAGTGCTTCTATGTTTATAATATATGTGTTTGTGGGTGCGCACATAAATGCACTTAGTGATTAGCTACCAAATATATATTTGCAACTGCGTAAAATGTTTACCATATACTTTTTTATCCCAGCAAACACTGTGTTAAAAACGTTTTTTTCTCTGTCTCAGAGGAAAAGGGGGGTGAGTGGTCACCCCCTGCACCCCACCATTGAATCCACCACTACGCAAGATACGTGTTAAATTATAAAAAATGTATACGTTGTTACTAAGTAAATTTCGTTNGCACCCGACCATTGAATCCACCACTACGCAAGATACGTGTTAAATTATAAAAAATGTATACGTTGTTACTAAGTAAATTTCGTTCAAGCTTTGACGTATCCACCCACAATGTATGGCATGGGTATTTCCAAAATTTTAAATAACTTTTCATCATTTCGCGGGAACGAATCAAAGCTTTCCATCACGCATAGACAATGAATCTCACGTCCTATTGTATCAAGTGTATTAAAACAATAATTTTTTTTTCAAATATAATCTATATATTATTTCTGTGTGCTAGCGAACACTTCAGTTTGTTTCTAGGCCGGAGAAAACAAATTATATTTTAATTAATATTTTATTACTTTATTTTTAAATTAATAAAATATTACTTCTGCCTTACAATTAGGTACGTATAAGGTTAGTTTTGGTTTTTAATGAACAATGATGTAATCTGTGGGAAAATGATTCGTAAACAGTCTTACTTGTCAGGACATAATCGGCTGATATTACAGAAGCCGAACATATAGCCTACAGTGACAACGAAACAAGTGTTGTACCCACTTGAGTACAGCAGCACCTGAAACCGTGAAAATTAAGTGTATAAGAAAGGGTAAGAAAAAACTTTAAAACTTAGAATAAATAATTTTCCAAAAAATACTAGAAAATAAAATTTAGAAACTATCGAGGTTTTGAAAGCTGATGAGAACGAAGCTAAGTGAGTACGGAGCAGCGCCGGAATACGAGGGCGTGGGAAGCGGGAGATCCCCGAGAAAACCCGCCATCCAGCATCATTGTCTGCCACGGAAATCCGGAAGCGATCCCAGAAAATATGATTATTTATTCAGATAGATAACAATTTTCCCTCATAATAAAGTCCATAAAAAAACGTATTTGTTAAAAATTTATTTTGGTCACATATAATATTAAGTAGAATTTAATATTGAAATATTAGTATTTGTTTATATAAAGTGAAAAAAGATTTTAGACGAGGACTCGAATTTTTGGGACTTCCTATGTGTTATCCGTTTTAATAATTAACTCTTGTTTTTAAGTACATATAATTATTAATATTTTAATGCTTGTTTTGTTTCTCTTTCGTCTGCCATAGCAGCTAAGCTCCCCATATCCGCATCGAAAAAGAGAGAAGCGGTTTTAGGTTTGGTTTTAAATGTAAGGCTTGGAAAACAGCGCTCCTGGAATATCCACCTCACGGTTGGCGTTGACGGGAAATTTGTGGATCGTGCCAAATATTTAATTACGTGAACGTAATCATGGAATTAGTGTTTGTAAAAAGCAAACAAAAGATAATCGGTTTAGTTGTTACGCCTACGTGCACATGGCTCCATTTTGAATGCACTATTGTTACTTGGTCTTGGAGACGAACGCTTTTAATTTACACAAATGAAATAAATGCGGCAATTTCATTAGTAGTTCATCTTGGCCCGATATCGCAATCATGTGAAGAAGATGTGGTGTCAATGTCCATTTTAATTAATGGTGCTGCGATAGCACTTTTAGGGTATGAAAATAAGAACCAAAGTTCCAAATAAATTTAGGTGATAAGTTAAGATTCTTGCGGAAACAACTCTAGACATTTAACCAACTGAATTAAACCACATGAGAGTTACCTTAAGCCGTGGTAGCAGGATCACTATAATGACATATTCGTAAATTGCGTAAATGAAAAATACCTAAAATTTTCTTAAAAATCAAGGAAAAATTACACTAGCCCATTGGCATACGTACATTATTTGTTAGCAAATCAAAGAGGTAGACCAACTTCAGGTGGTTGACACAAATGATTNTTTTCTTAAAAATCAAGGAAAAATTACACAAGCCCATTGGCATACGTACATTATTTGTTAGCAAATCAAAGAGGTAGACCAACTTCAGGTGGTTGACACAAATTATTAAGTAACTGAACTGTTATTTTTTTTAAGTGCTCAAACACAAACACTTCCATGTACGACTTCCATACTCTATAGTATGGTTGGCATGTGTGAATTGCAATCGCCAGGTCAGTGACAGTGTTATACTTTTACGTGTAGCTATGGAAGGATGAAAGGAGGACTGTATGTAAAAAGAAACTAAGCTAGGAACACAAAACGTGTGTTTATTAACACACATGCTATACATGTCTGGCTATACAATTTATGGTTTCGTTTTGGTGTCTTTGCTAAGCTTGTGCAACTCTGACTTTGGAAGTATCTATATTTAGCGATTTTAATCCTTATAGTTCTTCGAGCGATGTGGCGCAGTGGTTAACTTTCGGACTCGCATTCGGAAGGACCTGAAGCTCAAGTCACGGTCCGGTTATATTTATTTCGGTTTTCCTTTGGTTTTTAATCTTTACCTTGACATTTTTGTATCTGTTACAATACTNCTATGTAAAAAGAAACTAAGCAAGGAACACAAAATGGTGTGTTTATTAACACACATGCTATACATGTCTGGCTATACAATTTATGGTTCCGTTTTGGTGTCTTTGCTAAGCTTGTAAAACTCTGACTTTGGAAGTATCTTAAATTTAGCGATTTTAATCCTAATAGTTCCTCGAGTGAGGTGGCGCAGTGGTTAACTTTCGTACTCGTATTCGGAAGGACCAGAGTTCGAGTCACGGTCCGGTCATATTTATTTAGGTTTTCCCTTGGTTTTTAATCTTTACCTTGACATTTTTGTATCTGTTACAATACTTTACTGGCGACTAACCTTCTGCATCAACTTACGAGACCCGAGTGACAATCGTTTCACGCGATGTCACAACGACGTCAAATGACGTATCTATATTCAAGTTACCGGCCTTAAAGATATTGACTTAGTTAGTAGACGTAATCAGAAGACACATGTGTTTAATATTTCTTTATAGGTAGATTAAGGGGTGTTGGGTAGAGCAGTTTCAAATGTCGTGAAGTACGTTTATGTTCTTTCGATTTCGGTAGTAAGGGCAGTTTACTTAAAGGCCACATGCATACTGTTTGGTATTTGTCATGTTATTTTAATTTATTCGCCACAGCACCGATAATCACATCTTATTGAATCTGTTTACAATTAGAAAGTTGTAAACAGAGAAAGCTGTTCATTCTCCTTAAATGCCTTAATAAATTCACATCAAAACCAGCGCTTGATGAGCGTTACGTTTCCTAGGTCTATATGCGGGCAGAGAGTAACGGAACAGCATCTCGCTGGAGTGCAAGATAACGCGTTAGTGCAAGAAACGGAACACACAGCCACCGCTGGTAGTAAACGGTTCCCTGCCGGAAATCGATATAAGAAAGTCAAGGGCATAACCAACCGGCTAGCTCGGCCTAGACAAGGTGGTAAGTGTAACGAGGGCATAAATCTCCCTCCATCCAGTACCTCGGCCTGCATTTATCACCAGAGAAAATGTGAACTATAACGAACGACGTAAAAAAGCAACTCGTGCATTGCCAGCCCGAGGGAGGTCTTAATATTTCTCTTGTACTTTCCCAGCATCAACTTCGTATAAATCTCAAATGGCAGCAAAATCACGTGCATGTCACGAACTTGCGACTTACAATTCATCTACGCTACGTTGCTGACTCGCGATACTTCGCTGAACTACTTCAAATATGAAATCGGCACGAAAATCACGCCCCTCCTTGCAAGATACGGTTGTAAATCTGATAATAACTTCAAACCTTGTTAATTGCGATAAGAGAAACAAAGCTCATTTCCGATGTATGCTGTTATGATGATTAATAAAATTATATTTCTTGTAATTTGTATAAAAATATTATTGCAATGATATTAAACACCTGCCAAAAGGTATTTCTCGTGTCTGATCTTGTCATCACGTCACCTATCTGATACTATCTGGCAAGCCATCTTCGTTTTCTTCGCCCACGAAGCGTGTTTGTGTTAGGAGTTTTTTTTTTCATGTTACTGGTGGCGAGAGTGACAAATCTATGACATTAATAAACTCCAATTTGTTTATCATAACTAGCGTGCCAACTGTCAGCTACCGTACGGGATATACAGAATCCTGGGATTGAAAAAAATCTGTCCCTTATGATGGACAAATAACGGAACGTCGTATATCCCCTATTTAAACTTCTTTGAAAATAAACTGAATATTAAAAAAAACAATGTCAGTTATTTGTCACTTACACTTTGACAAGTTCGTTTACTCTTATACTCTTACCCAATAGCACAGATAGTTGCAATAGTCTCCGTCTGGTGGCATTCAATTGCGTTCATGGAAATATAGTTTGCAGAGATATGTACAGTATATTTTCTTATAGTGTGGGTTGGCGTCATCTGTTTTGAGCCGATTTTGTTAGGAATTTACACCACTCTGAATTAACACTATAGTTGCAACTAGTATTTTGTTGTATAGGCTATGAGCAAACAAGTGTTGACTCATGCAGAAATGAAAATGTATTTTCCATATTCAAGATAGTATTTAAAACTTTTCTCTTTTACAACAATTTCTTAGGTCATTTCATTGGAGTCACATGTCGTGTGTCGAGTTGCCGGAGATGACCCTTATGGCATATCTGAAAAAGTTGGTAATACTAATCACACCACGACTATACCAAACGCGCTTAATAAAGCTTTTACCCGCAGAATGGAATATTGTCTCACAATCACCTAAACATTCCCATGTCTAAAGAACATCCGATTAACTCTTGGTCCTAGGAAAAAAGAGCTTTATAAACTTTCGGAACATCTATAAAATTGTAACCTCTTCAGATCAATTTTGCTTGGAATGTACCCCNACGAGATGTTTGGACCTCACTGAGGAGAAAATCTTGTGCATATTCCCTGCAACTTTTATTTATTTATTTCAGCGTGTCCTGCAAGACACATTGCATGAAACTAATAAATAAATATATGCAAGTTTATTCCCTATTGATGCAGGGTTTACAACGTAGGCGAGAGGAAGCTGTCCTACCTGAGTGGCAGATCTGTCGTCTCAACCAGCCTAGTGAATTTAGCGATGAAAAAATTTATACTGGATAGGTACTGGAGTCCCCCGAGAAAACACCACGTCGCGGATGTGTCCACCATGCTACTAACATGGGAATCACCGTCCGAAACTCCCCCCACTTCCCCCCTCTCCCAGGAATCTAACCGGTAAAAGGCCATTCGACCAAAGACAAATATAATAAATTAATATTTGAGATTTATTATTCTTTAATGAGCGTTGTTTGTGCCTTTTTTACCCCTTAGACAAACCGAGCCGGCATGTCACGTGGTATCATGTTTGACTAGAATTCGGGAGGTCATGTTTTCTATCCCAGCCAGTTGCACTTCCACAAGGGTGTGTTTTCCACAAGTGCTTTACTATATACTCTCCAGAAAAGTGCCGGTGCAGCAACTTAATATGGGCCTCCTCCATTCATCATATTTTTAAAAAAACTTTGAAAAATATTTATCATTTTTATTTGAAAAATATTTTGTGATACTGCTTGTCTTATAAGGAAAACCATGATTTTACTACAGACGGTTAGAATTACGATGTTTCATCGTATAGGCATGCATGGTTAAATATGGTTGTTATCATTTCTTTTCTAAACGTATAGATGATTTGGCTCTCAGAGTATAATCATATGACTTGCTAGCAGTACCTGAATATCAATGGCGTATACATTATATATATTATATACATAAACATTGAAGAGCCAAAAAACCTGGTATAGGCGTGCGTATGCAAATAACAGAGGTATGGAACCAATCAGAGTAACGCGATGCGGTCGGCAGCTAGATCGGTTACTGCTGCTACAATGGCAGGTTATCAAGATTTAAGTAGTGAGTTTTAACGTGGTGTTATAGTCGGCGCACGAGACATGGGACATAGCATCTCCGAGGTAGCGATAACATTTGGATGTTCGCGTACGACCATTTCACTAGTGTACCGTGAATATCGGGAATCCGGTAAAACATCACACCTTCGACATCGGTGCGGCCGGAGAAAGATCGTGAAAGAACGGGACAAACGACGACTGACGAGAATCGTTAAACGTGAAAGACGTGCAACCCTTTCCCAAATTGGCGCAGATTGGATTTGTGGACTGCCCTGCTGGATTCATGGTGTGAATTGCCTCCTGCATACCTTCAGACATTAGTCGAGTCCATGCCACGTCGTCTTGCGAAACTTCTGCGTGCTCGGGAAAAAGGGTCGTAGAGGGGGGAGGGGGGCTAGACGATATTAGACAGGTGTACCAGTTTTTTGGCTCTTCAAAAATATAATTTACGATTCAATTTAACAAAACATAAGGTACTTTCACGTTAAAAAAAATATTTAACGCTTGTGATAAACGGAATATTTATGAAACAACCAAACACGCCATTCATGGGGTGATTTTTGAAAAAGTGTGAAGAAAAAGTGAATAGGCAATATCCAACTCCATTAAGGGAAACATAAAATTATGGGTTCTCCTTAGTAAAACTGTTTTAACGCATCAAGGTCACGTTCTGCCGCAAGGAAGCACATTCCCACGGTAATGGAAAATAGCCTTAAACAAACTTCGCGTGTGTTGTGTTTCCTCAGAATTTTCAGCAGCGACTATAGGGTTTTATTACAGCTATCTGTTTATAAAAGATAGAGCTATGGTTTAAGAAACGGTTTGACAGAAGAAAAAATATTGTAAATAGAGGGCTGCTAACAATGACTTTTTCTAGCTTTGGCACTTATCAAGGCCATATTTATATTTCAATTAAGAAATTTTGATAGCTGACAACTAAATTTTGCTTTCCATTTCTGTTCTGAAAATTAAATTTATTTTGAGATATTCCAAAGTTTTTTTTTAAAATAATATGCGTAACTGCTTGCAATGAGACCAATTAGAAAACTGAAGAGGCGCCTTAAGGATACGCTTGCAAAAGTNTAAAATAATATGCGTAACTGCTTGCAATGAGACCAATTAGAAAACTGAAGAGGCGCCTTAAGGATACGCTTGCAAAAGTGAAAGCACGTGATAAAATTGATATCTCCACGTGCATCATACGTTCTCTTATGCAGTTTGACCGTCACTCTTAGTTCTCACATGGTGGTGAAATAAACACGGATATAGTCCATTCGTGAGTACTTCCAACTTTTCTGAAGCCCTGCTAAAGTTCTACTTCCAGGATATTCCTCCGCCTCATGAACACAAATCTTAACCAAGTCTAGAAAATTACACCATAGGGACAAATGCACAGCATTCGTGCGCACTAATATTACTAATGTTTCGCATAATAACTATTTCGTAGTAGGCATTACCAACAGTGTTCTTTTCTCACTTTTTGTTCGTGTTAATTATACATTAAATATTTTAGTCCTATGTAAAATATAAGGAAAAGTTAAATTTTACTAAAAATGATGTACTTTTACGTCATCAGAAGTATGAAACACTTGTGACATGTTATAGAAGATAACCAAACACGTCATGGTGGTGTGATTATTCAAAGATTATATTCTAAAAGTGTGGAGTAACCGCGAATAGACAATGCTATAGTGTAAAAGCAGTGGGATCACGTTTACAGTTGGGCGACCATTGATGTGTGGTCACGCGGCATCGTGTCTGAGTTTCACCGGGAAGGATTGGATTCGGTGTCGCCTAGTTGCGGTGGGCGTGTGGTTTTTAACCGTTCATTTACATACAGTTTCAAAGAAATACCGGTACTTTCTGTTAATAATAACACTCTTTCTCTCTCTCTCTCCTGATATCATCAAGAATATCACCAGAATATTCAGGTAAAAAAATATTTTTCTTGCATTTTCTTCAAAAGAAAATACAATATAATACCCTTAAGGCCCAGATTCACTTAATATATTCGTTATATCATATTTATTTATTGCTGATTTTTGTTTTAAATATGTAAAATTTGGAAATTCAACCTTTTTTGTGCCGTTTTCTTTAAAAAAAAACTGTTGCAACGGTGAACTATAAAAGTATAATTATGTACTATTTAACATTATAATAAATAGTACATCAGTTTTATGTTAACGGGGACAGCAGCAGTGAACGACTAAAGAATAAACACTGACACAACCGCAGACCAATTAAGGAAAAAATGTAAGGAAAACAGGAAAAAATTATATTAAGTTTAATAATTACTGAAAGAGGGTATCGAGAAACATTAAAGCTGATCAATTGTTAAGTCATGGATATAACTACGTGTGGATTTATGTTGTAACTATCAAATAATTTGAATTTATATAACTTAAAATTATCGTCATCAGAAATAATTTCTTAGACCTTTATCATTACTGAAATTATCCCATCGCACGCTCGTACGAACGTTTAAAACAATTATTACGATTAAACTGCATGGATCACTTTTGACTGGGCGGGGAGACTTTTCGATGTAGATTGTTTTACTTTTATTCAAGTTTCCTTACATTTAACACATGTTGTTTAAATTTTTCACTGTTTGTATTGGCATCACTGAATATCTGAAATATCTAATTGAAATTGGAGAACATTTAAATACTATTTTAAAGTACATCCACTGTCACAAAGTCATCCACCCTATCTCAAAGTGACCTTCGCTTATGGTACTTCTTACCCACGCAGACATATACAACCCAACCAAGGAGGGTATGGTATGGTCTGTCTCACGAACGAGTAAGATTTTTTTTTTTTTTAACAATTCTGAAGGTAGTCTTGCGTGCTGTTATTTTCGTGTCAAAATATTTTCTGTTTACATAATACTGTACAGATTGAGAGGCATTTGAGTGTGTTTATAAAAAAACATCACAATTCTGCCGGGGTGGGGGGAGCGAGGTGTTTCTGTTGCCATGGAAACAGCTCTAAACAGGATAACCTTCAGAACTGTGGAAAAAGTTCACTCGTTCGCGAGAAAACCTATAGGTGAGGTGTCACCACTTACATCGTAGATCAGTTCCGCCGACCCCTCGTACGCCACCGAATGGCCTTGGTGTCGTGAGACCGGGAGCATAGACTCCCATTACTCACAGGGTGTTTGTAAAACAAGAATGCACTCCGACACATACTCAAATCATTGGGTCGGCGGTGGGGCGCCGTGTAGCTGTGTTTTGTTGGGCACCGGGCCCGTATTAAGGTTGTTTATTGGTGTTGCCTATTTTAAAGTAAAGTTGTAAAATTGCTTCNTTTGTTGGGCACCGGGCCCGTATTAAGGTTGTTTATTGGTGTTGCCTATTTTAAAGTAAAGTTGTAAAATTGCTTCTTTGTGTTTGGCAGGGGAGTGAAGCTCCCATCCAGCCTCCCGGCTGGAGTGAATGTCAGTGTCGTGATGCCTGTCTAACATGTTGGCCTGTTGTGTACAGGTATGGTAATTAATTTCGCACATCATGTGAGGGTGAGTCCCTGGTCTCCCGCGGCAGCCCTCGGGGTACATTTCATCGTGTGGTCGTGTAGTGATATAGATAAATCATTGTTAGTATGCTAGAGGGGCCCTTGGTACCAGAATCTATTCAGATTCTAGTCAAAGAAAAGGTCTCCCTGTCTGTTCTTCTGTTCTATTTTCTACTTCCTGACCTGAAACCGATTATCAAGTCGGTGTGTCATTATGAGTAGTTAGTATTGATAATAGTATATATGTGTAAAGTTTTTTAATTGTTATTATTTTGTTGTATTTTTAATTTTTCCCCATTTTTTTTAGTTATTATTTAAATAGTATTTGACTATTATCAATTTAGTATAGTTTAATTTAGTTTAGTTCATTTAGTATAATTTGTTTACCCCCGACCACTAACCTCGACTGGCATGTGTGTCTTCCGAACTGGAAAACGAGTGGTAGTTGGGGCTATTTTCCACATAANCGACCACTAACCTCGACTGGCATGTGTGTCTTCCGAACTGGAAAACGAGTGGTAGTTGGGGCTATTTTCCACATAACCAGCCTGGGCAGGGCGCCCTATGTGACCGGTGCAGTGTATCTGTTGGCCGTTTGGAGTACTGTAAAGAGTAACTAAATAGGTGTTGTCCCAAGCCCTGTGTGCGGGCGACTTAAGTGTTTCGGCTAGAGACAATTTTTTTTTTGCTAACCTACCCTATTACTAAGTATTAAGTGTACGTTCGAGGTAGGGACGGGTGCTAAATACATCTCAGGACTAGGCCCCATACGCCTACAAGGTAAAGAAATCATGCAAGAGGGCGTGCATCGCAGCAGAGAGTGATTAAGGCATCCATGGCCGCAATTTGGAGCCATGACTGCCTCCCTGAGTTATAGCTGAGGCTACAGCTAAGAAGGGGGAGTGGGAAAACCGGTATAGGCACTGTAAAAAACTCCTCCCGACAGGAAAGAAGTTCAAAACTTATTCATACATTATTGAAAATGCTACCGGAGACAGCTGGTGTGGATTCCATGCTCTTGAATGTGAAGTTGAAAATCTTGAAGAGAGGGGGCGGGGCTTGTAGGTGCAAGCGCCCTTGGTGTTGAACTGCTGTCAATATTTCTGTGCAGGCAAACCATCACAATACTATTGAGAGCAGCAATTNTTTGTTGGGCACCGGGCCCGTATTAAGGTTGTTTATTGGTGTTGCCTATTTTAAAGTAAAGTTGTAAAATTGCTTTTTTGTGTTTGGCAGGGGAGTGAAGCTCCCATCCAGCCTCCCGGCTGGAGTAAAAATGTCAGTGTCGTGATGCCTGTCTAACATGTTGGCCTGTTGTGTACAGGTATGGTAATTAATTTCGCACATCATGTGAGGTGAGTCCCTAGTCTCCCGCGGCAGCCCTCGGGGTACATTTCATCGTGTGGTCGTGTAGTGATATAGATAAATCATTGTTAGTATGCTAGAGGGGCCCTTGGTACCAGAATCTATTCAGATTCTAGTCAAAGCAAAGGTTTCCCTGTCTGTTCTTCTGTTCTATTTTCTACTTCCTGACCTGAAACCGATTATCAAGTCGGTGTGTCATTATTAGTAGTTAGTATTGATAATAGTATATATGTGTAAAGTTTTTTAATTGTTATTATTTTGTTGTATTTTTAATTTTTCCCCATTTTTTTAGTTATTATTTAAATAGTATTTGACTATTATCAATTTAGTATAGTTTAATTTAGTTTAGTTCATTTAGTATAATTTGTTTACCCGCGACCACTAACCTCGACTGGCATGTGTGTCTTCCGAACTGGAAAACGAGTGGTAGTTGGGGCTATTTTCCACATAACCAGCCTGGGCAGGGCGCCCTATGTGACCGGTGCAGTGTATCTGTTGGCCGTTTGGAGTACTGTAGAGAGTAACTAAATAGGTGTTGTCCCAAGCCCTGTGTGCGGGCGACTTAAGTGTTTCGGCTAGAGACAATTTTTTTTTGCTAACCTACCCTATTACTAAGTATTAAGTGTACGTTCGAGGTAGGGACGGGTGCTAAATACATCTCAGGACTAGGCCCCATACGCCTACAAGGTAAAGAAATCATGCAAGAGGGCGTGCATCGCAGCAGAGAGTGATTAAGGCAGCCATGGCAGCAATTGGAGTGGGAAAACCGGTATAGGCACTGTAAAAAACTCCTCCCGACAGGAAAGAAGTTCAAAACTTATTCATACATTATTGAAAATGCTACAGGAGACAGCTGGTGTGGATTCCATGCTCTTGAATGTGAAGTTGAAAATCTTGAAGAGAGGGAGCGGGGCTTGTAGGTGCAAGCGCCCTTGGTGTTGAACTGCTGTCAATATTTCTGTGCAGGCAAACCATCACAATACTATTGAGAGCAACNTCAGCCATGGCACCTACTCCATCTTCACTCTTCCGCGCTGGCATCAGGGTCTCCACGCCGTGGGTGAAGGCGGGGAGAGTAGTAAGGGGAGAAACCCCCTCCCCTACTTCCAGAATAGTCGCAAATCCGCTGGCCCAGGAGGCTGACGTCAGGGATGCTTCCAAGGTCCGATGCATTCAATTTCATTCCTCACGCATCCGCNAATCCAGCAGGGAAGCGCTACACTTCACCCGTGGCACATCGAGATCCTCCTCCTCGCCTTGATCGTTGGGCTGCCTCCCGCACGATGCGCTTCGCCATCTCGTACTGAGCCACCCAGGTTCCCGACGTCCACGACGATGCCGCTTTCGCACCGGCCAGTTGGTCTACGGGTTGGTATTGGAATATTTCCAGCCACCTCAGAGTCTGGGTTATCTCCTATCCGCCACTTGTTGACGCGACAGGTTGCGGAGTAGTCGCCGCACCCGAGCTGCCATAGTACTGCTGTACTCGCAGAAGCCCCGCGCCTTCGCTGGTCCAAGGGGATGGGAAGATTCCGGTGAGAGAGCAGCGACGAGCAAAATGTTCACCCCGCGATAGTTCGGCTCGTGGCTGGAGTTATGTATTTTTATTAAAAGTGTTGAATTCCGTCCCGGACAGATCATAGAATTCCGAGACGAAAAGGTGTACGTAATGTGTTCAGAATTTACGTTTTACTGCTGTTTGGGGCGTTTTACTGTGGTTGTTATTTTTATATGATTATTATAGTTTATTTCATTTTTGAGTATTAGTTAGTGTTATCCTAAAATATTTGTTTGTTTACTGAGGTAAAGTGGCGAGTGCTGTGAGAAGCAGCATCTGCTTCTCCTTTGGTGTTGCCATGGCTTTTGCCTGTGTTAATATGGGCCTAAAGTGGTTCATTAGGGTTACGAAGTTTGTTTCTCGCATAAAGCGGCCAGTTCATGCATTTCTGCTAACATGACCGTGTTTTCTGTTGTGTTGTCCCTTCTCCTGTACTGTTGTGACTTTTCCCTTTGCTGTTGTGTGGGTGCAAGTTCCCTGTCCAATATGCCTTTTCTGTGATTGAAGGGGAGGGAATTCAGCCTTTGACTGAATGTTTATCGCGTGCTTTCCTGGATTTCCTGCAAAGTGTATCGTATTTTTCTGGTGGGTTTAGGTCCCATCCTTTGTTTGCGTATCCTCAATGTGCTTCTGGATTACTTCGCACTGTTTCCATACAGCCGAGTGTCGTGTTTCCTTGCGGTGTGTACAACTCCACTTTGCTTTGTCCTGTTCTTTAATGGTCCAGCCAGCCTTTTGTGTGTGGTCCCGTACACAGAGCGCAGATTGGCCGAAGTGTACAGCATTTCTGGGTGTGGCCCAGCGCACAACNTTTGTGTGTGGTCCCGTACACAGAGCGCAGATTGGCCGAAGTGTACAGCATTTCTGGGTGTGGCCCAGCGCACAACAACGCATGTACTGTGCACCTCGTCTTAAACGCGGGGTTTGAACAGTTCTATGCGAACTGACGTACTGACGTGTAGAATATATTTGTCAGGTAGTTTTCGGAATTTCCAGACGTGGATTTGAATAAAGTCGTATTCTTTGAACTATTTCGTTAAGTGGTATGTTTCTGCGTTGCGTGTTAGTCCTTTGATGACTATTTTAATTGGCCTTTCGTTTTTCTGAGCGTGTGTGTAATATATTATATCATGATTTTGTAGGAACCTGCAGAAAATAGAGTGCTTCGGCTTTCTTAAAAGCACCTTCAGGTGTTGTCTGTTGGTGACTGTGATTTTCACAAAGAATGATTCGCAAAATTTAAGACCCAGGTATTTAAGTTCCGAGGTGTCAGGGATGTACATCGGGGGAGTGAGTGTTTTAAGACATGTGTTTTAATTGTGTTACAGCCGTATTGGAGCTGTCCTGACTGTGATTTGTAGAACTTTCTTCTCTCAATTGTGAGAATGCGTTGTCTGCTGGAACAGCTGCACGAGGTTGCGTCTGATTTCCTTGCTGGCGCTGTGTGTCTCCTGCTTGTTAAGTGCCAATCTGTGTAGCGCTGTGTAGAGCTCGAAGTAGCTGAGGAAGCAGGGACAGCAGTCGCCTTTCGTCTGTGCTCCTTACCACCAACTTCCTGTCGCCCTGTCGACTCCATCGTGTCCTTGCGTGCCTACCAACCCGAAGACCTCGGTAGCTGACCGAGCTACCTGAACGGCAGAAAGGCTAGGCCAGAAGGGGAGAGCTAGACTTCCCCAATCGCTGACTGGCTGCGTCTGATCAAAGTAGTTCAGTTATTTCCTATTATATATATATGACCTGTGATGGGCACCAACATGGTACGTACGTTTACTTTTATCGGGCCTCTCCCGATTTCCCTGCAATTTTCGTTGCACTGCTGCTCCACTGCCGTCCCACATCGACGTATCACCTCAAACAGTCCTGGCTGATCAGAACAAATTGGCGTGTCACTCAGAGCATAGACGAAATATGAGGTAGTCCATTCACAGCTACTTCCATATTTTCTGAAGACCTGCCAAAGTTCTACTTCCAGGATATCCCACCGCCTCATGCAAATAAAGCTTAAACGTCTAGAAAATTACACCAAAGTGACCACGAGACGCATTCGAGCGCACTAAGTGTATTAATATTTTGCATAAAAACTATTTCTTACCACGCATTACCAACACATATTTTCTAACCGTTTTTATTTATTGTAATTATAAATGAACTATCGCAGGTAAAATATAAATAAAATTTGAATAACAAAAAATACGGTAAATAATTTCAACACGAGTATAAAACGCTTGTGATACATGGCATATGTAGGAAACAACCAAACACAGCATAAAATGGGGTGGTATTTGAAAAAGTGTGAAGAAACCGCGGATGGACTATATGCCTATTTTTGTGTTCAGCGCACGCCTCCAACATTGGCTAGCCCATTACCAGCTCATGGTACTGAGCATTACCAGTACAAGTGTCAATGTCACATGGACAACAGTGAAAAACTTTTTCTTAACATTTTAATTTTCAACAGCCCCACATTTGTACATAAATAAAGTTATTTGATTAACTTAAATGTACTCTAGCTGCTTTAAAATTTGATGGGTTAAGGTTTAAAAAACATTTGAAAGTAATTTCTTACATAAACGGTGTCATAAACTCGCATCCTATCAACTTTGGTTTTGATAGTGCTATTGGTAATTAAGAAAATATACAAAAATTCTGGAATAATGAGAATTATTACTACGCAGCTCGAAAGTGCACTCTACACAATTTTCCCTCTACGACTGTGGTAGGGTAGCCGGCTGAAATAAGGAACAATGTGTATATTTTATCATCGAGAATCTTCACGCCACGCGAATGTTTCTTGTACATGGGTTTTACGGGACAATGCAACGCATAGGAAAGCAAAAAGCCATGTTACGTGTTAATAGTGCGTTATGAATCATCTGTGGGCCAAATACTTATCCGTGCTGTGTGCATGCCTGGATATGTCGCCTTCTTTGTCTCCTCGCCTAATTAAGCCTTACGCCTTGGATATGCGGTCCACCAAATCCCGCATGACAATATGTTAGGTACAGATTTCTAACTGTGGCGCGGTGATAACGTCTGTATTAATTAAATTAGATATCTTAATTATGTCTTCTTATACAAAACTGTCCTTTTTAAAAATAAACTACGATTTTATACAAATAACTAACAAACGAAATATTGTTATGTACGTGATCTCTCACAAATGAAAAACTTCACAAATCGGCTTTGCATTTACATTAATCACAGTCAGACTACTTATCAAACTATTACTACTATATACAGTTTTTATAAGATTTTAAGCACTTTTATCAAATGATAAGCACCTTTAATTATGTTTTGCGATACTAATATCAAGAATAATAAGAAGAGTTCAACGCTTCAATTGATTGCTTAATTCACAATTTTATATACTATTTATTACCTGGAACATAACTTTTTTATCCAAACAAGTTATAAGTTTACACAGTAATCCAGTATAAAACTTTGCATTTAATTGAGAAACACAAATATCCTGTCATCATACTCCCTCTGTTAAGAAGTATTCCTTATCTTCACTCAGATATGTAAATAAAATAATGTTCCGCAAATTTTTCTGAGTTAAACCACTGTGTCGAAAAACCTAAAGAGAAATTTTATCCTGCTGTGTCACTAAAATGACAGAAAATGTTATACCTTATCTGGTTCGTTAGAGTTCTTAGAGCTCAAATAAATTTTCTGTCAGACTGGCGACACATACAACAGAGCGTTCTGGTGATTTCATTGTAAATTGTCAGTTATATTTTATTATCGTAGACGATTTATACATTAGTTGTCGAGATTCCGACAAGACAGATAGGGAGATACTGTTTCACGAAANTAATTATAAATGAACTATCGCAGGTAAAATATAAATAAAATTTGAATAACAAAAAATACGGTAAATAATTTCAACCCGAGTATAAAACGCTTGTGATACATGGCATATGTAGGAAACAACCAAACACAGCATAAAATGGGGTGGTATTTGAAAAAGTGTGAAGAAACCGCGGATGGACTATATGCCTATTTTTGTGTTCAGCGCACGCCTCNATGGGGTGGTATTTGAAAAAGTGTGAAGAAACCGCGGATGGACTATATGCCTATTTTTGTGTTCAGCGCACGCCTCCAACATTGGCTAGCCCATTACCAGCTCATGGTACTGAGCATTACCAGTACAAGTGTCAATGTCACATGGACAACAGTGAAAAACTTTTTCTTAACATTTTAATTTTCAACAGCCCCACATTTGTACATAAATAAAGTTATTTGATTAACTTAAATGTACTCTAGCTGCTTTAAAATTTGATGGGTTAAGGTTTAAAAAACATTTGAAAGTAATTTCTTACATAAACGGTGTCATAAACTCGCATCCTATCAACTTTGGTTTTGATAGTGCTATTGGTAATTAAGAAAATATACAAAAATANACGGTGTCATAAACTCGCATCCTATCAACTTTGGTTTTGATAGTGCTATTGGTAATTAAGAAAATATACAAAAATACTGGAATAATGAGAATTATTACTACGCAGCTCGAAAGTGCACTCTACACAATTTTCCCTCTACGACTGTGGTAGGGTAGCCGGCTGAAATAAGGAACAATGTGTATATTTTATCCTCGAGAATCTTCACGTCACGCGAATGTTTCTTGTACATGGGTTTTACGGGACAATGCAACGCATAGGAAAGCAAAAAGCCATGTTACGTGTTAATAGTGCGTTATGAATCATCTGTGGGCCAAATACTTATCCGTGCTGTGTGCATGCCTGGATATGTCGCCTTCTTTGTCTCCTCGCCTAATTAAGCCTTACGCCTTGGATATGCGGTCCACCAAATCCCGCATGACAATATGTTAGGTACAGATTTCTAACTGTGGCGCGGTGATAACGCCTGTATTAATTAAATTAGATATCTTAATTATGTCTTCTTATACAAAACTGTCCTTTTTAAAAATAAACTACGATTTTATACAAATAACTAACAAACGAAATATTGTTATGTACGTGATCTCTCACAAATGAAAAACTTCACAAATCGGCTTTGCATTTACATTAATCACAGTCAGACTACTTATCAAACTATTACTACTATATACAGTTTTTATAAGATTTTAAGCACTTTTATCAAATTATAAGCACCTTTAATAATGTTTTGCGATACTGATATCAAGAATAATAAGAAGAGTTCAACGCTTCAATTGATTGCTTAATTCACAATTTTATATACTATTTATTACCTGGAACATAACTTTTTTATCCAAACAAGTTATAAGTTTACACAGTAATCCAGTATAAAACTTTGCATTTAATTGAGAAACACAAATATCCTGTCATCTTACTCCCTCTGTTAAGAAGTATTCCTTATCTTCACTCAGATATGTAAATAAAATAATGTTCCGCAAATTTTTCTGAGTTACACCACTGTGTCGAAAAACCAAAAAAGAGAAATTTTATCCTGCTGTGTAACTAAAATGACAGAAAATGTTATACCTTATCTGGTTCGTTAGAGTTCTTAGAGCTCAAATAAATTTTCTGTCAGACTGGCGACACATACAACAGAGCGTTCTGGTGATTTCATTGTAAATTGTCAGTTATAATTTATTATCGTAGACGATTTATACATTAGTTGTCGAGATTCCGACAAGACAGATAGGGAGATACTGTTTCACGAAANTTTATTATCGTAGACGATTTATACATTAGTTGTCGAGATTCCGACAAGACAGATAGGGAGATACTGTTTCACGAAAAATCTGATGTATTTGATATTGCTGTTTCATGCCTGACTCTGATTCGAGAGGTCGTCGATTAGTCTCCTTTCGACTGCACAAAGGTCGAATTTCCCATATATTCTGTCCACACACATTTTGGCCAAACGCTGGAGCAGTGACTTTACATTTATCTCCCGAGTCATCTCTCGTCGGTTCTTCATTATCCCCTCGCTGAACAGGAAGAGGCAAATATTGAGATTAACTATCTTTAGAAATGAAACGCCAACTGGAGCCGAGAAATCTTTCATAGATCCAGTGGGGATAAAAGATGAAACGAGAACAACCATTTTAATCCTGCAGTAATTCTGAAGTAGGCGTGAAGAAACAGCCACGTTCATGGGGTTGGAGGACGTCGCAGATGTCTAGAAACTGAAGTTGGTGTCATTAAGTGATTCGCCACGTTTGTTTGTACGTCTTTTAGAAGCCGCTACTGTGGCGGCAAGAAGCTATTTTCCTGCTCAGTGGGCCCTTAATGACTCGGTTAACCACCGCTCCAGGGTTTACCTGAGGTTGTCCGTTGACCCGAATTATAAGCACCGCTATGAAAGGTACGTACTCTGAAGAAACGGAAAATTACATCAAAATTAAACATCACAGTTTTGATTTATTTCTGTACCGTGGTTTAAATATAAAAGCACTGCTCACAAAAAAAACGTAATTTTATATTTGTACGAAATACTGCTCAACTTGTAAACATTACTTNATATAAAAGCACTGCTCACAAAAAAAACGTAATTTTATATTTGTACGAAATACTGCTCAACTTGTAAACATTACTTACAAGCACTATTTCCTCGCATACAAACACTTTTATGTCATAGTTTTTCTGTGTGGTACGTCAAAATCAGAATTTTGTTGTTTGTGGGACGTAGAGTCAAAATAAATGTAAACATTTACAGAAAATATAACAGTGGTGACTGAAAGGTAAAGTTTTAATTCATGTTAAGGTATGCCTAGCAAAATTTATTTTACAAAAATATTACAGACTATAACAAATCGAAAATGTGCTAAACTCTCTTATGTTGAGCAATTTTTTAAAAATTGCGTGGTATCTTATTTCAATGTGAAATATCTCATTTCTAAATTTGTACCTTCCAAAAACTCTAGAATTGTGATTTTGGCATGCTATTATGCAAATGTATGTGGTACAAATATTTTTTATGTGAGGAAATGGTACGTTAAGTAATGTCTGGACGTTTANATATAAAAGCACTGCTCACAAAAAAAACGTAATTTTATATTTGTACGAAATACTGCTCAACTTGTAAACATTACTGACAAGCACTATTTCCTCGCATAAAAACACTTTTATGTCATAGTTTTTCTGTGCGGTACGTCAAAATCAGAATTTTGTTGTTTGTGGGACGTACAGTCAAAATAAATGTAAACATTTACAGAAAATATAACAGTGGTGACTGAAAGGTAAAGTTTTAATTCATGTTAAGGTATGCCTAGCAAAATTTATTTTACAAAAATATTACAGACTATAACAAATCGAAAATGTGCTAAACTATCTTATGTTGAGCAATTTTTTAAAAATTGCGTGGTATCTTATTTCAATGTGAAATATCTCATTTCTAAATTTGTACCTCCCAAAAACTCTAGAATTGTGATTTTGGCACGCTATTATGCAAATGTATGTGGTACAAATATTTTTTATGTGAGGAAATGGTACGTTAAGTAATGTCTGGACGTTTANGCTATTATGCAAATGTATGTGGTACAAATATTTTTTATGTGAGGAAATGGTACGTTAAGTAATGTCTGGACGTTTAACAGTATTTCATACAAATATTAAAATAATGAATTCTATGGTAACCAGCGCCCTTAAGAAATAAAATGACTTTTTGTAGTACATATTTATGGAAATAACTAGTTACGGTTGAATTCACCATTCGCTGAGTTTATGAATGCGACGTATTACCGATTTTATTATATTCAGGCGTAGCTCTTCTTGTTAATAACATGTGGTTTATAAGTTTATGCACTAACACTTACAAAAATTCATAAAAGTGTTCCGCCTCAACAACAAGGTGAAAATATTACGTGACTAAAAAAAAATTCTCCCCATTCGAATACCTAATTTATGATATGCAATTTTAGAAGGAAAGTTTTATGGTTGAGAATGAATGCCATTTCGCAGTGGAACTTAACTACTTGTTTTGCAACGACCTCGAGTTCTTGAAATCCGTTAGGTTTTTGCATGTCACCTGCTGATTATTATTATAACCGTTCGGCTCATAGAAAAAAATTGTTGGCCTTACCTTTCTCTCACTCGGCGACCCTGAGCAAGTGTCTGCGGGAGGTAAACGTTCAAGCTATGAAATAATTAAAATGAATTTTCCTTTAAACATAAGATATTTCCTACTTCTTCTTATCTTTTATTATAATGGATACAAAGATGACATATTTAAGAAAACACTAGGCATATTCTAATCTGTAAATAAACGTTTCTGTCTATTTTATTATGATCAGTAAAATCCGTAAACGAGGCCTTACATTATGCNGATCAGTAAAATCCGTAAACGAGGCCTTACATTATGCCGCGATATTCGGGCTTTAGTATTGAACAATAAATTAATTGCTTGTGTAGTAATATTCAATTATTCCTTCCCCTCCCCCACCATAAGCATTCCGGAATTCAGGTTATGATGTTTATTCGAAACAAATAAACAATTTATGTTTTTTTTTTGTGATTTTGTTATTTGGTATATCTGTGCCCGTCTCATAATGTAGAGCGGCCATAAATTTCTAAAATTGTATAAATGTTTTGTTCTCTACGTTACGAGCATTAAGCTTTCATGTTGTGTATCATTTGGTAAAGAAGAATTGTGAAGAACTGTTAGTAGGCATTAGAGTTCGTCTAGGCTTGGAACCATGCTTGTGCTTCCAACAGTATAAGCAGAATAAATTCTAACGTAAGCGAGCAGTAGCTATGTAGCGTCCATGAAAATCTCAATTTTCCACATATGTAGATGACTATCGTGTACAACAGTCTGTATTTTATGTTCCATTGCAATAACAAATAAACATATGAATTAGTAATAAAATCTTAATATATAAATTGTCTTAAGTGGCCTAATAATGAGTTAGTTAAAAATGTTCTACATACGGTCAAGTCTGTCTTGTAAAATTGTGCAGTTAACTACCGCAGCGTTCTAACAACGTTGTCTACGTTGAGCGAGATATCTAATCAATGCTTGCAGATCACGAATTTATTAGTTAAAATTCACGTTAATCTAACTTGCAGCGAGTTTGTTAAGTGTTGTCCAATCCTAAATATATGACGATTTGAGGACAGAAGCGAGTGCAAACGCAATTTCGTTTATGCCATGCTGACACAAGTGTCGCACCGTTGCTTAATATTCCACTTTACTCTGAAGAACCCCTGCTTTAATAGCGTGTTGCAAGCTTTACAAAACGAACTGAACAGTATTTACATAACTAACTGTCTAGTTATTTTAGGTGGCTAATTTAGGCATTTCATATAACATGATTTGATTACTTATTCAAATATTATTTATGTAACTGTAATTAAACATAATCGTAAACAGAGCCTGTATCTCTTGCCAATGCTCTACATAGTTGTAAATGTTAGATATTCATGGATGCTGCATTGTTAACTATGCTACTGGAAATCAACATTATGTTAGATTACGTTACAATTTGTTTGGCCTGTACTGTCGGAAGCGCTAAAATAAATCCAAGTCTAAACAAATTAAGTTGCTTATTAACAATATTTCAAGTTTCTCCTGTGCCAAATCATAAATAAAAAATGAACTGATAAAAGAAAAAAAGTCGACAATTTATTACAGAAATTCCATTTGAGGTGATGCAACTTAACAGATATATTATATATATATACATAATTGGTGGCTCTAAAGTAGGCGCTTTCTGCAGGGCAAGGAGAGGCGAGAGTGGAGCAGAAATGGAATTAAATGCAGAGGAAAGTGAGAAAACGCCCAGAAAACCCATTGGATATGCCTGGTTCCCCAGAACCGTAAATTTGAGTTTGGCCATGTTGCAAATATAAACTTGTTGCACGACCACTACACCGATGTTACTAGATTAATCTAATGAAATAAACGATTACAAGAGTAAACTCCATTTATATTAGTGCACCAAGACTTACATGGAACTTAGAAGAAGGTTCGTATTGAGGGTTCCGCCTGGCTGGAGATATTTTACGTATCTAAGCACTAGATTCACGGGATGGCTCCGGATGACTTATGCAAGCACGCCAATGAACTGGCGTACAGTCTTTACATCGGCAACTTCCTCTAGAGATACTGAGCGGTGATCCTATAATACTTTGGTGTAATAATTAGTGAAGAGACAAGTGTTTTCCATGTGTCTCAACAACTTTAAATATCCTGCACAAGTGTTTACTTGCCCAAACTTCATTGCGAAACGTCCGTTTTAAAAGTTTTCACTTAAAAAATAATAATACTTGTTATAAACAGAAAATTGGAAATTGTCCCTCAACAACATTGCATGCCCTGCACAGGTGTTTTTCGCTATAGAATTAATAATTTTTTTCCCACTAAAATAATCGTGTTAACGAAAGCCGAGTGTCAAAAACAATAATTGTATCTTTACTGCTTGCTTAATATTTTCGGTGGGCAAGTGTTTATCAAAATCAGAGGCTAGCACTTCTACACACAAATAAGTAGAATTTCTCCCTTCATCGCTAACTTAAAATGAAATTTTACTGAACACCAGCGCTCTTTGCGCCGGGAATTTTTCCGCGTGCCTAACTCTCTTATAAGGAATCTCGTTTTGTTCCCTACCCGAGGAGAAGGAAACCTTAGTTCGGCGGAGAAACTCCGACTGCCGGCACAAGTTACACGAGGCAGCTGACGCACTAGGCAGGCGCACGTGACGACTCAAACTTCGCGAACCCTGTCTGGAGGTGGAGTGCGACGCGGTAATGAGTCTGTCGGTTCGCACGCCCCTTCCCCTCATCATTCGCAGACCCGTCCCGGCCGAGCTGCTCTGCAGCCCAGAGTGACTGGAACGGTTAGCGGAGGAGAAACTGGTTTACCTGAGGACAGAGAACAGGGCACGGATGTAGAGCAAGCCTACTCATGCATAAATGCTTTACACATTGGAAAAAAAAAACTATTTCTGAATTTGTATTCTGAAAATTTAATTACACTTTTTAAAACTCGCGTGTTAAGATGAAAACATAACATTTCTACGAGTAAAAATATGCAATTTGAATTTGGGAAGAAAAATTGTTTGTTAAAAAAATTCTTCTAATAAAAATATTTTGTCATCACCTGGTACCGCTATGCATGAACAGGTTAATAAACTGAAGTTAAGCAGCCTCTTGAACTCATAAAACAATTAGCAGACAAGAAACAACGCCACTGTTCTGTGAGCAGATTAAATGATAGCAGCAACCAAACTTGTGTACCAACAACAGGACGTTCTGCTGGTTTATTACAGTTCTTTTTGCTGCGAGAACAATTCAAATATTACATAAGTTGTTCTGTGGACGGGACCATCTGTTCTGTAGCAGGGAAAGTAAGCTTCGTTATTAGGAACTATCTTTATAATTAGCAGATAACGTCACAGACAGGAGGAACACAGCAACACAACTTACACTTCTGTTGCTATTACAATCTACGTTAACGATATTTAGATGCTACCAACAACCTATCAGATCGCTGTCGGTACCTGTATTAACAATCCACATGGGTTAAAGGTGTTGACCAAATAAAATATAATATTATTTAATATTTGTAACACGTACTGTTCAACTTGCAGACTACTTTTTTTCTCACATAGCATGTTTTTTGAATCGCATTGTTTTTGCAAAATGACAAGTTAAAGTATAATTTTATTGTATTTTTAATGTAGAAATAATATAAACGAAACTTTTGCAGAAAATTTGACAAAAGCAACTGAAAGTCTTGTCTTATTCTTTTTAAGGTATGCGCAGCCAAAGTTATCAGACGATAATTCAGGGGCGGCCACAAACGAAAAATATGCGATAATGTTCTTATTTTCACTCGTTTACTCCTTGTAAGGTTTTTAAGGCGTCTTGGAGTAGTTATTGGCATCTTCTTTCAATGTGAATTATCTTATTTCAGTGCGTAAGTTAGTTCTTATTATTTGTGCATTTCTGAATCAATAACATTGTTATTTTGACATGTATTTATGGGAAATATTTGCACTCAAAAATTTGTTTGACGAGGAAAGAATAAGCATTAATAATGTTTAAAAGTTGAACAGTATTTTTCTCAGATTTGAAATAACCTTTTGGTTGCTACAAGCACATAATTTTTTTCTCAGCATACCACGAACTCCAGTCGAACACGGCTGCAGGATGGCGTTAATAGCCAGCAAAATGTTGGGGAAGTTTTCTTCTCATCGCGCGAAGCGACTGAAAGTCGGCTTTAATGCGAGGAGCGCTGCCGAGAATAGAGCCCAGATCGCCTGGATGAGAAGGTGTGACACTGCCCGCAGTGGCGCGAAGGAGTTGTGCGACTTTGGCCACGTCTAGATCGCAACTTGCGTACTTTATTTGTATGGGTAGCTAGAGACGCAGCGCCAATCATGTTTGCAAGGACTGCGAAACGATCAAACACCTCCAGCGAAATACGAGGTACAGATCCTACTGAATCATATACGATCAGCTCATCAACACAATCACAGATCACCCAGACGGGACACTCCAAAAAGAAGGTAACAGCAACATAACAAAATACTAGATATTCATACTTAAGCGCTTCAAGTCTGACTGGGAAGAAATATTTTTCCGTTTTTTTTGTATATGCTTGGACGGAGCAGTAGAGACAAGTAACTCCCGCGGAATTAAATTATTTGATCAATTGGAGCNCAGCTCATCAACACAATCACAGATCACCCAGACGGGACACTCCAAAAAGAAGGTAACAGCAACATAACAAAATACCAGATATTCATACTTAAGCGCTTCAAGTCTGACTGGGAAGAAATATTTTGCCGTTTTTTTGTATATGCTTGGACGGAGCAGTAGAGACAAGTAACTCCCGCGGAATTAAATTATTTGATCAATTGGAGCAGGCTGTGTACTCTTTACAAAGGCTACATATAACATGGAACCATTTTTTTCGTTACAACTATTTCTCCCGTTTCATCTATGCCATGCCATTGCCAACTGCATTCTTTTTAGAACGAAATGAAAAGGTATTATTCACTTTTATACAGTTGGCAGTGAAACAGATCAGGCGAAACCTCCTCCCCTGATACCGTGCTGTGCAAGTAGTACGTAAAATTGAAAAACGAATGCCTAAAATGTGCACAATGCCACAAGAAAAAATCAATATTGTTGATAGTTTCACTGAGATTGTGTAAATAAACATCAGTATCATGTCCTACGAACAGTTCATAAAAAAACCTACCCCTATTTCTGCTTTATGTGCAACTGTCGTAGGTAACCGCACATTTGCAGTTACTGCAAAGAATGTTTTTAAAATGTGAGCTACACTTCACCAGTGTACAGGAGAGACAAACAATAAAAACGTTCATTTAAATATGGGGCATTTCCTAAATTTGTTTCCGAGTTATGGTCATGTTTGTACTGCAATAATGTGATACTGATTATCACCATATAAAGTACTTACGATGACCATCTTCAGACTGAATGCATAACTATGGTCGTATCGCTGACTTTCATATTCTTTAAAAAATACGAGCTGTTTGTCGAACGAGTTGGCAGCCTTCTTGGACACNATGCATAACTATGGTCGTATCGCTGACTTTCATATTCTTTAAAAAATACGAGCTGTTTGTCGAACGAGTTGGCAGCCTTCTTGGACACGCTGCCGAAATATTTTGATGTTGAGAATGGGTGTTAAATACATAATCGTTTACAAATTGTTTGAAAATCTACCGGATTCAAGTCTGTAGAATGTCAAGGCTAACCAGTAGGTCCTGTAAGACGTATCCATTTGTTCAGAAACCTTTCTCTCGAGGAATGTCTTGCTATTTGGCTAAGATGGGATGGTGCACCATCACGTGTAAACCTCCTCACGTAGGGAAACGTCTTCCAGAAATTCATGGCACTTGTTTTTGAGGTAATCTTCGTAAGACTGACCCGTTAATCTCCCAAGAGAATCAGGACTGATTAGATTGTCGCCATGTATATATGTGGCCAGATGTTTTAATTGACTTTTTTCATTGTTTCAGTGTCTCCTGTCCACAGGTGAACGGGTCTCACAAGATAGAGAACATTTTTATATGTTGTACTCAATTTAAAAAAAATCTCTTTCAACAATTTTACTAAATTCTCAACCATTGTCTCTATATTACTTATCTTTAAAAGCAATGTTTAATTTAATAACAATTGACAGGTAACAATTTGCTTTTTTTGTTATAAAATTTCGCACGAAATGTGATAATGCTCCAGATTCACCAAACAATCCATAACATCAGCCACATATCAGAAAGGAAAGACATAAGCTATCCCAGGATGATAAGATTTTAATATGCTTATTTACTAACTAAATTTTATCAAAATATAAAATTTAATAATATATATTTAACAGTCTTAATATCACAACCTCACCACCCGTAAACCTGTAAACGAAAAATTGTGGCTAAACAAATACCATCATAATGTGGACAAACCAACTGTGAATAACATTTCTGGTTAAGCCACTGCNAAAAATTGTGGCTAAACAAATACCATCATAATGTGGACAAACCAACTGTGAATAACATTTCTGGTTAAGCCACTGCATGGAAGGAAACAAAGGGTCAGCGAAAGGAAAAAACAAAACATTATTAATTTGAATAGGTTTTATTGCAGCAGAAATTCATTTAAATAAATATCGTATAAAATGTGTTTATTTTTACACATGGCAGGTTCTGGCCGACAAGCTGATACCTTAGTGGAGGCCGTAACCGTAGCTCTTCACGTAGGCGGGGGCGGCGGCGTAGGCGAGGGGGGTGGCGTAGGCCACGG